>JAECXV010000043.1:600000-1140393 GCA_018153235.1 Drosophila malerkotliana malerkotliana
TCAACTAAATTGTGCCATTTCTCCATTCGGTCGCCGTCTAGACCCGGGCTACAATTAGAGACTGCGGCTTACGTTCTTCCGCAGTCTGCCAGCACATCCGATTTCGCGAGATCTTTGAGAGCTCCCAAGTCGATGTGTTATTAAGAGCTGACATTCTTCCGTCCATTCTCCTCGGTAATTTAAAGGCTAACATCTGCGGGTCACTTCTCGGTCAGGATACCATTTTCGGATGGGTGCTGTCAGGCCCATTATCTCCAGCCAACCCCCGCAGCGTGTCTGTTTTTTCCGCACGAGTTGCCCGCAGCCTCGGTGACTCACTGGATCAGGGAGAGGTGCCCACACGGATCAGTTCGGAATCGGATTCAGGTTGCGAGCACAATTCTGTCTCGACTCCTTATTTAATTTACGCATCGCATCACGCTGCACGGTGGCAGTCAGCTGATGATCCGTCTGATCCGGGCCAAATTCTGGGTTCCAAGATCATATTCAGCCCGATGTCGCCACGCCCACGCAACGCCCAGACACTGGAGAGCAGATGTACTCGATGTACACAATCCTACCGATGCTGAGTCTGCAATGGGATCCATCCATTGAAGAAGTGTCGGCGCTTCCTACGCCTTAGTGCCGAGGAGCGGCTCCGAGCGGTTCTCGTGAACCGCTATTGCTCGAGCTGCCTGGCCCACGAGCACTCCGACGGATCCTGTCGGCGTGGGGACGGCTGTAAGGCGTGTGGTCAGGATCACCACACGCTGCTGCACCCCGTGACCAAGGAGCACCGGTCACGGAGCGCGGGAGACAGTACACGGGGTGTCTCGCTCTCACGTCGGCCGTCGTCCGACAACTCCCGGCCCTCACAAGCCGATCCACGGCCATCGACTTCCCGGCGCTCGTCGACTACTCCTCGGCATTCTTCCGCCACTGGCTGGCAGTCGTCAAGCGCTCCACTGCTTTCGTCCGCCACTCATCGGGTGCCGTCCACCGCTCGTCCGCCCGCGTCATCCGCGCCTAGGAAACTTTCCGCCTCTACTCGAGGGCCCCCGCAGGACGCGGTCGCTGCGCCCACCCTATCGTCGCTGCTGAACCGGAACAGCGTCAACATCGGGACCCGGATCTTCGATACGGGGGCCTTCATCGACCCGTGTACCCCCTCTAGCTGCAGTGACGCATAGCTAGCGACGAGGGATCTGTTGCAACCCGAACGATTGCAAGGGGGGGAGAATGTTTAGGTGAGGGACCGTTGTGCCGCTCAGCTGAACTTAAGAGGGCATCCGCGCTGAAAAGCGCATCCGCGCTGAAAAGCGCACCCGCGCTTAAAAGCTCATCTGTGCTGAAGAGCGCTCGCCCCTCTATACATTCTCCCTCTCTCGTCGGCCGTCGTCGATCGTCCGCTCTGGTTTATATTTACGTTAAGCGTCTATGCTTTTTAAGTTAAGTTCAGTATTCTCTGTAAGCAGCCCAATAAAGCAACCTAAAGCTTACATTCACTGGATGACGCCCCCGACTTTTTTAATTCAACATTTCTACTCCTGGAATCTTTTGCGGCAACTACGTCCCCCTACAAACAAAAAGGAATTTCATTAATTCCTTAAAGTCCTGCTGCTCGGTATTCACTAAGTACTAAGTTTCACTAAGTTTCAGTCATGAAATTGTGTGCGTACTCTAGTCTCCTTTTTAAATGGACTTGGATGACATGGGTAGAGTCAAAAGAGCGCGGAAGCGCAGTCACAATATCTGGAACTGAAATTGGAACGTTCACTACTGCCCCTCTGATTCCGCATTGCGTTTCGTAGCCGAGGGAAATAATCCTCATAAAAGAAATTCTCGGCGAAATAAGGCGTTCTTCGAGGCAGGTGAGTCCATTTAAGCACTCAGGAATTTCTGGGAAGTCGAACCCATTGGAAAGGCAGAGTGATGGTAGTTTGCCAACAGAGATGGCACGACGACAAGTGTGGCAAAAGTTATATTTTACCGGACGGACTGGGAAATTTCCTTGACAAATAAATGGCGTTGCCAACGTTAAGGAGACGAAATTTAGAGGAGATAGCCAGGATGTATAATCCACTTACCTGCGAACGGAACCATGTTCCTCCACAGCAAATATAAATTTCCGTTGGTCCTTTCTTTATGTTCCTGTGATAAAGATCCCTCGCTGATGCTCGAATCCTATTTCGCTGTTGTTCTCGTTCCTGTTCCAGTTCGTCCTCCGAAAGTTCAGCTCTTGCGTCCATATTTCGTTGAGATTGCCTTTGGGAGGCATCCAGGCGATTTTGGGGGTCCATCCTAAAGTTTAACAGTCGATCCTCTGCCATTTGCCGAATTTGTTCTTCCCGAATCCTCCGCTGTTGTCGTGTTTCCCGGCGTTGCGATGTGTTTATCCGTTGCTCCTGTGTTCTTGAGATGGGATTTCTCCTGGTTGCTCTCCGGTTATTGGCGTCCCTCTGCCGTTCTCCCTGTCTGTCCTCTGAATCCCTTCGTCGCTGTCGGTGCTCTGCATGGTCTGCAGTATTTTGCACCTGCTCTTATCGCCGCTCCTCGGAGTCAATAGCACGCGCTGTCGCCGTTCCTCCGGGTTCTCCCAACGGTTCGCACGTGCTTCCATGTCCCGAACCCTCTCTGGAACACGGAATTGAAGATCCTGTCGCCGATCAGCATGTGCTTCAGTATCACGCTCGTGCTTCCATGTCCCGAATCCTCTCTGAAACACGATAGTCTGGGTTCTGACGACGATAAAAATGCGACTCTGCATCCCGAATCCGCTCTGCGGAACGTATTTCTGGATTATTCCTTTCGGGTACAATGGTCAGCAGTGTTTTGCAACTGCTCTCGTCGCCGTTCCTCCGGGTTCTCCCGACGGTTCGCACGTGCTTCCATGTCCCGAATCCTCTCTGGAACACGCAATTGATGATCCAGCCGCCGATCAGCATGTGCTTCAGTATCACGAAGGCGCTCTAGAGTGCGAATCCTTTCGCTGCGTCTCCTCTGAGCCCGTGCTGCGGAATCCTGCGCACGACTTTCCTCCCGTAGGTCTGGGTTGCGTGCGCGTACATTGGCGATGTGTTGCGAGTTCCTGTTTCTTATTTGCACCGCATTTTGTTGGTAGCGGGCTCTGCTGCGGTTTAAAGCAGCTTGGCGGCGTTGCCGCCAATTTTACAAATTAAATTGTAAAAATTGTGTAAACAAAGGTAAATTTACCAAGGATAAAAAAAAAAAAAAAAAAAAATCATAAATCATAAATCTTATATTAAAGGACGCTTTTAGGGGAATAGACTTACCAAAATATATGTATCAACAATTATTTCATATATTTTTTAAACACACACTTTTTTGTCACTGGTAAAAAATAAAACTTGCACTCTTTAACTTTAACACTGGCAAAAAAGTACTTTTCAGTCGTCACTCGATTAAATATTTTTTAAACTTATCTACGGATTAGTGGTTCTTTCAATATATAGCCAAGTTAGGTATTATTAAAAAAAAACGAATAATCCCTTAACCCTTTAAGGTTAGACAGTTTTACCTTTTTGTCAAGGCAATAAAATGCCTGGATCATATTATATACCTGTTACTCAGTCCCCATGTGAATTGCATTCATACCTGCACTACCTGTTACGCAATTGAAAACCCTTGCACGTGTTCATTCAACGAAGGAGGATTTTCATTGAACCAATTGGTGGCGTTACCTAAATTAGGTCATCATGGGATAATCCCATGGTTTTCTTGTAATAAAAATTCGGGTGTTATTTAAAACTTAACTTAAAAGTTTACACATGGTGTAAACTTAACCATGAAAATGAACAACATTTTATAATATTTAATAACTGCAAGGGTAAATTATATAATAATTTACTTCAAGGGTATATAAACTTCGGCTCCGACCGAAGTTAGCTTTCCTTTCTTGTTTTTTTTTTTTTTTATTCATGAAAATCTTACAGTATAATATTCAAAGTTTGACAGCCAATAAAAATAAACAGCTTTTTGAACTTTTTTTAGTTAATAACAATGTAGACATTGCCACTTTGTCCGAAATTTGGATTAACAAGATATACCCTTGCAGTTAAAACCGGATATATATCGCAAACATCAAATACAGTTGGCCGATCCTTATGATTAGATCATAATAAAACCAATTAACTAAAATAAAAAATCTAAAAAAAAGTCCCAAGCTTCTATCTTCAAATATGCGACAGTTGATATTTCTTCCAAATTCTATTTCCGATCGTTCAGTTATAGGGCAGGTATAAGATATAGTCGGCCGATCCCAATGAAATTTGGTAGGTTGGATCACTGACCAAAAATGGAATCTGTACTAAATTACAGCTTTCTATCTTCAAAAACACGACATTTGGGTCATTTTCGATCGTTTAGTTATATGGCAGCTATAGGATATAGTCGGCCGATCCTTATGAAATTTGGCATGTCGGAATGTTTTTCCAAAAATAGCTCTTATGTCAAATTTGACTCTTTGTCAATTTGAGTCTCTAACTCTAAAAACACTAAAGTTATACCAATTCCGATCAATCAGTTATATGGCAGCTATAGGATATAGTCTGCCAATCCCGGCCGTTCCGACTTATATACTGCGTGCAAAGGAAAGAAGGGTGTGGGCAAAGTTTTAAAACGTTAGCTTTAAAACTGAGAGACGAGTTCGCATAGAAACAGACAGACGGACAGACAGACAGACAGACGGACATGCTTATATCAACTTAGGAGGTGATCCTGATCAAGAATATATATACTTTATAGGGTCGAAGATGTCTCCTTCACTGCGTTGCACACTTTTGACCAATATTATAATACCCACTGCAAGGGTATAAAAATAATGCGATGTGCCGCCATTGAATTGAAACCATTGAAAACCTAAAACACAATATTAATGTTGTCAGTGTCAAGTATAAAATTATTAACTGTGATACGGAAATTGAAACCATTGAAAACCTAAAACACAATTTTAATGTTGTTAGTGTATATTCTCCCCCTAGTACCAACGTAAATGACTTCGAGAAAGGTTGTAAAGATACACTTATGACGGCAACGGCACTTGGGGGACCATTTATAGTAGGTGGTGACCTAAATGCTAAGTCGTCTATTTGGGGAAACTCTACGCATGATAATAAAGGCCAATTTCTGCAGGTTTTTTTTGTTTAAATGACGGTTCTCCCACTTATTCTCACAATCCGTCTTATTTTTCTGCACTTGATCTAACTTTTGCAAACAAAGACAACAAGACATTTCTCTCAAATGGTCTTCCTTAAATTCCAAAATTTTTAACAGTAATCATTTCTAATCAACAATAATATTAGAATTGTCTAATTTTACTGCTTCTACTAATAGAAATAAGCTGCTACAGTCTAAAATTTTGGATGATTATTAAAAATTAAAATTACTTCTTTGAACAATCTCGCAAATCTTCTGATCACACCGCTTTCCTAGCAAAGCATTTTATTTCAATATGCGGATGATTTCTTTCTCCTTACTTTTGATAAAGATTTTACGACTGCAAGAAATGTTCTTGAACATAAAGTTAATATTTTTAGGGAAATGTGCAATTCTATAAATATAACTTTTAATCCTCGAAAATAGTCTGTGATGCATTTTAATAATAATAGGAAATTATTAAATATTATGTGTAATAACATTGCTATTAACGATGTAGATCAGGTTATTTATTTAGGTAGGACAATTTGTACAAATAATTCCTCTTTAGGACATGTTAAACATATCATAGCCAAATCTAATAAATCAAATATGTTTTTAAATATGTTTAGTGGATGTCGTTTTGGCATTCATCCCAGCAAGGTCCCTAACCTTTTTAAGGCTTTTGTTAGGCCAAAATATGAATACGCCTGCTCTTCTTTCGCTTGCATTTCGAAAACGGTAACAAAAAGTATTAAGGTTCATGCAAATTTCTTCCTCAGGAAATCCCTTGGACTTATTAAATCGACTCCCATAAACAGAATATACCATTTAGCAGGTGGACTTCCTCCGAAATATAGATTAAAATTTGCTACTGCGAAGGAATTGGCCAAAATTTTCGCTCATGGTAGCAGCCTCTCTTTTGGCTAATGATTTCGCAGCAAAAAACACTAGCTACATAAAGGTTTACTCGGAATTCAAGGATATTTTTGATTCAATTGCTAATCTAAACGTTTCTTCTTACAAATCTCGGAAAATTTTGATGGATATGGAATTTTTCAAGGTCATTATCCCAAATAAGAAATCGTCTAGCACGTCATTAGTTAACTCGACTTTTTAAATAAAAAAGGTTTCGAAACCCTTTTTACTGACAGCTCAGTTCAAGAAAATTTTACAGGTTGTGCCTTTGTACATTCAAATTCGAATACCATTAAAAGTTTTTATGCTAACACTAAACGTTCCTCGCTTACTGCCGAGCTAACAGCCCTAGAGAAAGCCATCGACTTTGCTATTTCAAAAAAATTCATGAAAGTAGCCATCCTGGGTGCGTTACAAACGCTGAAGAAATGTTGTGTTTCCAACTGCATAGCTTTAGATATCCTCAAAAAAATTGAAAACAGTCAAAGTATCCTTTATTTCGAATTACATCACATACCCAGCTGTTCAAACATTGAACACTATTTTGTAAAGAAATTCTTAAGTTAGAGTTTCAAGGGATCGGACCCATGAAATACGAGTCAAACAGCATGGTTTAAAGCCGATCCCCTGCAGCCTACACAAATATGTACTCAAGTGGTGCGCTTATCGCACTGGAGAAAGGGTCGCTTAGCAGGTCAGCGTGCAGTGCGTTGACAATGTAAAAGAACACAACTTCTGTAAAAAAAAAAAATATGTTTTTCCGGAACAAAACCGGAAATTCATAAATATTGAAAATAATATACGACGTGTTCGAGGCCAAATATCGAGCAAAAATAAAAAGTCGGGTTCCTGGGAACAACGACAGCCAAAGTCTTTGGCATTTTATACGGCGGGACCAACGTCTGCGGCAGGACCACCGGCGAGTAGAAGAGCAACGGCAGAAAAAACAACGAGCTACAGCATCAGCAGCATCAAGGGCGGATCCTTTTACATAATCTGCAGGAGGAACACGCATCAAAATAGAAAATTTAACAACTGTATGGTATGGTAAAAAAAAAAATTGTTGCAATTTAAAAATAATAATTCGAAAAAAAATCGGTAAAAAAGATATAAATTATCAATTAAATTTTATACAAAAAAAAATTAAAATTTAAAAAAAAATTGGCCTTCAGTAAAACAGATAAAATAAATTTTTCAAAGTACATCTAAAAAGAACAAAAAACAAGAAAGCAAAGCTAACTTCGGGCGGAGCCGAAGTTAATATACCCTTGCAGCTAAAACCGGATATATATCGCAAACATCGGATATAGTTGTCCGATCCTTATGATTACATCATAATAAAACCAATTAATTACAATAAAAAGTCTAAAAAAAAGTCCCAAGCTTCTATCTTCAAAAATACGAAAGTTGATATTTCTTCCAAAAACCATTTCCGATCGTACAGTTATATGTCAGCTATAAGATATAGTCAACCGATCGTTATGAAATTTGGTAGATCGGATTAACTGACCAAAAATAGAATGTGTACCAAGTGCCAGCTTTCTATCATCAAAAACACGAAGGTTGGGTCATTTCCGATCGTTCAGTTATATGGCAGCTATAGGATATAGTCGGCCGATCCTAATGAAATTTTGTAGGTCGGATTAACTGACCAAAAATATAATCTGTACCAAGTTCCAGCTTTCTATCTTCAAAAACACGAAAGTTGGGTCATTTCCGATCGTTCAGTTATATGGCAGCTATAAGATATAGTCGGCCGATCCTTATGAAATTTGGCATGTCGTAATTTGTTGCCAAAAATAGCTCTCATGTCAAATTTGAACTCTCTAACTCTAAAAACACCAAAGTTATACCATTTCCGATCAATCAGTTATATGGCAGCTATAGGATATAGTCGGCCGATCCGGGCCGTTCCGACTTATATACTGCGTGCAAAGGATAAAAGGGTGTGTGCAAAGTTTCAAGACGTTAGCTTCAAAACTGAGAGACTAGTTCGCGTAGAAACGGACAGACAGACAGACGGACAGACAGACGGACAGACGGACATGCTCATATCAACTCAGGAGGTGATCCTGATCAAGAATATATATACTTTATAGGGTCGGAGATGTCTCCTTCACTGCGTTGCACACTTTTGGACAAAATTGTAATACCCTCTGCAAGGGTATAAATATACTAAGGCACTTTTGTGGCCCCTTGCAGGATGTTCAAACATTAGGTTTAACATAACAAATGAAAGCTTAAATAATTTTAAATATTTAAAATTCAAATTATATAATTCTTTCATAAATTATTAAAAGAAAAAAATGTATTAACAAAATACAAGAACAAAAATAGACATTTATACAGTCCACTAAAAATTATTATCAAAGAAAAGGTTAAAGTAACATCAAATTTATTCAAAAAATATTAATCAAAACAAGAAAGGAAAGCTAACTTCAGGCGGAGCCGAAGTTTATATACCCTTGCAGTTAAAACTGGATATATATCGCAAACATCGGATATAGTTGGCCGATCCTTATGATTACATCATAATAAAACCAATTAATTACAATAAAAAATCTAAAAAAAAGTCCCAAGCTTCTATCTTCAAAAATACGAAAGTTGATATTTCTACCAAATACCATTTCCGATCGTTCAGTTATATGGCAGCTATAGGATATAGTCGGCCGATCCTAATGAAATTTCGTAGGTCGGATTAACTGACCAAAAATATAATCTGAAGCAAATTCCAGCTTTCTATCTTCAAAAACACGAAAGTTGGGTCATTTCCGATCGTTCAGTTATATGGCAGCTATAGGATATAGTCGGCCGATCCTTATGAAATTTGGCATGTCGTAATTTGTTGCCAAAAATAGCTCTCATGTCAAATTTGAACTCTCTAACTCTAAAAACACCAAAGTTATACCATTTCCGATCAATCAGTTATATGGCAGCTATAGGATATAGTAGGCCGATCCCGGCCGTTTCGACTTATATACTGCGTGCAAAGGAAAGAAGGGTGTATGCAAAGTTTCAAGACGATAGCTTCAAAACTGAGAGACTAGTTCGCGTAGAAACGGACAGACAGACAGACGGACAGACAGACGGACAGACGGACATGCTCATATCAACTCAGGAGGTGATCCTGATCAAGAATATATATACTTTATAGGGTCGGAGATGTCTCCTTCACTGCGTTGCACACTTTTGGACAAAATTATAATACCCTCTGCAAGGGTATAAACATATCAAATTTACGCTTTTTTTTGTGGCCCTTTCCAGAATGTTCAAGCATTGAACACTATTTTATATAGAAATTCTTAAGTTAGAGTTTCAAGGGATCGAACCCATGAAATACGAGTCAAACAGCATGGTTTAAAACCGATCCCCTGCAGCCTACACAAATATGTACTCAAGTGGTGCGCTAATCGCACTGGAGAAAGTGCGATTCTCTCCTTCACTGCGTTGCACACTTTTGGACAAAATTATAATACCCTCTGCAAGGGTATAAACATATCAAATTTACGCTTTTTTTTTGTGGCCCTTTCCAGAATGTTCAAGCATTGAACACTATTTTATATAGAAATTCTTAAGTTAGAGTTTCAAGGGATCGAACCCATGAAATACGAGTCAAACAGCATGGTTTAAAACCGATCCCCTGCAGCCTACACAAATATGTACTCAAGTGGTGCGCTAATCGCACTGAAGAAAGGGTCGCATAGCAGGTCAGCGTGCAGTGCGTTGACAAGTAGTTTTAATAGATTTAAGATTCTCATGTATCGTACTTATAAGAGAACAGTTTCCAAGAGGAGCTCATTGGAGTAAGACCTAATTATTTAGGGCTCCTCTTAACATACCCAGCCATCCTAATATCGAAGGCGAATTCAGCAGCAAAAAATGCCAGAAACGGTGGCTCATATATTTCTCTGAGATATACTCGTAACGATGCCATCACTCATTTGTATAATCGAATCTTGTTGGATTGGGAAAGAGAATATAACACTTTCTGTATAGAAAGAAACAAAGGTTATTGCCTATTATTTCCGTATGTTAATGCAAAACCTTGGTTCAAAGACAAAAACTGCAATTTGAACCGCCTCGAAGTTAAGCAACTAAACAGAATTTTAAGCGGACATGCTTTCGAAAAATACACGTTGCACAAATTAAAGGTCTTTGACAATTCTATTTGCGACTGCAACTCCAATTCAATTGAAGATATTTCTCACATACTATTAAAATGCCCAAAATATGGACCAATCCGTTCAAATTTTCCGCCTCTACTGAAATATGACGATATATATCGGTTCTTTGCGCACGAACCAATAACAAATTACTCTTTTATAACTAAATTTTTACGCTCAGCCAAAATAGACTAATCATAAGTCTATTTTTCATTTCTATTTCACATTTCATCAAATTTTATTAATGTGTAATGTGTGTAATTAATGTGTTAATGTGTAACATTTTTAATGTGTAATTACATATGAAAATAATCTCACCATAATATCGATATCATCATCAGTCATCGGATTTCATCGCACATCTTCATAAACTCACAGCACGAAATTTCACTTTTATTTTCGTTTTAAAGAATTACTAACCAGTGTCTTGAAATTTCATTTCTTCCCCAATTTCCTGGTTGGATGAAAGTATCTTAATACAAAAAAAAAAATATAAAAAAAAAACAAAAAAAGGATTCGCGAGGCCTTTTTTCCCCTTTCCTAAAAGGCTTAAAACTTGTCAAACTTATTGTGCAAGAGAAATAAAGAATAACAAATTAATACAATAGGAAATACACGATTTAAAAAATATATACATTTTTTTCTCTGAAATCTGAGTATGAAGAAATACATTTTTCTCTGAAATTTGAGTACGAATAAAAGCACTTCCGCAGGTAACTCATTTTTACTATTCATAAAAAAGCGCACTGAGAATTTTTTTTATAAAAACGAGCAAAATATTACGAACAAGAAAGGAAAGCTAACTTCGGCCTGAGCCGAAGTTGATATACTCTTGCAATTAAAACCGGATATATATCGCAAATATCGGATATAGTTGGCCGATCCTTATGAGAATATGATAATATAACTCAAGTTATTATTATATAGAATCTAAAAAAAGTCCCAAACTTCTATCTTCAAAAATACCAAAGTTGGTATTTCTACCAAAAACCATTTCCGATCGTTCAGTTATATGGCAGCTATAAGATCAGCCGGTCGTTATAAAATTTGGTAGGTCGGATTAACTGACCAAAAATATAATCTGTTCCAAGTTCCAGCTTTCTATCTTCAAAAACACGAAAGTTGGGTTATTTCCGATCGTTCAGTTATATGGCAGCTATAGGATATAGTCGGCCGATCCTTATGAAATTTGGCATGTCGTAATGTTTTGCCAAAAATAGCTCTTATGTGAAATTTGAACTCTCTAACTTTAAAAACACTAAATTTATACCATTTCCGATCAATCAGTTATATGGCAGCTATAGGATATAGTCGGCCGATCCGAGCCGTTCCGACTTATATACTGCGTGCAAAGGAAAGAAAGGTGTGTGCAAAGTTTCAAGACGTTAGCTTTAAAACTGAGAGACTAGTACTAGACTGAGAGTCTAGTAGACTAGACTAGCGTAGAAACAGACAGACGGACATGCTTATATCAACTCAGGAGTTGATCCTGATCAAGAATATATATACTGTTGGAGGGGGGCGTTGTTGCCGCAAAAGATTCCAGAATTGGTGAAACGGAAGAAAGAAGTCGGGGGCGTCGTGGTTAGATTTAAAACGCGTTCAGCTTTATTTGGCTGCTTACAGATTGAAAACTTAACTAGCACAACAAAACGGACAATCAATGACGGCCGACGAGACAGCGAGAGTGCATAAAGGGGCGAGCGGATGAGCTCTTCAGCGCGGGTGCGCTCTTCAGCGCGGATGCGCTCTTACGTTCAGCTGAGCGGCGGCCCAACGGCCCCTCACATAAACATAAACTTTATAGGGTCGAAGATGTCTCCTTCACTGCGTTGCCCACTTTTGGACAATATTATAATACCCTCTGCAAGGGCATAAAAATAGATAAATACATTACAATTTTTTTTAAACGGAATATTACAAATTATATAAAAACCTGCCGCAGTTTTATTATTAGTTTTGACCCATGTCTACGGGAAACTACGCGTCGTCGGACAAAGAACTTTTAGAAGGGTATAGGAAATCTCGGGGGTCAGAAAGACAACAGCGAGAATTTGATAAGAAGGTAGCCACATTGATGGCAGAAATAAACCCATTCAAAATCGAAACTCCAGATATCAAAACGTATCAGGAGATTAAAATTTTACCGGGAATAGAATGTACCGGACCGCTAGATATAGTTGTCGCGGAATGGATCAGGGCTATCGATAGTCAGTATTATTATAAAGTCTGGTATTTAGTTAATGTTATTTGGTCACACTAAAATAGGGGAAAAAGGTAAACAATATTTGGAAGTTACACCGATTTGCGCCATCACAAGGAGAGGGAACAGAAAACTGCGGTACGTTAGCCAATTAAGTAAATGTAAGAGCTAAAAAGTAAATTTGTAAATTATTCCAGAATAAAAGGAACGAATCGAGCTCCAACAAATTGTCCAAAGTTTGTTTAAGGCATTCCCCGTGATCGGCCAAGCGGCGACATTAACTTTTATTCGCACTCTGCAAGATGATGCCCACGAAGCACTCGCCCCGGCGGAGCCCCAGGCTGGAAGCCTCGGGTGTTCCCGCAATTGCTACCACCACGGCCACAGCAACTGGCACTTCGGCCAGCTCTGCTAGTGTGGCTTGTGATCGACAGCGGCCACAAGCTCCAAAGAAAAGAGGAACTGCCGCCAGGAAAGCGGCAAGAAACGTGCTGCCCGAAGCATCGTGGCAGATTACGGATTCCACAACTGTACAAATGGCGGCCCTAATGGAAAGGATGGAAAGGCGAGGGCAAATGGAGGACAAGCAGAGGCCGCCAGAGATCCCGTTGGAATCGGGGCACGCGGCGTTGGAGTGAGCGGTGCGGCGAATACACCACCATGTTTAAGTGGAATGCTGCCACCCCAGGGAGCAGTGCAACGGCAGATGAGTGACAATCTGGCGGCCATTGGGCAAACGGTCAACCTGTTACACGGACAAACCTACCAACAACAACAGTGGGTTATTCTCAGCCATTTTTTGTGACCGCCACGGCGCAGCCTGAACTTGGTTATGTTCATCCGCCACGGGAGCCGACACACAATTTGGAGGTATCTGCACCATCGCCCCTGTCATATGGAGTGGCGACGGCGAGCATACCTGGATGAACGCCACGTAGACTACCGGATCTTCCCGTCTTCGAGGGTCAGCCAGAGGAATGGCCAATATTCGCGTGCGCATTCACGGAGACAACGGCAGCCTACCAGTGTAGCCCATTGGAAAACAACCAGAGGCTAGTGAAAGCCCTGAGAGGCGAGGCCCGCGAGTCGGTGAAGTCGTTGCTCATCCATCCCAGCAACGTAGGAGCCGTTATGGAGCAGCTTCAATTCCGGTATGGACTTCCGGAGCTACTCATCCGTAGCCAACTGGATAGCGTGCGCGATGTGCAGCCAATACAGGAGGCCGACATCGCAAGGATCGTGCCGTTCACGACGAAGGTGAGCAATCTGGCAGCGTTCCTGCAGTCAACCCCGGTCGGCAACCTAGGGCACGCAAATACTGTTCGCGAGGAAGAGCGGTATGCTGACCACCCCAAATGTTGCACTATATGCGAGGGACAACACCATATCAGGGACTGCAAGGAGTTCAACAGCGCTGCTACAATGACGCGGATCGAGTCCGCGAGGAAACTGAGGTTATGCTTCTCGTGTCTGGAGTCCGGACACATGTCCCGGTTCTGCAGGAAGAGCTGCGGATGCAACGTCCATGGATGCCGAACGAGGCATCACTACCTTCTCCACGAGTCACCTGGAAATTCCAGACGGCCAGTTGCAGATGGAGGAAGCAGGAGAGGAATGCCACGACCAGTGGATTCCAACGAGAGGAGCCGTCCTACGTCAGCCGCAGTTATAGACGCGGAGCGTGAGCAGGATGAAAGGCGATCGACGTGTGAGCACCAGGAACTGCCGCATCGAAACCTGAGCTGGTTGAGTCGATTGGATGCCACCTACTATTCCGGATTCTACCCGTGACGCTGTACGGGGAGAATACGCAGATCGACACCTATGCACTGCTGGATGAAGGATCGTCTGTCACGCTCATCGACGACAAACTTATCCGCAGCCTTAACCTAAAAGGTGAGAGTCGCCAACTGAACGTGCAGTGGTTTGGTGGGACAGCACACGAAAGTGGTCAACCTGTAGATCAGTGGATCGGACAAGCCAAAGCGACATGGGCTGAAGAACGTATTCGGAGTAGCCAACTTGAACCTTCCGATGCAGAGCCTGAGTCGGGAGGATGTAAAGGCAGTGAAGGCAAATGCGCGTCTACCTGTAAAGCCGTACAACAATGCGACGTTAAGGATCCTAATTGGACTGGATCATGCGCATCTTGGAACACCCCTCAAAATAAGAAGCTATGGATCTAGAGGACCATTTGCAGCAGTCACCGCACTTGGATGGGTGGTGTATGGACCGGTGAACGGAAAGGCGAGCTCACCGCTCCAGAGTTCGTGCCTCCTAGCTGTGCCCCAGGATAATCTTCTGGAGAAGATGGTCAGCGATTATTTCGAAATCGAAAAATTCGGAGTGAAGCCGACACAGCCAGTCGCAGCTGGCGGAGTGACGCTGGCGCCGTCAGTCGCAGATGACGGCGACGCACGGACCCTGAGTATCCTGGAGGAGACGACTAAGCATGTAGAACGACGTTACATGACCGGGCTGCTATGGAGAGACGAAAAGGTGAGACTGCCGGAGAGCTACAATATGGCTCTCAAAAGACTCGTCAACATCGAGGGAAAATGGACTATGTCGAACCCGCGACTGGAACTACAAGCAGCAGTATTGGGCACAAGACTGATGGACACCGTCAAGCAGGAGCACGGTGTGGTGATCAGCAACTGCGTGTTATGGACGGACTCAAAAACTGTGTTGCACTGGGTGGCAGAGATCTTGGAATCTTGGAGATGGATTCCGTCTGCCGAAAACGTGGCAGATGACGCGACGAAGCCGCGCAAGGCCGTGGACCCGAGCATCGGTTCGCGATGGCTAAGTGGTCCACCATTTCTACAGGGCGAGCTTTCGACTAAAGGAGTCGAATGCATTTTCAATTGCCCGGCGAACCCAGCTGAGGGTGGCACCTGAGAAAAGATGGTGCAGTGTGTGAAGAAGGTGCTGGCGCACACAATGAAGGAACTCGCGCCCAAGGAGCACGTACTGGAGAACCTGCTGATTGAGGCGGAGAGCATAGTGAACACTCGTCCGCTCACACATCTACCAGTGGCGGTGGACCAGGAGGCTCCACTGACACCCAACGATTTGCTGAAAGGAGCACCCGATGTCCCAGATCTTCCCAAGGATGACGGACAGGAGCCCGTGAGATGCGCTACCAGGAAGCAGTGGCGAATAGCGAGGATGATGCGGGATCGGTTCTGGAAGCGATGGGTGCATGAGTACCTGCCGACTCTTGTGCTCAGGGAGAGATTGTACAAGCACGTCGAGCCCATTCGTCGAGGAGACCTGGTGTTCGTCTGTGATCCAGCCATACCACGAAGGGAATGGAAACGAGGCGTTGTGGACGAGGTGTTCTCCTGGAAAGATGGAGGACCTCGTCGAGCGGCAGTGAGGACTAAAGGTCGAGCCATAAAAATGCGTCCCGCTTCGAAGCTAGCTGTCCTGGAAGTGGTGAATGCGGCTGCTTCACGGAGGTGGGGATCTCGCGGAACGGATCAGGGCTATCGATAGTCAGTATTATTATGAAGTCTGGTATTTAGTTAAGGTTATTTGGTCACACTAAAATAGGAAAAAAAGGTAAACAATATTTGGAAGTTACACCGATTTGCGCCATCACAAGGAGAGGGAACAGAAAACTGCGGTACGTTAGCCAATTAAGTAAATGTAAGAGCTAAGTAGATATTGTAAATTATTCCAGAATAAAACGAACAAATCGAACTCCAACAAATTGTCCAACATTTGTTAAAGGCATTCCCCGTGAGAGGCCAAGCGGCGACAATATCCGTCCGTCCCAGAATTTGAAGGGAAACAGAAGAATTACGTCTTCTGGAGGCAGGCTGCCACAGCAGCATACAGGGTATTTGAACCTTACGAGGGCAGCAGTCGATTCTATCAAGCAGTCGCAATCCTCAGAAACAAAGTAAGAGAACCAGCGTCCCCTCCATTGTCTTCATATAATACAGTGTTAAATTTCCATGCCATACTGGCACGTTTAGATTTCACGTATGCGGATAAAACTCCGACACATGTAATTCAACAAGAATTAAGTTTTTTAAGGCAAGGAGATTTACCCTTACTTAAATACTACGATAAAGTAGAACGGAGATAACGCTTCTAACAAATAAAATTATTATGACCCACGACGCTAACGCAGCACCCGTTCTGAACCAAAAATTCAGAAACGACGCCCTACATGCGTTCATATCCGGCCAAAAAAAAATCATTAAAGATGGCCGTTTTTCCCGCGCAACCATAAGATTTGCCATCGGCATTGGGTTTGGCCCAAGAGGCCGAATCGAGCAACGAAAGAAGTGTTTTTTGCGGCTAGTTTTGCTCGACACAGCGAGGAAAAAGTGAGTAAACCAAACAACCAGCGACAAGCGGGTTGGAAGAATTGGTCCACAGACCAAGAACAAAGTCGAAATTTGGGTGCGATGCAAAAGACCCTTTACTTTGCCAGACCTCAAAAAGAAGGATATAATCAACCCAGTTTTTAAAAAAAAAAAAGACCATATAGTAATACGGGAAACGCCCAAAAACAAACAAGGGCGGAACCAATGGATGTGGATACCTCATCCCGTTTTAGACAGCCTTCGGCATGGGTAGCAGGGCAATCGACAAGGACCCAACAGAAAATCAACTTCATGCCCGTTTCGTTTCACGATTCCGTTGCGCAAGCATGCACCACAGAAATAGAGGATGACCTGGACGCAGAGGACTCTATTAATTTTTTAGGGTAAAGTCCCTACTCCCGTACATTACGCGTACGCTGGCAGGAAGGGAAATAAAGCCTTTAATCGATACAGGTACCTCAAAAAATTATATTATCGATTAAATCGATAACAGGTACCTCAAAGCCACGAGAGTGGAGCCGTGGATAAAAGGCGTCGTGGCTGTGGACACCCCATTAAACGTAAAGTCAATCCACAGCTTTACAAAAAATCGAGAAGAAATGTTTTGCTTCCATATTTAATGTTAAATCACCATTTTTCCGCACGAAAGCGGAAAAAGGGGGTCAACCACCGATCATCAACCTGGCAGCCAAATGGAATGTCGGCAGGATCAATACGGGGGGTTGGGGGGAATGTGACAGCCAATTATCGTGGGTTCCGGCGAAGGGCGAAGTAATGCTGCCTGTGAGAGGACGGAATCCACGTGGAACGTAACGGTGTCCGGTGAAGGGGTAAACGCCGCCACCCGGGGGAAGTAACGGTTCCCGGAGCAAGAATGGAAAAGTAGTCCAGTGGGGGAATCAGCACGATGCGCAGGCGTGCCTTAGAAAGTGTGGCGGGGTGAGCGGCAAGGACCAAAGGGGGGTTGCGACGCAGAATGCAGCGGGCCCTGGAAGCCCACCGGTGCACCACATACCAGCAGCAGAGATCCGTGGCCGGGGGAAACGAGGGGTCACGGACAGCGACCCGCCAACGGGAAGGTGGCGTGATTCTGAAAGCAGGATTAACGGCAGAAGCAGAATCCAGGAGGATTAACGGGCGCTCCAGTCAGTAAAAAAGGAGGCCCATTGGAGCGGCCCATTGGAGGACCGCCAGTGGAGAGTCCGCCATTCAAGTGTTAGAGCGTTTCTAAAAAAAATTCGGTTTTGTTTGAGTTAAAGGACCGCCTTTGGAGAGTCCGACAGCCAAAAGCAAGGAGAGCGAGTAGACAAATAAGGAAAGGATCTATTGCTGGACTTTCCTCTAAAAACCCAGGGTCGTGTAGTCGAGTTGGTCCATTCCCGAACACGGCAGGTAGCCTTGCAAGGAAGTGAGGAAAGGATATGTCTGGCGTACGCCTTACCGTCTCCTGAAATCGCAACCAACAGGCGTGGTCCTGCGAAACAAGGATAGACCGACTCGGGACCGCATGCCCGGTGTACACGAAACGTAAAAGACGGGACACAAGATAAAACCAGGGTGGGGAGATCGAGTTGGGCCATTCCCGAACACGACAGGTAGCCTTGCAAGGAAAAGAAGAAAGGATAAGTCTGGCGTACGCCTAACCGATTCCTGGAATCGCAACCAACAGGCATGGTCCTGCGAAACAAGGATCGGCCGACTCGAGAACTCGCGCCCAAGTCGAAGACCGAGTGAGTACACCCCGGTCAACACTCCCCAGTACACCCCGCCACTACAAACTTGGGTTCGCCGGCGCATATGCACGGTATAGCGGGAGCGCGACACACGGTCAATCACACAGTAACTTTCAAACCTGGCACCGGAGCGTATGCACGGTTTCCCGGTGTAGCGAAGGCGACACGCTTAGGCAACTTCCAAACCTGGCACCGGAGCGTATGCACGGTGTCTCGGTGTAGCGGAGGCGGCAGTCAGCAAACAAACCCCCAAACCTGGCACCGCAGCGTATGCACGGTGTCCCGGTGTAGCGGAGGCGACCGAATGCAGCCAACCGTCCGACCAGTCGTAGTCGACCCACGGGGGTGTTTCTCAAGGCAAAAGGGCGGAGGGTAGCGGAATCGCCAGCAGCGCGGCAGCAGGAGTACCATCGGCGACGGAGTAGCGGCGGCGTATCCTGGACAACCCGCAGAGGACGCCGACGACGGAGCCAGCAGAAACGGAAGGAGCAACGAGGAAAAGAGAAAGACAGCATTTTGTAGAGTAAAGAGGTCTCAAAACTTTATCAAAATAGATGACGAGGACGTTTCCCCCCGCAGTAAAAAACTGCCTTTGACAAAATGATTGGGGAAAATTACAAAGCCTTCGCTGATCCAGACGAAGCACTTCCTTTCAATGAGTTCGTCAACGCAGAGGTTAAACAACTTCTAGCGGACGGCGTAATATGGCCATCCAAGTCCCCTTATAATAACCCAACGTGGGTTGTTGACAAAAAAAAGAATCGACCAGAACGGGGTCAAGAAGAAGCGACTCGTTATCGACTTTAGAAAGCTAAACGAAAAAACCGTAGACGATAGATACCCTATCCCTGCGATTGCGGCAATATTGTCGAACCTGGGCGAGTCAAGGTTTTTACAACACTCGACCTTAAAGCCGGCTTCCACCATATAGAGCTGGCAGAGAGAGACCGACAGATGACGGCTTTCTCCATAAATAATGGTATATGCGAATTCTGTAGATTGCCATTTGGACTAAAAAAAGCTCCGAGCATTTTCCAAAGAGTTATCGATGATGTCCTACGAGATGGAATTTCAAAGATATGCTATGTTTATGTCGACGATGTCATAATAAACTACGGCGTCTCTGATAAAAATCCTAACGCTAAACTAAAGCGCTGGAAAGCAATTATCGACGACCACGGTGCAAAGGTGATTTATACACCTGGCAAGGAAAACTTTGTCGCTGATGCGTTGTCCCGTTGTCAAAACGTTTAGAGGAAGATCAGGACTCCGATATGGCTACCATACATAGCGAAGAATCTCTAACGTATACCATGGACACAACGGACACCCCGGTTGACTGTTTCAGGAATCAAATAATAATTGAGGAGAGTAACAGCTCGTCCGTAGACACGTTCATTCTGTTTAAAAGCAAAGCTAGACACATAGTACAAATAAATGACCGCGGTAACCTACTGAATACCTTGCGAGAGGTGGTTAATGCCGAAGTGGTAAACGCAATATATTGCCTCGTACCTATCCTGGCTTTATTCAACACAAACTCGTGGAGCCATTCCCGAACACTACGTTCAGACATTAAAAAAGCTTTGTACATGACATAACGGACGGAACCGAACAGAAAGAGATCATGGTAACCGAACACAAAAGAGCGCATCGAGCAGCCCAGGAAAATGTGAAACAATTCCTAAGGGACTAGTTTTTTCCAAAAATGTTCCGACTAGCAACAGATGTAGCATCAAACTGCAAAACCTGTTCCATGGCAAAGTACAAACGCCACCCATCCAAACGAGCAAAAGCACAAACACCTGTACCTACTTCTGTGGGGGAAATCCTCCACATTGACATTTTTTCCACAGACGGAACTCTTTTCCTTACGTGTATGGACAAATTCTCGAAATTCGCCACAGTACAGGTGATCGCGTCAAGGGCTATTTTGGACGTAAAAACTCCAATAATTCAAATTTTTTTTTTTTTTTTTTGTTGAACGTTGTTTTTATTTCTTGAATCTTCTTTATGCGAGACTTACAAGAGGTATATCAAATCTTATATTTTTAACTGAACTAACAGTCATATCGACTGATACGGAGTTAGGCGGCCCTAAAAATCGATTGCTGGGTTGGGAGGTCGTTGCGTCTAAGGCAGGATACGCTATTAACCCGAGTCAATCCCCGAGCGAGAAAATTTGGGTGCGAAGACAGTTTTTCTTTGTATGACTCTTTTTGCTTCTGGATTTCGTCTTTTACTGCGACGATGCCCAGATCCCGGTGGATGTTTTCGTTGCGAACATACCAAGGTGCCCCTGTGATAGTTCTCAAGTTTTTTGATTGTGCGTGCTGTATGATGTCTATGTTGCTGCTGCTCGCGTTCCCCCACACCTGGGAGCCATACGTCCAGATTGGATCGTGAGTTTATGATCCAGTGGAGGCTGCTGGCTTTCAGTTTTAGGTGCATCTTTTTGCATTCGATGTGTTTACGCCAGGTAAGTCGTCTATCAAGGTGGACGCCAAGGTACGTAACTTCGTTAGCTTGAGGGATCTGCATACCGTTTAGTAAAAGCGGAGGGCATGTTTGTCTATTAAGAGTAAACGTTATATGTTTACACTTTTGTTTTTTTATTTTAATGCGCCAGTCGGATAGCCACATTTTCACTATTGTGAGATGATTAGCCAGTTGGGTTGTTGCCTGCATTGGGCATCTGGAGCGACTAAGGATAGCGGTATCGTCGGCGAACGTGGAACTCCAGCTTCCATGGTGTAGTCGCCCGAAGCATCTCACTGAGCATACCCTATTGCAGAGGTATGATTCCAGTAGCTTGTGGGTGTATGTTGGCAAATACGTTTTAATTTTGTGCATGAGTCCCATGAGCCAAACTCGGTCGCAAGCTTGAGATACGTCGAGGAAAATAGCGCTGCAGTATTCTCGCTGTTCGAAGGCTGAGCGTATTTCGGATGTTAATCTGTTCACTTGTTCGATGGTTCCATGGTTTCTTCGAAAGCCAAATTGGTGTGCCGGGATAATATTGCAAGCTTTCAGATCTGGTATTATGCGAGTTAACAATCATTTTTCAAACAATTTAGACAAACAAGATAGAAGGCTTATTGGGCTGTATGATGACGGAATTGTGTGGTCTTTTCCAGGCTTCGGTGTCATTATAATGATGGATTTCTTCCAACCTTTTTGGGAAATAGCCAAGATTAATGATTCCATTAAATAGTTTGCAGACGACCTCTATAGCGCATTTTGGAAATTCGATCAGCATCTTTGGGGTAAATAGGTCACCACCGGGAGCCTTTTTTGGTTTTAGCCCTCTTATGACTTTTTCGATTTCGTTCGGCCGGAATGAAGGTGCGGCTGGGTTTGGCTGGAAGACACTTTGGAGATGTGTGGCGAATGTTTCAGCTCGGTCTTCGTCGCTGCGAGCCCAGCATCCCGAAGAGTTTCTTATCGGGGTGGTCGTTTCAATTGGGGCGCTAAGATTTGGGTGGGCCCTCCACAGGGGGTACTTTGTGCTTGTTGGCGAGATATTCTGGATGTACCTCAGCTGTGCATTTTCTTCCTGTTGGTGCCTGGTCGAGTGATCGGGTTGCATCCTTAAGGCGTTGTTTTGAAGATGGTGATCTGCTGTTTTGCCAATCACGACGCGTGCGCCTCTTTTCTCGCACAAGCTGTTCGATTTGCTGATTAGATTTGAAGTGTTTGTTTCGGTCTACATCTTTCCTATGAGGAGTAGAGATTTTAGCTGCCGCAACGAGTACTTCTTCCAGGGCGCTCGTAGTGTAGTCGATGTCCGATTCCATGTTAAATTCCGGGGCGAGTTCTATGTGGGCACTCACGTACTTTTTGTATTTTAGCCAGTTCGTTTTTGGCGTCGTCAGGCTGAAGGGGTGTTCGGTTATTTTAGAGCTTTCAAAAAGCGTAAGAGACTGCTTTGGCACTTATTGGATTGTGAGGTATGTTTTTTGTCACCGCAAAATTAATAAGGTCTGGGAGCTTGCGTGAGCATGTTGGCCAGTATGTGGAACTTCCAGGGGAAACATAGTCTAGTTTATTTTTCACATTTATAATTACATTGTACAATTGCCTTCCTTTGAGAGTCACTAGATGTGATCCCCAGTGCGTATGTTTGACATGGTAGTCTACTGCGGCTATAAAACAATCCCCAAATGAATTGTAGAAGTCCATAAATTGTCCTTCCGAGATTGAGAAGCAAGGAGTGCAGTAAACGGCAGCGATTGAAAGGATTCCGTTGCTTGACTGAATTTGTATCGATGTGGCCTCCAAGAAGTTTGTTTCAAACCTTTTGTGAAAGTGGTGTTTAATGCGTTCTCTGATTAGAACTCCAGTTCCGCCGTGGGCTTTCCCATCTGGATGATCTGTGCGGTAGATTGTGTAGCCTCTTATATGAAAGTTGTATTTGCTTGTAAGAGGCGTTTTTACCAGTAGCATAACGTCAATATGGTTTTCGGTTAAGAATTTTGATAATTCTAGTTTATGCCGAGAGACACCATTGGCGTTCCACATTGATATTCGTAGCGCCTGCATAGATTATTTAGACTGTTGTGCTACGAGCAGCTGTATCACCATGTTCTGGTTTTGAACAAGCGTTTGCATGGTCCTTTTTTTTAAATGACATAAGCTCCATCATACTTTGTTGGAGGGTAAGCATCATAGTTTCCATTTTGCTGTGTGGCTGTTCTGGGGCCTGTTGAGCGCTTTGAGAGTTAGGCTGAATTCGAATTTCCCTTCCAGATCGTAGAGCATCGGCGTAGGAGAAGCCGTTGGTGGTGTTTAGTGGACCGAATGAGGATCTCGCAGCTTTGGCGAAGAAGACGTCTGGCGTAGTTTTCGACGCAATGTACGCATTCTGTGGATTTTGGTTGCGCGTTGCGGTCGGTTGACGCATGCGACTCTTTAACTCCTTATACACCATACATCCTCTATAGTTTGCTGTATGTAGTTGTTTGTTTGTAGTGCAGCAAGCGGACTTGTGGGCGTCCCCGCAGACTACACAGACAGCCGGAAGTGCAGTAAGACCTTGTGTGTCCATACTCTTGACAGTTAGTGTATTGCACTGGACCGTTGCGTTTATGTGGCTCTTCAACAGTGATTTTCCGATGCAAAAGATATTGCAGGTTGTAGATTGGGTGGACTTCGTTCTTCTTCAGCAACCTGCTTTCTGGCTCGAGCTCGACCTTGAAGAGGGGTTGTGGCTTTTTATCTTTATTTAGAATGTTAATAACATTCTTGGCGGTGAAGCCCTTTTCTTTAAGGGCGGTTTTTATTTCCTCGGCGGTAACATCAGGTTCTATTCCCTTTACTACCACTTGTAGGCCCTTACTGCTTTTCAGCTGGTACGTGTAATAGTTTTTCTGTACAGTGTCCAGATATTTGGACACGATTCGGAAGTGCTCTTCAGTATTGGTTTGCACCTTTGTTTCATGGATGTTCCCTTTGATAAGCGGAACAACATGAAAGTTGTCACCGTTCTCGATCAACGACGCCATTTTGTTTTGTTGGGCATTCGAGCTTTTTTCCCTAATATAGATTGGAGGGGGCTTGGGTTTTTCTGCGGTGTCTTGGGCTGGTTGGTTTTCCTCAGCCTCCGCCAGTAGGGCAAATCTGTTAGTAGTGGATCTGTCTGGTTTTTTATCGATATTCAGGACACGGTTAATTTTTGTTTTGTTGCCTGCCGGATTACTCTGCGGGCTAAGATTGCGCTTAATTTGGATGTAGCGATCCATTCCAGTCTGTGTGGCCGTTACCGCTTTGGCACTTTCCGAGCTTGTTGTTTTTGTACTCGCTTTAGTCGTTGACGTCGCGGTACTTTGAGTTGCAGAGGTTTTCGCTGTTGTTGCAGAAGTGGTAGCGCTGCTAGTTGTTGGTGCGAAATTTGTTTCCGATATTGGAGGGGGGTTTTACACTGCGAACTCCATGAAGCGGGAGTCGGAGTGAGCAGAGCGGGTGAGACCGTGCCCTTTGGGTTTCAACGGTCAGTAAAGCCGGGTTGCTTATAAACGCCGATTTTTGCACTTCGGTATCGCGGGTTGAGAAGTAAGAGTAGAAGCCGTTTCTTTGGTTCACTGAACTTCTACGCTCGTTCTTTTGATCGTTGCTAAATGAGCTCATTGCGTGGCACTTTTTTTTTTTTTTTAACAATGCACTAATTTTGGTTAAGCAAGGTTAAGCTTGTCTATTGCTTTTAATAAATTGTAGTTCAGCGTCTTTTCGCTTATATTGGGTTACCCCAGTTTTTTTATTAGCTGTATTATGGTGCAGTTTTCCCGGAGCTCGGACAAAGCACGTCCGCTCAGTTCGGTAGTTCGATTGACTGCCTCGATTGAATATTGCAAATAGATAATTTTTTTTTCCAAAAGCGAAAACGATCAAATGCGATAACGAGAAATCGCTAAATTCCGAGACCATAAAATCCATTCTTCAGTTCTAACGCACCACCTCTACACAGCTCCTCAAACGGCCAAGTAGAGAGATTTCATAGCTAGAGCTAGAGAACAATCTAATTGACACCACCGAAATAATTCTTCTTGCAACTAATAAATACAATAAATCCATTCACTCGGTGACTAACGAAAAACCCATAGACATTTTACACTCAAAATCCGAGGAATTCGAGGCAGAAATTGGCTCAAAAATTCAACAGGCCCAGAAGAAAACCCTCGTACACGTAAACGACTCATAAAACTTACCAAGTGGGCGATCAGGTATTCCTGAAAGCAAACAAACGCCTGGGGAATAAGCTTTGACCACTATGCTCAGAAGAGGTAATTGATGCAGACCTGGGGACCACGGTCCTTATTAAAGGGGGGGTGGTCTACAAGGACAATCTACGTTAATCGACCTCACAAGATTTTGACCTACCCCTTTGTTCCACATCGGGGCCCTCAGAGAAAGACTGCTTATACTACATTTGCATTACATTTGCTTATACTATTGGCTGCCCTTTCACTATGCACCTGTGTATTGTATTGAATAATCCTGTGTATTGGCAAATATCACCAGAAGGCCAATCGCCGCAAGAAATCGAGGGCCGACGACGATGTAGAACGAGTGGGTCTCCAGGACGACGTCCATTTAAAGGAGGGAGGAGTTAACACGCGCAAGCAGAATTTAGGAAAAGTGCCAAATTGCACACCGGATCCGGTGGCCCGCACGCGTAACGGAAGAGGTGCTGACTACGCATTCCAAGGGCAACTGCCCGCGGACCGGCTCGGGCACTTGCGCCGCAGCCCAACGAAGGCTTCGAAGTACAGCCCGGGTAGTATTTTAGTTTAGTCTTAAGTAGAACTCCGGAGCCTTAGCCCTATATTTTATTCTATCTTTGTCAGTAACACTAACCCTAACAGGATTGTGCGAAACAAATGATTAATAAATATTATTTGAAAAACTCACACGCAAATAACTTATTATTAACTAACTCCGCAGCCTTAGCTCGCGTTATATTTTATTCCATCTTTGTCAGTAGCACTAACCCTAACGGGCTTGTGCGAAACAAATGATCAGTAAATATCATTTGTAAAACCCACACAAAAATAACATATTATTAACATGCATTTGTCGAACTACAATGGCTAAGAAATAGAGGACAAAAGTTTCTAGTCCTTCTATTGGGAATGTTAAAATTGAAGCGTGTTTGTAAATGCTGGCTGTTTACATCCCCATTAATGAAGTTGTTAAGCTAGGTAAGTTTATAAGAAGGAGTCAGCTATTATAAGATGGAATACGAAGATTTAGTTAAGTTAAGACCTCTTAGTAAAAAGGTTAAGAAATTCTTTTGCACGGATTCTTTGCGGTCCTGATGTACTCCATATTGGGGACTCCAGACACTTAAACCATACTCCAGTCTTGGACGGACCAAAGAAACGAATAAGCATTTAGTAATGTAGGGGTCGTTGAATTCTTAACCTGATCATTAACCTGATTTAATTTCTCTAGCTTAATCCCATAGAGAGTATACGTAGAGGTCAAGAATGATTTAAAGACATAAGCTTGCATTTTTATCAATTAAGAATTAAATAATTGGCTAAACACCATTTTTGAAAATTTTCAGGATTAGACTGAAGACTCTTTGTGTTCTTCCATCTAAGTAGCTGGTGATGCATGTAAGGAAGTCTGTAGAAAATCCCAGTATATTTAGTTTACTCAAAAAGAGTGAGTGATTGACTGAATTAAATCCTTTGTTAATGGGCCCATCCATAGGCAAGCATGTTGACGAACATGTTGTGCGAAATTAGTTCCGTGGATGGTACTCGCATGAAATTGAAATCATTCTATTTTGTCTACTTTGGCAACAACATGGTCGCCAATAAATGGCAATGTTGGCACGAACATCATTGTGGAAAACGTTTAGTAGCGAGAAAAAGTGTTTGCGCAGCGCAAAAGGAGTGAAAAATTTATGCAATTAATGTAAATTATATTTTTTTTTTCTAAACAAATATTTATTGACATAACAGAGCCGCTGTCTCTCTCTCTCTATGCACTCTCTCTCTCTCGTCGGCCATCGTCGATCGTCCGCTCTGGTTTTTCGACACAACAGCAGTTTGAGATTTTCTACTCTTCTTAGTCTTTAAATTCTGAACATTTTTCCATCCATCTCCGATTTGTGTGCTTCGCCATATTCCTCGCCGTTTGCGGCCTCTCCGTTATCCATACATACACACATACATATTTTGTTTTGGTGCAATTAATCCGCGAAAAATTCGCAATTGAACAATATTGGTCAGCCGGTGTGAATTAGTTCCGGAAATTTCCAAATTCACCGAACAGTCCGCCGCTGTCGTAATATTTGTTTTTTACCTTGCCCAATTAGTGTAATTTTTTACACCACATAACTTTTCTGTTGCCTCAGTTATACAGTTCACTTATCAACGCTCCACTGTGCCAACAAATGCCCCACATGCCCCTACATACATATATCCGTACTTGCATGCATGTCCATATACTTCCATATATTTTCTGCCTCCAATTTCAGGAAATATATAACTGATATATATAGACCGTAATCAACTCTTTTCCGAACGAGCACGAATTTTGCGGTACTTGTCCATGTTCCATGCCTCTAACGCTGCTTCTACTTCGCATCAGGCAACATCCGCCTAGAATCTCAACAAACCTCGTCCCCTTTTGTTTTTTTTTTTGGTTCCTGAAGTTTTCTTCCACATTCGAATTGTGCCGCACACGACGTTCCTTTCGACAGCGGCGCCACTAATTCCCACTTGTGCTTTGTAATCGCATTTCATCCACGATGTCACCGTTCTCATCACATTAGTGTAACCGGCCACCGCTTCGTACGAAGAACCTATTGCGCAAGTCAGTCGACAAGCGTTGACCAGCGAATTGGATTCTGAGAATGCCCACGGGAGACGACAAAAAGCCGCGTCTGATCCCAGCCATCCGTTTGGACAGATCTCAATCCGCTTATCCGCGCACGCCTTTTTTAAAGCCTAAGGCGTCCAGTGCCATTCCAAGGGCAAAGAGTGACGAATCCGTCAATGCAATCACCGGTCCTTCACAGAGGCAGACTCGTTCCGTTGCGAAAATGGCTCAAAGTGCGGTCGAAGTGGCGCAGAAAAAGTTCATCGCCACAAATCCACAAGTACGAAGTCCATCGGGACCAAATTTGGGCACTGTGGGAGAAGGTGGAAAAGAGCTATGAGAGCTGCTCCGATTTGCTAGTCCGACGACAATGCGGCCACCGCAAGTATAGCTACTTCACCGCAACAATGCGGTGACAGTGCTCGAATCGAAGTATAGCTACTGTTTTTCCGTCTATTCGAGGTGTATTGCACAGCTTCGGGAGAAAATTGCATCCCAATCCACTCAGGCTTCCGTCAATGTACACACAATGCATACACAGGCTGCCGGTTACCTCCGATGGATACCGAGGTCTTCGCGGGTGATTATCTTCGGTGGCCCACCTTCAGAGACTTGTTTACGTCCATTTACATCCAAAACTCGCGGCTCACCCCGGTAGAGAAGTTGTTCCACTTACTGTCCAAAACAAGTGGTGACGCCCACGCCATTGTTTCTAAGGCTCCGCTTACCCATGAGGGGTTTGTCGCCGCATGGCAAAGCCTCACAGACCGCTTTGAGAACCGGCGGCTATTGGTCAACAGCCAGTTGAAGATCCTTTTCAACATCCAGGCTATTTCTCAAGAGTCCGGGGTCGCGCTGAAGGAGCTGCAAGCCACCATTCAGAGTTGTCTGACAGCTCTAGAAATGTCCTCCATCAATGTTGAGGCTTGGGACTGTCTCCTGGTATTTATGATTTCGTCAAAGCTCCCCATAGTCACACTTTCTATGTGGGAGCAATCCGTACATAATAAGGCCGAGATTCCAACATGGAAGAAATTAGATAACTTTCTGACAGAGCACTCTGGAGGCTATCGACGACGTCAGGCCTATTGGCTCCGGGCAATTTCCGCCAAGGTCGGGACTTCCTGCTACCCCTGCACGGAGGCTTAATTCATACGAGACTCGAGTGGTTCTGGACCAAAAGGGCTGCGATCTCTGTTCGAGGGAGGACCACCCCATTCACTTATGTTCGCGTTTCCTAGAAATGTATGTAAATGGGCGCTCTGACTACAATAAGAGGAAGCAGTTATGTTTAAACTGTTTTGCCCGAGGGCACCAGCAGCGAGACTGCACCAGCGCCCATACCTGCTTCACATGACACCGCGGCAATCCGTTCGCTACCGCTCCAAGTCCGCCTACGCCAGCAAGGGCTCGACCCGCACAGACCACAGTGGTCCAGCCCGTAGGCCAAAAATAAAAAAACCAACGTCCAACCAACCAAAACCAACCAACCAACCAACGTTTTACTCATATTTTCCATGGAAAAATTCCGCTTCAACAAATTATCTTTGGTTTACAAGGTGTCTCACGAACTTAAAAACTACTAAAAACAAACTACCAGATTTTTCACTAAATACTAGATTTTTCATGATATCTACTAGCTCGGTTAAATTTTACCGTGCATAACGCTGAATGTTACAGGAATTATATTCGCCGCTGCCGGATACAATTTACTCAGGATCCAAAGAAGTTTTATAATTTTGTAAGCTCAAAGCGTAAACAAGTATCTTCTGCTTACGTTTGAAAATTCCTTCGAGACCTCTGATCAGAACATTGCCAATCTATTCGCAAAATTTTTTCAAACAACTTATTCTCCACCTAAATTGACTGATCAGCCTTACGCATACAACATTCAATCAGCAAATATTATTTTCTGTCCGTTTTTTTCTGAGAACAACTTATTATCTGGTCTTTTAAGGGTCAAACCCATTTATTCGCCAGGCCCCGATGGAGTACCAGGCTGTGTGCTACTAAAACGCTTAAAATTTTACATTCCTAATAGAAGTACTCCAAAATGTAGTCCTCTGTTCCTTAGCCGTTGTAGTTCGACATATGCACTGCATGACCCTTTTAGGGTATTATGTTCGAACTTCAATGGTCTCTACTCTATAACATCTCTTTCCTGTCCCTCAAACTTAAAATATAGAATTTTAAATTTCCTTACTAACTCCTCCTAGTTAATAATTAACAACTTGCTTAATATATTCTAACAAATCGTTTCTTTAGCGGCCCCTCGGTCGTCTGGGCCTCTAAGCTTTATGATGAATACAGGAATGCTAGCTGATGCTCTTATTGATGCACAAGCCATTTCCAAATTCTGAAAAACCGAAAAAAAAAATCTCGAGTCGCTCCACCACCACGAATTTATTGGAGCTGACATCCTTTGTCATAGATGGCTTTCGTACGGGATATTAAATCGATGTAGTTTACACAGACTTCAGCAAAGAATTTGATTCAATCACTCACTCTTGTTGAGTTAACTGAATATGCTGGGATTTTCTACAGACCTCCTAACGTGGATCTCCAACTACTTAGCTGAAAAAACACAAAGAGTCTTATTTAAAAACAAACATTCTCTTTTTGTCCGTGCTACATCTGGTGTCCCTCAAGGAAGTCATCTCGCACCGTTGCTATTGTCTCTTTTTAATTATGACTTGCCCCCTGCTTTAACGAACTCTCTAGTTCTTATGTATGCAAATGATTTTAAGCTTTGTCTTCAATACAAATTCATCTCTGCCTTCCCCTCTCTGCCTTCAAAGTTGAAAATCTTCACCTTTCATCTAATAATAGTAGACTCTTACTAACAAACTTACCAAGTTTAACCAATCGTAGGACAATGCTGGGTGTAGTTTTCTTACATAACGTCATCAATAGGGATGTAGATAGCCAGAATTTAGTACACGCTTAAATTTTAACATTCCCAATAGAAGGACCAGAAACTTTAGTCCTCTATTCCTTAGCCCTACAATGGCTTCGACATATGCACAGCATGACCCTTTTATGTTCGAACTACAATGGTCCCTACTCTATAAAATTTCTTTCCTGTCCTTCAAATTTAAAATAAAGAATTTTAAATTTTCTTTAATATACATTAATTATCCGTTTCTTGAACGCCCCTCGGACGTCTGGGCCTCTAAGCTTTATGATGAATACAGGAATGCTAGCTGATGCTCTAATTGATGCACAAGCCATTTCCAAAATTCTGAAAGACCGCAAAAAAAAAAAAAATGGTCACCTCCAGGACTTTTCCTACCGTGTACAGGAGGTAGATGAACCTGTATTATGGCTCATCTGTCCCCTGTTCTGCACCTCCCATTTTTCAAGCCTTTAAGTTTTTCCTCCATTGCACAGTGGTCCAGCCCGTAGGCCAAAAATAAAAAAACCAAAGTCCAAATTTTGACTTTAAATGTACCAATTCTTATTTATAATTGGTCTAGCTATTTGAATTAATTCATCTTTTTGTTTTTATCTGTCTGTCCGCTTCAAGAATAGCATCGAAAGTGATAGCATGATATTCATTGTGAATTGCAGCGTAAGCAACGTGCAAATGAAGCTCTCCGCATAAAATCTATTAAACATTTTAAAAACAAGTGTTTGTGCCATGGAAGTTATTAATATTTTAAAGAAAGGTATTAACTTTCTTTTTACAATAAAAAGTATATGAAGTATTTGTTGTGTTTTGTGTAAATCATTGTTGTATTTAGTACATAATTGCGAACGTTCTTAGTTTGGCTTTTCTGTGTTTGGTTAGAGTTTTAGTTGTGATGGCACTCTTTGGCATTCACAAATCTTTTGTATCATATTTTAAAGCATTTTAACAATTTAAGAAAGTTTATTTCAAGTGCCGTAAGTTGCCGTGCGGCTTGCAAAATAAAAAAAGGTAACCTAACCTTAATTTGAAAAAACCGGATATATATCGCAAGAATCAGATTTAGTTCGCCGATCCTTATGAAAATATCATAATATAACCAATCTATTACAATACAAAATCTAAAAAAGTCCCAAACTTCTATCTTCAAGAACACCGAAGTTGGTATTTCTACCAAAACCATTTCCGATCATTCAGTTATATGACAGCTATAAGATATAGTTTGCCGATCCTTATGAAATTTGGTAGGTTGGATCAACTGACCAAAAATAGAATCTGTACAAAGTTTCAACTGTCTATCTTAAAAAGCACAAAAGTTGGGTCATTACCGATCAAACATTTATATGGCAATTATAAGATACAGTCGGCTGATCCTTATGAAATTTGGTAGGTAGCATTCGTAGCATTCGTACAAAAACTGAACTTTCTAACTGTAAAAACACCAAAGTTATAGCATTTTCGATCAATCAGTTCATATGATATAGTTGCCCGATCTGGCTGATTTTAACATATTATTTTAGAATAAAAATATAAATATTTTTTGCCAAGTTTCCAGTCCCTACCTCAACTAGAATTTTTGAGCACTGATAGACTCAGGGTCCGAAGCGACTTTCATAACGGAACTACTGTTCAACCTTGTCAAGCTTCCCTTCAAAACGATTCACGCACAAGTTTCGGTCGCCGTCTAGACCCGGGCTACAATTAGAGACTGCGGCTTACGTTCTTCCGCAGTTGGCAGGAAATCTGCCATCATATCCGATTTCGCGAGATCGTCTCAAGGGGCTGCCCGACATTCCCCTGGCGGACCCCAACTTCTTTGAGAGCTCCCAAATCGATGTGTTATTAGGAGCTGACATTCTTCCGTCCATTCTCCTCGGTAATTTAAAGGCTAACATCTGCGGGTCACTTCTCGGTCAGGATACCATTTTCGGATGGGTGCTGTCAGGCCCATTATCTCCAGCCAACCCCCGCAGCGTGTCTGTTTTTTCCGCACGAGTTGCCCGCAGCCTCGGTGACTCACTGGATCAGGGAGAGGTGCCCACTCAGATTAGTTCGGAATCGGATTCAGGTTGCGAGCACAATTCTGTCTCGACGCATCGACGCAATTCAATTTACGCATCGCATCACGCTGCACGGTGACAATCAGCTGATGATCCGTCTGATCCGGGCCAAAGTCGGGATTCCAAGGTCATATTCAGCACGATGTCGCCACGTCCACGCAACGCCCAGTCACTGGAAAGCAGATGTACCCGAGGTACACAGTCCTACCGATGCCGTGTCTGCAGTGGGTTCCATCCGTTGAGAAAGTGTCGGCGCTTTCTACGTCTCAGTGCCGAGAAGCGGCTCCGGGCGGTTCTCGTGAACCGATTTTGTTGTAGGACATGTGGTCAGGATCACCACTCACTACTACACCTCGTGGAGAACCCGCGGGCTCGGCGCCAGCCACGTCAAGAGGAGCACCGGTCTCGGAGCGCGGGAGACAGTACACGAAGTGTCTTAGCTAGCGCTCGGTCGTCGTACGCCAACTCCCGGCACGGTTCAGTTGCTTCTCGGCCTTCATCCGCCACTATCCGGCACTCACAAGCCGGTCCACGGTTATCAACTTCCCAGCGCTCGTCGGCAACTCCTCGGCATTCTTCCGCCACTGGCCGGCAGTCTTCAGGCGCTCCACGGCCTTCCTCCACCGTTCATCGGGTGCCGTCCATCGCTTGTCCGCCCACGTCATCCGCGCCTAGGCAATTTTCTGCTTCTCGTCGCCCACCCTATCGTCGCTGCTGCAGCGGAACAGCGTCAACTTGTTGCCGACTGCACTAGTGCACATTGACACCAGGACCCGGATCTTCGACACGGGGGCCTTCATCGACACGTGTACGCCCTCGAGCTGCATTGACGCATCGCTAGCGGCGTGTTTCCGTCTGCCCACTACCAGCGTGGGGGACGAACAAGTTTGTTCGGCCACCGTGGGTTCCAAAACCAATTCTTTTTTTCACCACTTCTGGAATCTTTTGCGGCAGCAACGCCCCCTTACAACACTGTCACTTAAGGTGAAAAATCGAGGTTTCCAAAGATAAATTGAAAAGTCTTTGAAGAGGTTTGCACAGAGCCCTGCTACAGTATTTTACCACACAGCCTGATACTTCATCTGGGCCAGGCGAAGAAACGGGTTTAACCCTTAGAAGAACAGATAATAAGTTATACTCGGAGAAAAACGGACAAAAAATAAGATTTGCTGGGCGAATGTGTAAGCGTAAGCTGATCTGTCGATTAAGGCGGAGAATAAGTTGTTTGAAAAAATTTTCAAAATAGATTGGCAATGGTCTGATCAGAGGTCGCAGATGAATTTTCAAATGTAAGCAGAGGTGGAAAAGATACATGTTTACGCTTAGTGTTTACAAACTTATAAAACTTCTTCGGATCCTGATTAAATTGTATCCGAGCTTGTAAAATTTTGTCCGAGCTAGTAAATATCTTGAAAAATCTATATTACTGCAGATTTTTTTATATTTAATTAACAGCCTGTTTTTAGTACAGTAGAATCCGGCTATAACGACTCCGCTTATAGCGGCCGTCCGATTATTGCGACGAAAACTAGATGGTTTGGTTGGTCCCCATACAAACTTATATGAAAGGAACTCCGCTTAGAACGTTTCCGCTTTTAGCACAATCCGCTTATTCCGACGAAATTTTTCAGAATTCAACTGAATATTGTGAAGTTCCGAAAAAAAATTTTACAATAAAAAAACGACGCTATATAACGATGTAAAATCGTCGGTCCCTTGAAAGTCGCTATAACCGGATTCCACTGTATTTTTTAAGTTCATGAGCACCCTTGTAAACCAAGGAGGATTTGCTAAAATGGACGGATATTTCCACAGCACACATGAATGAAAAAATATATTAATCAAGGCTAATAAGGACCAAGGCCCAAGTTTCTGTAAAGTCTATAATATGGGATGCAAAGAAAGAACTATCAGAATATAGTTTAGAGAGTTTCCTTCATAGCCCCCTAGTATTCTGATAGGTAAGTGACGTAAGTGACGATACTAGTTTTTTGGGTTAGTGGACGAAGAAGAGGTGGATGGTTGGACAGTGGTTCTAATGTGGGAAAGTTTCACTCCAACTGGTTTTAAAACTTTTTTTTTCACGGAACTAGGCTGATGTTCTCAGACGAAAATGTTCTCGGGCAAAAACTGGGTGAACAAATCGTCTTGAACATCAGCGCGGGCACACAAGGCTTGAAAGAATACGTGCGTCTTTTATAATTTTTAAGAGGAGCCCCAATAATAAGGGTCTTACTACAATGAATGCCGTTTGGAAACTGCTTTTTATTTTGAACAATTGTCTTATAAGAAATATACATGAAAATGTTGAATCTTTTTAAAACTACTGATCAATGCACTGCACGCTGACCTGCTATGTATTTGTGTTAGGCTGCAGGAGATCGGCTGTTTATCTTGTATTTCATGGGTCCAATCCCTTGAAACTCTATCTTTAAAATTTTTTTATATAAATTCGCTGTTTGTGAACAGCCAGAGCAGGATCAGGCGGTTCACAAACAGCAAATTTCTAACGATTAGGGGACTCCTTTAGCAGCAGAAGGCCGCTAAACTGAGTGTCAAGTGTACAGAGCTATTCATTAATTTTACGAAAACCAGTAATTAACTCTTTAAATCCATTGTGAGTCTGTCTCATGAACGACCTCATTTCGTCTTGAACAGCACGACAATTATGAGAACAATAATGTAAACCAGATCTAAGGGAAATGCCATCCGAAACTGAGGCAGTAATCCGTGCCACGGACTATCGTGTAAAACGGCGTGTACGACGTTTTCGCATAGCCAGCAATGGATGGTAGGCTGGGACGAGAAAATTGTCTTGTTACAATATATCATTGAACAGACGAGTTTAAATTCCATTTTAAAAAATAAGAATATTTAAAAAATATTTAAAAAGTTAAAAAAACACTAAACCTTCAACCACTGTGCCAAATAGGAGCCGAAGCGGGAGCTTTGGAGAGAGCGAAGGAAAATTGCGGATATAGAGATAAGAATTCTATTGCACACGAAAGAAAAAAACAAAAGAATAGGAGAATTATTAGAATTACAGAATTATTAATTGCGGTTTAAATTCAAACTGAAGTTTCTCAAAATTCGATTCTCAAGCAAGAAAATACCGGTTTACGGCAATATTTATCATGAACGCGGTGCACACAAAAAAACACGACCGTTCGCTTAAGAGGAAGTAAGAGAAGTGAAATTTCTCCACCTAATTCATGAACGGTATCGAAAAGCAATCTGTCAAAGCATGATTTTTAGCTTTCTGTAGACGACGCAGACCCTTAGTGTACCATCTCTTTTCCTGACCACTATAACACGAAATGTAAAGTTTTATGACGGTTTTTGAACTATTTCTTTTTGTTCCTATTCGTCCACCTGCTTTCTCACAGCAAGACCTTTTTTCTCTGCCAGTCTTGCAGGTAAAAGCAAAAACGAATTGATAACTTTCTCAGGCACTACCTGCAGCTCTATAAGACATAGTATGATCTTACTCTGCGCCACTTCTTGGGCGGTTTCAATCATTTTATATACTTGACGAATGGAATGAAGCTTCAAGGGGTGAGGAGTTCACAACTTTATATACATTTTCCTGCGACTTAATGATCCACCTTCCATTTTCCTTTGGTAAAAATGTACCCTCCTTTGGTAAAAATGCAGAAGGCAATCTTCTGCATCCACCAAAAGGCGACCTTTTTGATGAAATCATCGCACAATAATGCGTCATAGCTCATGTCTGTGTTGCGAACTAACAAAAAGTCATGCTTTGCTTTTATTTAAACGACGTTGCCTTCAGCGAAAGAACATCGAACCGGTTGCGTTTTTTTATTATGCATGCCACGTTAAGCTTTTAAGCTGCTTCTTAAGTCGACTCTTTTAATTTTTTGGGTTAAACGTTGTTTTATTATAGGCAGTCTCGATCCTGTGTCCGCCAAGCATGGTACAACAATGCTGTTTATTTTTAAGGATTGTGAGGACACTATCCTCACTGTCCTCACTATGTGAAGACATATGTCATTCTTGGTTGCAACTGAAGCACTTTGTTTTTGTCACAAAATATTTTCGCAAGTGCTCAACAGATCCAAAGCTAAAACAGCTATTTTTCTTCCTGTTTTGAGCTCATATCTGTGTTGCTCTCTTTAATCCTTGTTTGGTCATCGAGAGTTTTCGATGCCGTAAATAAAAGATCAGAACTTAATTAATTTCAACGTTATAAACTTTATTCAGGCCGCATATGAAATTAGGATTTATGTACAATATTTGAAATCCAATTTAGGATGCGAGCGCAGTAGGAAGACGAACGAGAGTGGCGCCAACCTTGCAGAATAGGCTGAGCGGATGCTCGCTAACTATAAGCGCCGAAGTAGCAAAGCCGAGCGGCCGAAAGAGAGTCGGCTTGCGACCAGCAAAACATCAGTTACTAATTAATTGTTGTGTTTAAATTAGTTGCTTGCTGCTTGACCCGACATTCTCCCCCCAGTTGGGGCTTCTACTCCAACTTCATCCTTAAGGGGCAAAAGGCACAGCTTAGTCACTGCTCGCTTGGTAATTCCAGATGAGGTTTTTATCACCACCACTCGAAAGATACCATCCCGACCAGGGATTAACTCCATTATTCTCGCAAGCGGCCATTTCATCGGAGGTAGATTCTCGTCCTTTACTAGCACCACATCGTTTGGGGCCAAGGCAGGACCGGAGGCGTGCCATTTGGAGCGCTGCTGGAGAAGACTTAGGTACTCCTCCTTCCATCGGGACCAGAAAGACTGCTGCAGGAAAGATATGCGCTGCCAGCTGTCCAACCGGTTGAAGTTCAGCTTTGTGACATCAGGCTCGATAAAGCTGACTGACGGACCACCAGTTAAAAAAAGAGCTGGGGTCAGAACATCAAGGTCTGCAGGATTTTCTGAAAGAGACAATAAGGGTCGTGAATTTATAACAGCCCCAATATGGCACAGCAGCATTCGCAGCTCCTCGAATCCCAGAACTGCAGATCCGACAGCTCGGTAAAAATGGTGCTTGGCGGTTTTAACAGCCGCTTCCCACAGACCACCGAAATGCGGAGATCGAGGAGGAATAAAATGCCATTCGATGGACTCCATAGAGCAAAACTCCAGCAGTGACCGTTGATGCTCTTCGCTTAGAAATAATTGGCGCAGCTCCTTTAGCTCGTTTTTGTCTCCAACAAAGTTGGTTGCGTTGTCAGACCAAATATGTTGAGGACTTCGGCGGGTGCATATAAAACGCTTCAAAGCCTGCAAAAAAGACATTGTGGACAGATCCCTTACAAGCTCCAGGTGGACGGCTTTGGTAGCAAAACAAATGAAAATGCTAATGTAACATTTTACTGGAGCCTTATTACGCACTTCCGGCTTATAATAGAACGGTCCACAAAAATCCACACCAGTGACTCCGAAGACCTGGGAGCCGCTAACTTTTTCCTCCGGGAGATCAGCCATAATGTGCTGCAACAGCCGAGGCTTAGTCCGGAAGCATCGGATGCATTTGTGTAATGCCTTCGTCACGGTTTTTCTCCCCCCAATTGGCCAATATTGGGACCGAATAATTGCCAACAGTGCGCGAGGTCCCGTATGTAAATTTCGCTCATGGAAGTCAACAATTATAGCCCGCGTAACTGGATGGCTTCTTGGAAGTATAATTGGATGCTGACTATCAAAATCCAACGACGAATTTTTTAGCCGACCGTCTACGCGCAACAGTCCAAATTTGTCCAAGAAGGGAGAGGATGAGGCAAGGGCACTGGATACCGCTATGTCTTTTCCATTTTGAAGAGCCTTTATTTCCTCCCAAAAATGCACACGTTGCACTAGCCGCAATAACAGCTGTGTTCCAGATTTTATATCGCTAGCCGTAACACCGTTGTGGCGAATGCGTTGAGAAAACTTGTATACGTAAGCGAATACCCTCTGCAGTGCTGGAAACGAATTAGCGTACTTAGAAACCGCTGTTATATCCACGTACGGAGACTGAATGAGCAGGACCCTTGCACGTAACTCCAGGGTTGATCTCTCAGATGGGACCGCGGTTGGCCACGTCTCTTGGGATCCAACGAGAAACGGAGGACCATGAGACCACAGCTTATTCTCAACCAATTCATTGGGAAGAGCACCACGCGACAGGATATCTGCTGGGTTCAAAGAAGTGGGAACATACAGCCACTCCATTCCTCTAGTTAGCTTCTGAATGGTCGAGACTCGATTGGCGACGAAAACATTAAACCGAGAGGGTTCTTCTCGAATCCAAGGCAGAGCCACAGCAGAATCGCACCAGCAAAAATACTTTCCAACGTAGACCTTCAACTGGGCTACTTCCGACATAAGTCGAGCCAACAACTCGGCTCCCGATAACTCCAGCTTAGGCACCGTAACAGTCTTTAACGGCGCAACTCGGGACTTCGAACAGAGTAAATAGCTTGCAGATCCTGCGCCCTTGGACACGACATAAACGCATGCCCCATACGCCTCAATGCTGGCATCACAGAATCCATGGACCTCCACCTCGGATTTCGATGTTAGCACCCATCTAGGGAATTCGGCGCGCTGCGTACTAACAAAGCTGCTACAAATCATATTCCAGTCGCAGTGAAGGGATTGAGGAAGACTTTCATCCCAGGACAACTTCTCACGGCACAATTTCTGGAGAAAGATCTTTGCCTTTGAAATTACAGGACCAACAAGGCCTAAGGGGTCATAAAGCCGAGCGACTGAAGAAAGCACAATGCGCCTAGTGGGCTTTGAGATTGACTGAATCCCTTCAAAAGAAAATAGCAAGCGGTCAGTTGCAGGATCCCAAGCAAGACCCAGTGTCTTTGTGAAGTTGCTACCATCATCAAACTTTAGGAAAGACTCCCGATCTTCTTCAGGCACCTTATCCAGAACGTCAGCAACATTGGAGCACCACTTCCTTAACCGAAAATGGCCTTTGGCAAGGATCGCGGATGTTTGCTGCATTATGCCAATAGCTTCATCTATAGAGTCGCCTCCGGAAAGCAGATCATCCACATAAAAGTCGCGACGCAGAATTTTGGCCCCCTTTGGAAACATTATTTGCTCATCATCTGCCAACTGATGCATTGTCCGAACTGCTAAAAATGAGGCAGGCTTCGTTCCGTAGGTGACCGTGTCCAGCTTAAAAACCTGTAACTCGTCCTCAGGAAAAACCCTGACGCAACGATACATTTTACAAATATCTCCAGAAATGGCCACCCGATGGCATCGGAACCTTAACAGAATATGCAGTAACTTGGGCTGAATAACTGGACCAGACATCAACACGTCATTCAATGAATATCCAGAAGTTGTGACAGCAGATCCATCAAAGACAACCCTGAGCTTGGTTGTTGAACTGTCGTCCTTAAAAAAAAATATGGTGTGGCTCTTCCTTCGTCCGCTTCACAATAGGCTCGGAGCAGTCTTCGATTTCCCAAAACCGGCGGAGCAAAGAATCCAGCTGATCATCCAGCATTGTTGCGCTCTCCGGAACATCCTTGTGGGCAGTGGAAACGAGTGATCTTCTCTGGACATGTGAACCGCCTCCACACACGACCCATCCAAGTTGAGTTTTCTGCAGCAATGGCAGGCCGGCTGAGAGCTTAATTTGCCCAACACACAACAGCTCATAAAACAGACTAGCTCCGATAAGAAGGTCGATGCGCTGTGGGCGGAAAAATTCAGGATCAGCCAAAGAAAGATTGCCAGGAATATTCCAGCTGGAGACATCCAAACTGAAGCTAGGCTGCAGGTCCGTGATATTGGCGGCGATGACGGCGTTAACCAGGGCCGAGTATTCGGAGCAGTGGGAAAGAAGGAGAACATCAACAGAGAATCCATCTGTCGCAAAGCCGATATCTCCAATACCAGACACCGCCATGAATGATTTGTGCCTCCGGAGCTGCAGCTGACTTGCCAGCCGGGAAGTGATCACGTGCACCTGAGATCCAGAATCCAACAGAGCTCGGCATAAAACAAGGGATCCAGCGCGACTACGAACAAAAATGCTCGCTGTAGCAAGCAACGATATATCGCCGCTGTGACCTTGAGCAACTAGTGCCTTAGCAGTGGACGGCGAAGAGGCTATAGGCTCGGCGAACTCGGCTATGGCTGACGTGGGAGGACCAACCAAAGGCTGGCCGCTAGATGCCGGCGGCTCCAGGAAATGCAGCAGGCTGTGATGCCTCCTTCCACAACTGCGACTATTAGCAGCGAGGCACTCACGCATGTGATGGCCCGTTTGCAGACACTTCCGACAAAGACCGAGTCGCCTGGCCTCACCAAGGCGAATCTCAGGGCATTGATAGAAATCGGCGGCATGCAGACATTATATGGGACCATCCCCCGCATAGCGCACAGGTAGAGGGAAGCAAATTAGTAACAAAAAAGGATGATCTACTATTATTTGCACCTCAAAGCCTTCCCACATGAGCGCCCGGGGCGTATGCCGCCATGGCCACGTCCATAGCCTCCAGCGTCCTACACCGCTGCTCCAAAAATTCGGCCATCGACTCCCAAGTAGGGATGGCGTCTGAACCTGAGGAGTTTTGACTCTCCTCTCACTTGGCCTGGGTAGCTGGGTCCAACCTTTGAAGCAGAACTTGGACGATGATGCAGCTGGCGATCTGAACTGAAGTACCCAAATTCTTTAAGGCTCGCATATGGGCATTAAATTTGTCCGAAAGACTTCGAAGTGCTGCTATTGAGCCACTTTCCAACAGACTGAGGCCCAGAATCTCGTTCACGTGTGCCTGAAATATTAAGCGACGGTTATTAAATCTTTTCTCCAATAAATTCAGCGCAACATCATAGTTCTCGTCGGAGACTTCCAAGGAACGAACTGCTTCGAAAGCGGACTCCCGAAGGCAAGATCGCAACCTTTGCATCTTTTCCACCTTACTAATACGAGGATTGCTGCCGACGATGGTAGAGAAGATCGAGTAAAATTCAGCCCATTCCGAGTATCCACCGCTGAACGTAGGGAGCGGCAAAGGAGGCAGCACTTGAAAACTTTGACCTAACCCTGGGTCAGCCTGCATGGTGGACATTCCGTTGGCAAGGGTGGAGTGGGCAGCAATTCGAGATGAGCGAAGGGTCGTCTCGTGCTCAATTTCCGCCTGCATCGTCGCTACGAGCTCAGAAACAGTCCATCGAAGGTCACTGCTGATCTGCAAAATGTCCAAATCCTCAAGCTCCCCGTGGATGGCCTTGAAGTCGCTGAACATGGTGGCTATCTGACCATGTCGCACGTGTAGCATGGCATCGTCCACCTAGGAAATAGGCTGAAGAGCTCCTTGGATCCTCTGTAAGTCCTGGAGAATACCCAGGGCCTTGCACTTTAAAATGGCACTCCGGGTTGGAGTGGGTGCTCCTGTGACGGCGCCGCTGGAGTTCATGATTTATTATATTGAGTTCCGAACAACCGAAATAAATTTTATTTGCTCGTGGCGAACACGATCTGTCCCACTGTGCGCTCAGAACCGTAGCGGAATTGTGGAATGTATATATATATGAAGCTATGTGCGAGCGAATGCACCTGCGTTGTTGATCGTATGTTTGTACGAAGTCTATGCGCGGGCGAATGCACTTGCGTTGTGGATCGTAAATATGTATGTGTGCTTGTGAACTACCGTTATGTTTATGCCTGTATGTATGTATAATATAATAATATATTATAATTTGTTTATTATTGTAAATAAACTTATTAGACACGTATGATAATTTGATAATGATAATTTCACATAACACTGTTTACAAAATTGTTTTGTTTTTGTTTTAGTAATTTGTTTATGTGTATATAAATATATTAACGATCACGTCGGGGTTCACCAATGTTTGGTCATCGAGAGTTTTCGATGCCGTAAATAAAAAATCAGAATTTAATTAATTTCAACGTTATAAACTTTATTCAGGCCGCATATGAAATTAGGATTTATGTACAATATTTGAAATCCAATTTAGGATGCGAGCGCAGTAAGAAGACGAACGAGAGTGGCGCCAACCTTGCAGAATAGGCTGAGCGGATGCTCGCTAACTATAAGCGCCGAAGTAGCAAAGCCGAGCGGCCGAAAGAGAGTCGGCTTGCGACCAGCAAAACATCAGTTACTAATTAATTGTTGTGTTTAAATTAGTTGCTTGCTGCTTGACCCGACAATCCTTTTTCTGCATAGTCACATTTAAACGCTCGTAGATTTCAACTCCTTTTTCACCTCCTTCAGGCACTGCAGCGCTGCATTATTTATTTTTATTCGTTTCCAATGATCACGCTACTAATCAGCGTCTCTTCTTCCACGTTTTCTATCGGAACAATCCTGTGCATATGCAATTGGTACTCGCTTTTCAACCTCCTACGCTCTTTTCTGGATTCGGCAATCGCGTTGCTACTTTTGCTGGTTCTAAAATTGGGTTCCTAAGATTAGCTTATGGTAATGGTATGGTATGGTAACTATTTATAACCGAAAGGCACTGGGTGCGAGAGTTCCTATTGCTCTGACCAAAGACTAACACAATGTGCTTTAAAATTACTGGTGACCTTTGAACTTACGTCTGATCGATGGTACTACAGTCTTTGTGGTCTTGGTATATGGCTTTGGCTTCGGCTTCGCTGGCCTTTGAGCCTTTGAGCATCACCAGGAATCCAAGCTGGGGTCACCACTCCCATTTTTTTAGATTAATATGTCGCTCTTGCACTTGGGTTATTGATTGGCTTCCAATGCGGAACGCGTCCTAAGGACGTTTGGCTGGTTTTCCGGGGTCCTCCGCTGTCGGATCTACCATGCGCGAAGATATCCTCGCAAACGCAATGGTGCAAGCTCGGAAGCCCCTCTGCTCGTATTGTCGGGTATTTGTCCCGCTGCTAGCCGAAAATGAGGGCGAATGAAGAATGGATCCTGCTCGTCTGTAGGTGCCTCGTAAGGATTCGGACTCCGTCCGTACGTACAGATATGTCAAGGCAAGGGGCCCGGCAAGGCCCCGGTGTTGCGCAGAGATTACCTCAAAAACGCAACCACGGGCTTTTGCCGAATGGCCTAATCGGCAGTAACTTCTCCTTTTTGTGCGTAGATAACTTCAAAAACGCAATAGAGATAAATGTGCAGAGCGACACAAGTTTCCTGGGGTAAAGGTCTATCTCGCACGCACCCGATATTAATAGGACACCTACCTCGGCTTCGGTTTTCCTTTCATGGGTCGCTGTAGTCTGCGCCGTTCCTAATTGTCCAGCCAGAGTCCTCTGCTACTTACGAAAAAGTTGCCAATATATATTATAACAGCTAAAACTATGGGAACTACAGACTAATAAGCTAACGGCTAATTGTATTTAATATAAAAAATAAGGTGATAATGGTAACCCGGAAGACCTTCTCCCTTCTTGGACTTCCTCCGTCACCCAAAATTGGACTCAGAACCGGACTATGTTAATTATGGTCCTAAAAGCCTCTTCTTGTGGGTGTCGACTTGCCACTCTTCCGATGCCAGCACCCAGTTGTCCTCCTCTTGGGCGTTTCCTGCCTCTGAACTCTCCTTTAGAGCCTGGAGGATACCGCCGGCACAGTCGGGCATGGAAAAGAGCTCTTGGCCTGAGTTTCCGCGCAGTCTCTTGGGCTCTGTCCAAGGTAGCGTTTTAGTTCCTCCAATGCTACACTCCGTCCCGGTGTGTCAAGATCCACCAAAAAATCGACCAAAGTCGGCCAGGCGAGGATCTCCAATCAGTCGCTCTGGTGTTGACTCCCCGGGTGGCATGTTATGCCGAACTGCATCTGTGGATTGGGTTCCCGTAGGAGTTCATTGCATGACGACGGAGAGCCTTCGGCTAAAAAATTAGTTGCAGGAAGATGAGCTTCCAACAGCATCCTTAAGGGGCGGCAGGCATATTTATAGCTTATTACAGCTGCTTTCCATAATCCTACGATGTGAGAGCAATGGTGAGGGATAAATCGCCACTCAATGGATTCCAGAAGGCAGAAATCCAGCTCTGCTCTCTGATGCTCATCGGTGAGCAAAAGTCGCGTTATTTCCAGCAGCTGATTCTTTCCTCAAACAAAGATCTTAGCATTGTCCGACCAGATCTGCCGAGGCTTTCTCCGGATAGAGATAAGCCTCATAGCCTCAAGCCTCATAAGCCTCATGAAAGAACGCGACTCCAAGTCCCCACCCTCACAAACTCCCAGTGCACGGCCTTTGTTGTGAAAAAAACACGCCAACCTAGCATTCTATAGGAGCTTAGTGCGCACCTCAGAATTTAAAAAAAAACGTGTCGCAAAATTTGATAAAAGAGACACCGAAAACCTAATGCCTTTCCTTTTCTAAGGCAGATCATACATTACATGCTCTAAAAACCGAAGCTTAGATCGGAAATATCATACACTTAATCACTTTTTTTCTCCCCCGATCATGGCTAAAAGTACTCGTGACCCAGCATGCTGGTTCTGGACATGATATCTGGTGTTCATACACGGTGACTGGTGACTCCGTCGTAAGATGTTTGGGTTTCGACTATTTAAATACAGTGACTAGTTTTTGAGATGACCATTCACTCTAAATAGCCCGAACATTGCACTACCCTCAACATCATTCGGGTTCCAGAATCTAGATCGTGCAATGTAATTCCTTCATGCTGAATACGCCTGCAAAATGTTTAAATGTCAGTAAAAACACTCGCTGCAAAGGCGGAAATGAATTGGCGTACTTCGATCTAGCAACGATTTCCACAAGAGCAAGAGCACTGAGGCCCGAAGTTCTATGTTTAGCTTATCAGGAATTACAAAAGATGGCCAGGTTTCCAAAGGCTTTCGTAGGTAGAGAAGACCCTGAAGCCACAGATTGGACTCAGCAGCTCATTTAGAGCTGTAGGAATATAGCTCCGTTCCAGAATCCAGAATCGCACCAACAAATATATTTTCCTCGATATGCCCCTAACTTTAAGACCTCGGACATTAGCCTTGCAAACAGATCGGTCCCAGCATGCTTAGTTTCTTTTCTAGAGGAGAAACCCGAGACTTAGAGCACAGAGGTCACCATAAGCCTCCATTCTGGCATCGCAGAATCCATGGACCTCTATAGCAATATCAGAAGCAAGAGACCCAAGAGGAAATCCCAACAGTTGGACTTGCCCAAAACTATGGCAGATTTTCTTCCATTCTGAGCTCAACTCCTGTGAAAGGATCTCGTCCCATAGCCTATTTAACTGCAGGTCCAACAAGGCCAAAAGGATTGTTGGAGCCCCCTTTTTTTTTAAGCAAAACTTGCTCGTGGATACGATTCCATCAACTGGCTCCTTTATGTTGATAACTTTCTCCGTATACTTGCCACCAGAGGTCGTCTGAGATGAGCGTCTGTCTGTAGTTGGATGTTTTGACATGCCAACTTAGAAGCTGCTGTCAATTATTCCTTAATTGCTTCAAAGGCCTCTTGCAGGAGCTTCTCCCAAGCCCATTTTACTCCTTTCCATAGTAGGCGAAACATGGGTTGAACGATGGAGGCGATGGATGTCTTGAACAAATCGTCAATACGATTTCAAAGTCTAACACCCTCTAGGATATGGAGGATCCATGCGTCGAGTAGGTCCTTGATAACTGCAGATGGAACTTGTCCATCAGGGACATTTCTAATGTACAAGAGCTATTCTAATATAAGAACGACGAGCCTTTCTGCGGGCTCCCATGTTAACTGGCGTGTGCGATATATTTTCGGTGACACGACGCAAATGTATGCTTCTTCGTCGATTTCTTATGCGTAATTTTTGCGGTTTGGTTTCTTTTTCTACGTGCTTTTGAAAATAGCTCTTCTGAATCGATATATTCTCTTGGTTTCAGGTGCTCCCGTGGACAAGTTCAGTTGCGTTTTTCCCTCGTGTTGCTTGCCGTTGGTAGTTGCACGCTTCTGCGCTGTTGGCGTATGCTCGTTGCGTCGGCGTCGTTGCTACGGCCGTGTGAGCATAGTCTATGTCGAAGATGCATTGACTCGGAGGGTGGCCAGCTTTTGGTTCGGTGGAGGTAGATTTGCCTTGACGTGTCAGCGGTGCCCTGCTTTCTTACTGCTCTAGCTTTTCATGCCTCATGTTACTTCATTTTTTATAAAGAATATAAGGTTAACATTCGCCATATTTTCTAAATTTTAGCCTTATCTAACTTATCTAATGTGGCGTATCCGTCAGTTTTTTGGATACTAGCTGTGATATCCTCTCGGTGCGATCACGATTCTGTAAAAGCGCAGCAAGCCGCTGTTGAGGCAAGGTACGCTTTTTGTTGCAGTCGGGAATCATTGCAGTGCGCAGATTCGCTGTTCTTACTTCAAGTACCTCAACTTCTTATAAAGTACATGTTATGAAGTAGTTATGAACTAGTACCTCAACTACAACTCCTAATTTAGAACTGTCTGAAAGACAATCCATGCATTTACGAACTTTAAACGGACCAACCGTTACTCATGTGAGTCCAAGCTTGACAGTAGTGAGTGACAGTAGTAGTGAATGGTGCACAATATGAAAACAAGCCACATGGCGAGGTCAAACGTTGGTCCTAAATCAAACTTTTGTTTTTTTTGTTGCTGTTTTTTTTCTGAGTCTTTTCTTTGCGAGACAATCAAGAGGTGAATTTAATCCAAAGTTTTTAACTTAATTAACAATCTTATTAACTGATACAGAGTTAGATGGCTCTTCAAAATCGATCGAGAAAATCATAAATCGGTTTCTTCGTTAGCTTGAGGAATCTGCATACCGTTTAATGCGAACGGAGTGCATTTTTCTCTACTAATTGTAAACCAAATAAACCGAAGAGATGCCCGAATCATGAAGTCGCCTGATGTCGTGGAAGCCCACAAACCTATCACCACGTCCAACTGGTTCAAGTGCAAGTAGCGGCAACAATCTACCAATCTTTTTATTTATCCTTTGTTTAAACGAATCCTTACAGATTAACACAAGAAAGAAGGCATATTGGTCTGTACGATGTCGGAATTTTGTGGTCTTTTTCCAGGCTTCGGTATCATTATGATAATGGATTTCTTTCACCTTTATGGAAAATAGCCAAGATTGATGATCCCATTGAATAGTTTACAGACAATCTCAATAGCTCATTTCAATAGTTCGGTTCGGAGCCTTTTTTGGTTTTAGTTCCCTTATGACTTTTAAGATTTTGTTCGAGCGGAATGTTGGCAGAGCTTCTGGCTGAAGTTGTGCAAGAGGATTGAATTCAAGGCACGATTTGGCTGAAAGAAACTTTCTGCTCTGTCTTCCTCGAAAGTGTCTTCTTCGAAAGTTTTTTCTTGAACAAGCTGTTCGATTTATTGATTATTGAAACTTCCTTCCGTTGAGGAGTAGAGATTTTAGCTGCCGCAAAGAGTACTTCTTCCAGGGCGCTTGTAGTATAGTCGATGTCCGATTGTTTATTAAGCTCCGGGGCAAGTTCGATGTGGGCAGTCACGTACTTTTCGTTTTTGGTGACGTCAGTCTGAAAGGGTGTTCGGTTATTTCTGGGCTTTGAAGATGCGTAAATACCACAGCCAAGAGGTCTGATGATAAGTCGGATACTGCTTTGGCGCTTATTAGATTGCGAGATATGTTTCTTGTTACTGCAACACCAATAAGGTCTGGGAACTTACGTGGGTCTGTTGGACAGTATGTAGGGCAGGGGTGCCCAGCCCCATTGCTCTCGGAGCTCCTTTGTTGTTGGAATTGCTCGTTATATGGGAAATGAAATTTCGTATACGTGTGTGGCTCGTAGTAGGCAACGTCTAAATACAACAACAATTTTTCTTCGTTTTTGTATTGCCGATAACTTTTCACTGAAAAAATCACTTTTGGTTCAGATCTCAAACAGAATGGTTGACATCGGAGCTATGAATTTCTTTTTGCGGAAAATTATCTTTGCGAGCAGCAATGCATTATTTGCAATTTAATAATAAGTGGGAATAAAAAATTTAATTTAGAGAGGCATTTTAATAATTGCCATAGTACATTTTCTGCAGCATATGACGATATGGGAGCGAAGTATAAAATACTTCTTGATATGTTTTTTGTTTCTGAGGCTCAAAAAATAATTGAGCATATCGAAAATAATTCAAGTATAATTAGTAATCAATTAAAGAAAATGAAGTTCGATGAATTCCAAAATCCGTCGCTAAAAGCAAGCTATATCGCCAGTTTCCAAATTTCTAAAAATCTTAAGACATTTTCGAATGGTAATTTTATAAAAATAGTTTGCCAAGATATGTTAGCTTGTTTTGGAGAGAGTGGGGAAAAAATGGCAGATTTAATTAAAACCGTTCCTTTGTCGCGAAATACAATTACTAGGCGAATTGAAGATCTTAGCAAATACTTGGATGGACTTTTAAAAGATAAACTTAATCGTTGCTCATTTTTTTCGTTATCTCTGGATGAAACATGCGACATTTCGGATGTAAGCCAATTAATATTAGTTATAAGAATGGTTGATGAGTTTTTTAATGTTTACGAAGATGTTATGGGTCTGATTCCGCTGTTAGAAAAAACAAGAGGCGTTGATATTTTCAATGCAATAACCGGAAGGATTGACCTTAAAGCCGAGTCTAGTAAATTTGCTTCTGTGTGTACAGATGGGGCCCCGGCAATGATTGGTAGGAAAGAGGGTTTTGTTGGCCAACTAATTAAAAACGGGATACAAGTGCCTTCATTCCACTGCATTTTACACCAAGAAGCATTGTGCGCTAAATGGACCGGTCCTGTACGGACAATGGATGTGGTCACTAAAATTGTAAATAAAATCAGAGGTGGCCACAATTCCCTAACCCATAGGAAATTGAAATTGTTTCTTGACGAATGTGAAAGTGAATATGGTGATTTATTAATGTACACCCAAGTTAGATGGCTCAGCAAGGGGAAATGTTTAGAAAGGTTTTTTGATTTAAGAAAGGAAGTGACAGAGTTTATGGAGATTGAAAAACTGGATATGGTCAGTGAAATAAAATCTAAAGAATTTATTATTAATTTAGCGTTTTTAACTGACATGAATTGACACACATGAATCGCCTAAATTATTCGCTTCAAGGTCAAAACAAATGTATTTTTGATTTGATTAGTTTAATTGAGGGATTTCTAAAAAAAATTGATATTTTTATTTTTTATTTTTATTTTTGATTTAAATTTAGAACGATTGTTTCATTTTCCTTGCCTAAAAAAGATTTTTATTGAATTTAATATTTTGGTTTCTGATTTGAATACATTTGAAATAAATTTAAAAGATTTGAAAAATAAGTTTGAAAACAGGTTTAACGATTTTGAAGTAATAAAAGGAAAAATTCAAATTTTTAATTCCCCAATGACATGCAGCATATACGATCAAGCACCAGAACTGCAAATGGAGCTTTGCGAGTTGCAATGTGATATTAGTTTAAAAATAAATACACCAACCGGTATCGAATTTTGGAAGAAAGTCGATTTTCATAAATATCCATTGTTGCATAATGAAATCTTACGAATATATTCAATGTTTGGCAGTACCTACATTTGCGAAAGCGCCTTTTCAACTTTAAGCCTAGTACTGAGCTGACGAAAATCCGCTCTTGAAAATCTGACAGCTGTCAAACTCCATATAAAACAAGAAAGCAAAGCTAACTTCGGGCGGAGCCGAAGTTGATATACCCTTGCAGCTAAAACCGGATATATATCGCAGACATCGGATATAATTGGCCGATCCTTATGATTACATCATAATAAAACCAATTAATTACAATAAAAAATCTAAAAAAAAGTCCCAAGCTTCTATCTTCAAAAATACGAAAGTTGATATTTCTACCAATTAGCATTTCCGATCGTTCAGTTATATGTCAGCTGATAAGATATAGTCAACCGATCGTTATGAAATTTGGTAGATCGGATTAACTGACCGAAAATAGAATGTGTACCAAGCGCCAGCTTTCTATCATCAAAAACACGAAAGTTGGGTCATTTCCGATCCTTCAGTTATATGGCAGCTATAGGATATAGTCGGCCGATCCTAATGAAATTTTGTAGGTCGGATTAACTGACCAAAGATATAATCTGTACCAAGTTCCAGCTTTCTATCTTCAAAAACACGAAAGTTGGGTCATTTCCGATCGTTCAGTTATATGGCAGCTATAGGATATAGTCGGCCGATCCTTATGAAATTTGGCATGTCATATTATTTTGCCAAAAATAGCTCTCATGTCAAATTTGAACTCTCTAACTCTAAAAACACCAAAGTTATACCATTCCCGATCAATCAGTTATATGGCAGCTATAGGATATAGTCGGCCGATCCGGGCCGTTCCGACTTATATACTGCGTGCAAAGGAAAGAAGGGTGTGTGCAAAGTTTCAAGTCGATAGCTTTAAAACTGAGAGACTAGTTTGCGTAGAAACAGACAGACGGACAGACGGACATGCTCATATCAACTCAGGAGGTGATCCTGATCAAGAATATATATACTTTATAGGGTCGGAGATGTCTCCTTCACTGCGTTGCACACTTTTGGACAAAATTATAATACCCTCTGCAAGGGTATAAAAAACGGTATAAAAAAAAAAGAAGAAGAATTTTTCGTCTCCTAAATTTTTTGGGTACTGAGTTGACAAAAATTTTAGCTATTGAATTGAATGGCGTTGCCGGATCAAAAAAAATAAACAGCTGATTTTGGGGTCTTGAAATAAATCATTTTATTTATTTCAATAGCTAAAACATGGAGGGAAAATTTGAAAGAAAAAAATTGTCGGACCGAAAAATTTTCGGCGCGCGAGGATAAATTGAAATTAATTAGTGCGGTCAGGGCGAAGCCCATAAGATAGGATTTGACCCGCAAGGGGCATTTTAATGCCATAAAATGGCATTGAAATGATTTGTGATTGATTTTGATTTTGACCCAGTTTTCTATTTCTTAATCAACTCCTTAGGGGCGAAATACATAAACAAAACACCAAATTCCAATTGATTTGAATTCATATTTGCTTATTGTTTTTTTGTTTACAAACAACAGCTGTTCAGTATTACCCTTTTTCTTAATTTTTTTGGTCACACTAGCTCGGTAGCTGAATAAAGTGCAATTTCACAAGCGGAATTTCAAGAGCGGATTTTCGTCAACTCAGTACTATGCTTAAAACTTATAAAAATTAAAAACAGATCTCGACTAACGAATTCTCATTTAGAAGCATTGTTAAAATTATCGCTTACTAGTTTAAATATAAATATAGATAATATGTTGAGTAGTATTAAAGTAAAAATGTAAATAGTAATTTTTTTTTTTTTTTATTTATTTTTTTATATATTTTATTCCTAGATTTTAGTTTATTGATATTTTTTTTTTCATCATAACTTTTTTTTTCATTGAAAATGGTACTATAATTTTTTTCAGTATACCGACATGACCTGTCAAAAAAATTTCTCTCTCCAATTTTCTCGATGTATTGGTGATTTTTTGTATTGGTATTGGAGTTTGCTCTGCCCTATGTTGAGCTTGGGCACCCCTGATGTAGGGATTCCAGACAAAAAGTAGTCCAGTTTATTTTTGACATTTTTAATTGTATTGTACTGTTGCCTCCACAGTATACTTCACAGTATTTGTATCGAAAAAGTTTGTTGAAAAATTTTGTGAAAATAGTGTTAAATGCGCTCTCTGATTAGAGCTCTGGTTCCGCCGTGGGATTTCTGCAAGCGCTTAAGACTTAGGCTGGATTGGAGTTTCCATCCCAGATCGTAGAGCATCGGCATAGTAAAGCCGTTGGTTCGGGAACCGAATGAAGACCTCGCAGCTTTGGCGAGGCAAAATTCTGGCACAGTTTTTGATGCAATGTACACATTCTGTGAATTTTGGTTGCGCGTTGCTGTCGCTTGTCGCATGAACTCTTATACACCACATATCCTCAAAAGATGACCGTATGGTTACCTCCACAGCTGCAACATTTCTTCACGGTATTTTCTTCTAAGTTTTTAATGTACTGAGCGGTGTTGTGGACGTCCCCGCTGACTACACAAACAGTTCGAAGTGTGCAGTATGATCTAGATTATCCATACTCTTGGCAATTTGTGCATTGCACTGGACCGTTGCGTTTATGTGGCTCTTCAATAGTGATTCTCCGATGCAAAAGATATTGCAGCTTGAAGATTGAATGGACTTCATTTTTCTTCAGCGACCTGCTTTCTGGCTCTATCACACCTTGGTTGACCGGGGCGTTTTATTAAACAGAGAGTTTAACTCGAGTTTTTCTGCCTGATAAAAATTGGAGGGGGCTTAGGTTTTTGTGCAGTGTCTTGCGCTGGTTGATTTGACGTTGCGCTATTGTGGATTTCAGGTGTCGTCGCGGCGGTTACACAAATTGTTGTTTGTTCTTTATGCAAAATTTTTTTTCCCCATTGGCACTGCGAACTTTATATTTTAAAATATCTTCGCGATGACTTCGAAGAGACTCAACATTATGGTAATATAGGGAGATTTCTTCATTACTGCTGACAACAATTTCATAATGCGTAGTCAAGAACTTTTTCTCTCTCTACTTTTGAAGTTCGTCTTGGACATTTGGTGCTCCAAATCTTGTTGGAGGAACAAAGTCGCCTAGAAGGAAATTTGGTGCTCCAAATCGTGTTGGAGGAACAAAGTCGCCTAGAAGGAAAATTCCTGATGCGCTACTGGCCCTGCTGCATCGAACATATAGCGAAGCTCGCTTGATACCTCTTTTAAGATGCACGGCGACTTTGCTATATGTTGCTCCTTGGCTTTTGTGGATATTAATAGCCTTAGCAGGAACAATTGGTAATTGCTTTCGGTCAACAGAAGCATGTTCGGATCTTCCACATTGAAAAACTCGAGAAGCTTTTAATATTGGAGTCCATTCGGGATCGGGACTGTTCCGAACTTTTGATCTATCGCCAGATCGCACCAACCGTGGGTTCAAAAAATTTAATCCAAAGTCGCGTTACTTAATTTGACCCATTCACTAAGCAATGATCAATTTGCATCAGCTGACCAGTTGCTCCATTTACAAGTCCGTCACTTGTGTCTATATTGACGGTAACCATATATTTAGCAGTTGTTTTGAGATGAAGATTATATGGTAAACCCTGTGTTTCAGAGATTGTCATATTTTGAGCATATCTTAACGTGTTTTCTCTGTTTCGTGCAGATATGTTCGCAGTTTTCACTGTATCAACAGCAGTGGAAACCAACTCTTCCGTCTCAATTTGCGCTAGTTTTATGGAATTGTAATTGTTAACTTCTTCGTTAGAAGAAAATAAATGAATGGCATCATCAGGAACTTCGCTGGGTGAAACAACTCTTTGCTTAAGGAGCTCTATATCTGCAATTGTCATGCAAGCCTCAGATAAATGATTCAGGGCTTGAGCAAATGCATGGTCGCCTCTTTGGCGCATTATTTCTGTGAGCTCAAAATACTTAAAGTTGCTCCATAAGCTATTTCCTGCTAAAACGCTATAAGGATTAATTGTCCTTTCCGAAAATATCCAACTGTCTCCAACTGGGAAAAGCTGCTTTAGATCTCCAAAAACTTTAATAGATTTTCCACCAAAACATATGTCAAGGCTTCGGAAAATTTGAAGCATTTTAGAACCAACCATAGAAATTTCATCGATTATAATTAATTGGAGATCAATCAACTTGCAATGAATTGTATTTAAATTATAATTGCTTAACCCTCTCATGCCCGATGTTGCATATACGCAACATTGTATTTATGAGCCTCTATCTCCCGTATTTTAATTATTTTTGTTTTGATTCTTTCGCAGAAAAATAGCTGCATGTGTTGAGTGAGATTATACATATTTGTTCGGTAGCCAGCTGCCCACTCGTTCAGTTTGTAGCTATTTTCCCGGGAGTGTACCTGACAAATTCATTGTGCAAAAAAAAGTTTGAAAAGTTTGGTTTTTGAAAAGTGTTAAATAAACATTAAAATAATTACTTTATCCTAATACCAAGTTTAGCAACATTATAAAGCAAGGTAAAAGAGTATTTAAAACAAAACGCCGCATGAAAATATTATTTAGTTTGTTTGTAATTTGCATATGTTTGCATATACGTAACATCCTGTAGCTCTTGAACCAGGACACCTAGGACATTGAAATTTTTGTCAGTTGATATTAGGGACAATTCTAGCTTATATGTCTACTCAAAAAATTGTTGGCCACGCCCATTTGAATTTGGGCATGAGAGGGTTAAAGGTCTTAAGGGACCTGAAGCTTGATTAATTGGAAGAGAAAACACTGAATGAAGTATCAGTCCTCCGATTCCAAAAGCAGCTTTTCCAGTTGGAGCACATAATAAAACCTTTGCCGAATCCGTACCACCAGGAAGCTTATTTGCTCGCCAAGTCACAGACTGATAGATGGTAGAAATCAGTCTGCTTTTTCCTACACCGGCCCCTCCACCAACATATTCGTAAAAAATATTTTTACAAACAACATTATGCATCACATGTGCATAATATTGTCTTTGCTTGTAGTTGAGGGACCGAGTTAGCGAGCAAAGGTCATCATTCGAAACTAACGGGGGGAGTCTAATTAATTGAAGTTTGCCATCTTCTGCAGGGTTGTTTAACGCATTGTCATCCTGAAGAATATTTACGTTCCGCTCTATATTTGGTACTGCCAAAGCTCTAAACTCTTCGTCTAAAAATTGGGTGGCAGGTTCTTCCGCAACAGGAGCATTATCTCCCCTATCCTCTTGCAAATCTTCCAGATTAACTAACTCCATATCATCAAACACATCACAGTTCCTTTTTTTTTTCTTAATGGCTTCATGGTTTGCTCGGAATGTGTTTTCAATGTCGTTGGAAAGAAGTTCAGCTTCTTCATTTCGCCAAGGATAGAAGAGCATTAAATGCTCTCGGAAATAATCGGACGATGAAGAGTTAATGCTAAAGCGAACCCACCTTAAAATCAGGGCATGCCTGTGTTTCTTAACACAACCAGACCCATCCATCAGTGGAAAGCGTTGCTCAGCAACTTCATCTTCGTCATCTACCTCCACATCATTTGCTTCATCATAGTCTTCCCTATGATTAGCGGCAGATCGTGCATTCCGCTTGACAAATCTGTACCAAGCTGCGAAATCTGCTAAACAAATTCCTTCCAACTGCTCATGCCTTTGCACATATCGGTCAAGAATATTTCGCTCAAAAATATCCACCGAGTTGTTTGGTAGTCGCTCCAATTCTTCATTTAAGCGAGTCAATCTAACTCGTTTGTCTGGATGGCAAGTGTTGATAAAAATAGTACCTACACTTGCCTCCGACATATGCAGACCCAAAATATTGTAAGCTGCTTCTTGGGCCGATATTTCTGTAGCGTTAATAAACTTATTCCCGAGGTGCTGTAATTTCCTTTTAATAGAAATATTTCCATGGCTTATTTCTGCCATGGCTTCACGGAGCAATTGCGATACGCCTCTGTTCGATTTATTTATGTAGTTAATAATATAACTACAACAGGCGTAAGCATCTAGGATAAATTGAATATCCATATTAGCTCTGTGTAAGACTAGAATATCTCTATTATAAGCATTGAGCAGTCGGTCGGAGAATTGTCTGCGAAGAAAAATTTGTGGCTTTTTCAAGCTAGAACGTAAGGCTAATTTGTAGGCATCAAAATTAGTTTCAAGGTGGGTCAGAAAATAATCAAAGTTATTATATAAAGCTGCGTCTTCATTGGAAATGGTCCATAAAGCTTCCTTAATTTTTTTGAACAAAGTTTTATGTTCTTCAACATTGACTTCGTTTTCTTCTATCGGATACAAAATAAGCGTTTCGGGCATAGGAGGATATGGCATATTGAATCGGCAGAACTCCTGTCCGCGTAACTCTCTCAGGCAGGAAGCACTATGCTTGTGGCGTTGATACTGAATTACTTCTTGTAGTTCAAGATCGTCTCCATTTGTAGTAATAAACCTATCGATAAAGTTTATTACTTGCTCGGTATTTTCGGCGTCATCAGGAAGCCAGTACCTGCCATGAGAGTGCGAAGATCCTCTGTGCTGGAATTCGATTCTCAATAAAAATGGGGTAGATTAAACTCTCCAAAAATATCGGTTTTGAACAATTTTATTAATTGTCGCAACACGTAATCGAAGTATCGAGAGCACGTCACTGGATCGGATCGGACTAACCGAGCCTTTTCGGAGCTGGAAAGAGCTGCCGTTTCTTCCTCGCTTATAAATAGAAGGAAAAGGATAACTAAAAGTTCATTCCACTTTCAGCAGCGGAAAGAGTTATGAAAAACGTTGGCAAACCAAATTGTCGAATCATAGCAATAACTTTTTTTTTCAGCCTCCCAATGAGCTGGTGCAGACCTTAAGCCTTTAAGGATGTGGTAGCCATTATCATGTTGAACAAGTCTATCAACAAATGACTCATCCCGCAGATTATCAGCGGTAACTGCACCTGACTTTTTGCGTAAAGCAATTGAAATAGAATTTTTAATGCGCTGCATTTCGTAAAATTTATACATGTATAAAACTTTAGGAACTACAGCGCAACGACGGTCGTAAAAACGGATTTGGGATCTGGCTTTTTTTGCATAGGTTGTATTTCTTTAAATATTTCCCCGCAGAAATAGTTGGAAAGGAAAGTTCCTCTGCGTCTTCGTCAAGCGTTAAGCTTGTTGGGCGACGGCCTTCACCCGGTGCCAATGCAATGCGCTGAATAGCAGTATCATTATTTTCCAATAATGTTTCATGGCCTCTGGGATTTAAATTTTCTTCGAGCTCTTCAGCATTTTGGGATAGGTTTTGCTGCTGAAGAAGTTGCTCTACTGCTTCGCGATCAGATTCATCCGCAATAAAAGGAATTTCATTAATTCCTTGAAGTCCTGCTAGCCATGATTCGTTCAGTGAAATATTGTGCTTTCTGTAGAGCTCGGTATTCACTAAGTACCGTACAGCTTCAAGGACCCGAGCGGGTCGAATAGTTTCAGTTATAAAATTGTGTGCGTACTCTAGTCTCCTTTTTAAATGGACTTGGATGACATGGGTAGAGTCAAAAGAGCGCGGAAGCGCAGTCACAATATCTGGAACTGAAATTGGAACGTTCACTACTGCCCCTCTGATTCCGCATTGCGTTTCATAGCCGAGGGAAATAATCCTCATAAAAGGAATTCTCGGCGAAATAAGGCGTTCTTCGAGGCAGGTGAGTCCATTTAAGCACTCAGGAATTTCTGGGAAGTCGAACCCATTGGAAAGGCAGAGTGATGGTAGTTTGCCAAGAGAGATGGCACGACGACAAGTGTGGCAAAAGTTATATTTACCGGACGGACTGGGAAAGTTCCTTGACAAATAAGGCGTTGCCAACGTTAAGGAGACGAAATTTAGAGGAGATAGCCAGGATGTATAATCCACTTACCTGCGAACGGAACCATGTTCCTCCACAGCAAATACAAATTTCCGTTGGTCCTTCCTTTATGTTCCTGTGATAAAGATCCCTCGCTGATGCTCGAATCCTATTTCGCTGTTGTTCTCGTTCCTGTTCCAGTTCGTCCTCCGAAAGTTCAGCTCTTGCGTCCATATTTCGTTGAGATTGCCTTTGGGAGGCATCCAGGCGATTTTGGGGGTCCATCCTAAAGTTTAACAGTCGATCCTCTGCCATTTGCCGAATTTGTTCTTCCCGAATCCTCCGCTGTTGTCGTGTTTCCCGGCGTTGCGATGTGTTTATCCGTTGCTCCTGTGTTCTTGAGATGGGATTTCTGCTGGTTGCTCTCCGGTTATTGGCGTCCCTCTCCCGTTCTCGCTGTCTGTCCTCAGAATCCCTTCGTCGCTGTCGGTGCTCTCCAGTGTTCCTTTCCTGTTCCCTTGCACGTTCTTCAGGGTCCTCGCGATGAGGAGCTCGCGCTACGGCGTCCCGAATCCGCTCTGGAATTCGAAATTCGGGATTGGTCCTCCGAGAGGCATGGTCAGCAGTATTTTGCACCTGCTCTTGTCGCCGCTCCTCGGAGTCCTCTCGACGAATAGCACGCGCTGTGGCGTCCCGTACCCGTTCCGGATTTCGGTACTCCGGAATAGTCATCCGCGTCACATGGTCAGCAGTATTTTGCACCTTCTCTCGTCGCCGCTCTTCCAGGTCCGCTCGGCGGGCCGCGTGTGCCTCCATGTCCCTAATACGTTCGGGAATTCGGTACTCTGGATTATCCCTCCGAGTAGAATGGTCAGCAGTGTTTTGTAACAGCGCTCGTCGCCGCTCTTTGGGGTCTTCTCGACGGGTCGCCCGTGCTTCCATGTCCCGAATCCTCTCTGAAACACGATAGTCTGGGTCCTGTCTGCGAATAAAATGCGATTCTGCGTCCCGAATTCGGTCTGCGGAACGTACTTCTGGAATTTTTCTCCGAGTAGAGTGGTCAGCAGTGTTTTGTAACTGCTCTCGTCGACGCTCCTCGGGGTCTTCTCGACGGGTCGCTCGTGCTTCCATGTCCCGAATCCTCTCTGAAACACGATAGTCTGGGTTCTGACGACGAGAAAAATGCGACTCTGCATCCCGAATCCGCTCTGCGGAACGCATTTCTGGATTATCCCTCCGGGTAGAATGGTCAGCAGTGTTTTGCAACTGCTCTCGTCGCCGTTCCTTCGGGTTCTCCCGACGGTTCGCACGTGCTTCCATGTCCCGAACCCTCTCTGGAACACGGAATTGAAGATCCTGTCGCCGATTAGCATGTGCTTCAGTATCACGAAGGCGCTCTAGAGTGCGAATCCTTTCGCTGCGTTTCCTCTGAGCCCGTGCTGCGGAATCCTGCGCACGACTTTCCTCCCGTAAGTTGGCGATGTGTTGCGAGTTCCTGTTTCTTATTTCCACCGCATTTTGTTGGTAGCGGGTTCTGCTGCGGCTTAAAGCAGCTTGGCGGCGTTGTTCCTGGGACGTGCGTGAAACACGTGGCATTTTTTGGTGGTGCTGTTTGAATAAATTCAAATTAAATTGTAAAAATTGTGTAAACAAAGGTAATAGGAAATTTACGAAGGATAAAATAAAAAAAAAAAAATGAATCATAAATTCATAAATCATAAATCATAAATCTTATATTAAAGGACGCTTTTAGGGGAATAGACTTACCAAAATATATGTATCAACAATTATTTCATATATTTTTTAAACACACACTTTTTTGTCACTGGTAAAAAATAAAACTTGCTCTCTTTAATTTTAACACTGGCAAATAAATACTTTTAAATTTCAACTGGCAGTGTAAAGTCGTCACTCGATTAAATATTTTTTAAACTTATCTACGGATTAGTGGTTCTTTCAATATATAGCCAAGTTAGGTATTATTAAAAAAACGAATAATCCCTTAACCCTTTAAGGTTACACAGTTTTACCCTTTTTGTCAAGGTAATAAAATATCAGGATCATATTATATACCTATTTTACCTGTTGTGTTATGAATTTAGGCGTTACGAATATTTACAACCCAAATTTGAGGGATAATATTATTCCGATTCAACCAATCAGAAGAAAGGTACCTGATATTTTAAAGTATGCAGAGGGTATTAAAAAAAGTGTGAAGAGCATTAAAGGAGACATCTCCGACCCTATAAAGATTATATATTCTTGATCAGGATCACCTTCTGAGTTGATATGAGCATGTTCGTACATCTGTCTGTCTGTGTTTCTACGCGAACTTGTCTCTCAGTCTTAAAGCTATCGACTTGAAACTTTGCACACACTCTTTTTTCCTTTGCACGCAGTATATAAGTCGAAACGGCCGGAATCGGCCGACTATATCCTTTAGCTGCCATATAACTGAACGATCGGAAATAACCCAACTTTCGTGTTTTTGATGATAGAATGCTGAAAACTTGGTACAGATTCTACTTTTGGTCAGATAATCAGACCTACCAAATTTTATAACGATGGGCCGACTATATCCTAAAGCTGCCATATAACTGAACGATCGGAAAGGGTTTAGGTAGAAATACCAACTTTGGTATTTTTGAAGATAGAAATTTGGGACTTTTTTTAGATTTTGTATTATAATAAATTGGGTTATATTATCATATTCTCATTAGGATCGGCCAACTATATCCGATGTTTGAGATTTATATCCGGCTTGAACTGCAAGGGTATATAAACTTAGGCTCCGCCCGAAGTTAGCTTTCCTTTCTTGTTTCTTTTTCAAGCCGTTTATCACATCCACAATTTACTGGGTGTGGGATCCTCCTGCATACTATTTATAGGCATTTTTTTTGTTTATACATATTTTAAGTTTTCCTTGCCGCAGAAATTTTTAAACTTGACACGGTTGAAAAAAAGAAACAACTGAAAATTTTTATGAAGTTAAGCTTCCTATATTTAATTTGAGTTATTTAAAAAAAAAAATTAACAATTATTTATTTAATACTTAAACATAATTTGTTACAGATTCCAATAAAAAAAATGTAATCATTGTTTCTTACTTCATACTATAACGTTAATGACTATTACAAATAATATAAGCACCGAATAAGGACGGCATAGTAAAATAATGCTTAAGAATAGTCAAAAAATGAAACTAAATAAAATATGAAATGTTCCTTACATAACATTTTTTAATAAAAAAAATGTCGACATAACTGAGTAAAATATATGACAAGGTGCATATAAGGATGGAGGGAAACGCACGTGCGGTTCCTGCTTCGATACCAAAATCATTGTTTATATCAATCTAACATTGGTAACGATCAAAAGGCTAAAAATACTAAATCAATATTACGATAAACGTTGGGATATATAATTGTCTCCTATGATAGTTAACAATGAGCTCGATTCAAATACACGCTTTTTCTATTGCCACAACTGATGGAGTCATTATGCTAGCCTATGGACTAGGATTATTATTTTTGATGCCAGGTGAGTATCGTTCGTATCCCTTCAGCCATCCATTTTTATACCATTGCAGAGGGTATTATAATTTTGGTCTAAAGTGTGCACTGCGTTGCAGGAAGGAGACATCTCCGACCCTATAAAGTAAATATATTCTTGATTAGGATCAACTCCTGAGTTGATATGAGCATGTCCGTCTGTCTGTCCGTTTGTCTGTTTCTACGCGAACTAGTCTCTCAGTTGTAAAGCTATCGACTTGAAACTTTGCACACGCCCTTTTTTCCTTTGCACGCAGTATATAAGTCGGAACGGCCCGGATCGGCTGACTATGTCCTATAGCTGCCATATAAATGATTGATCGGAATGTGTATAACTTTTGTGTTTTTAGAGTTAAAGAGTGAGAGCTTTTTCTGGCAAAATAATATGACATGGCAAATTTCATAAGGATCGGCCGACTATATCCTATAGCTGCCATATAACTGACAATCGGAAATAACCCAACTTTCGTGTTTTTGAAGATAGAAAGCTGGAACTTAGTACACCTTATATTTTTGGTCAGTTAATCCGACCTACCAAATTTAATAACGAACGGCCGACTATGTCTTATTGCTGCCATATAACTGAACGATCGGAAATGGTTTTTGATGGAAATACCAACTTTGGTATTTTTGAAGATAGAAGTTTGGGACTTTTTTTAGATTTTGTATTATAATAAATTGGGGTATATTATCATATTCTCATAAGGATCGGCCAACAATATCCGATGTTTGCGATATATATCCGCATTGAACTGCAAGGGTATATCAACTTCGGCTCCACCCGAAGTTAGCTTCCTTTCTTGTTTTTTATTCTTACCTATTTAACTTCTTATATGTATATGTTTTATCTGTATCTTCATTTTCGCATTATAGTCCCTTATATACATAATAGGGAGGGTCAAATTAATTTGGTGCAAGATCAATTATTAAATTAATTTTTTTGTAAGATACATATAGAAAATCCGTATCGCTTGGCGTGGGCAGTGGTATATTTGGAGGTAAATATATACATTTTTAAATTTTATTCTAAGCACTTCTCTTCCTTCTTCTTGAGCGAATGGTTGTTATTTTCTGCGCCCTGCATTTTTATATATTGCAGAGGGTATTATAATTTTGTCCAAACGTGTGCAACGCAGTGAAGCAGTGAAGCAGACATCTCGGCCCTATAAAGTATATATATTCTTGATCAGGATCACCTTCTTAGTTGATATGAGCATGTATATATTCGTGATCAGGATCACCTCTTGAGTTGATATGAGCATGTCGTACTGTCTGTCCATCTATCGGTCTATCTGTCTGTTTCTATGCGAACTCGTCTCTCAGTTATAAGGCTATCGACTTTAAACTTTTCACATATCCTTCTTTCCTTTGCACGCAGTATGTATATAAGTCGGGACAGACGGGATCGACCGACAATATCCTATAGCTACCATATAACTGATTGATCGGAAATGAAATAACCTTGGTGTTTTTAGAAATAGAGAGATCGAAATTTATGGTATAACCTTAATAACCTCTTCCCCTATTTCAAACGATTTTGGTCGTGCTCTCAGATCGTAAGTCCTTCTATTTTTCGAGAATGCCCTTTTTATGTATATCCCAATATTAGCACGAATGTTTGTAAATTCGTCTTCTTTATCTATATGTCCTGCTCCACTATTTGACAAATCTTACTTCCTAAGCAACGTGTAATCCTTTCCATGCGTTATCATGTACTGACCAAACACAATACGGTAAGGATCAGCTTCGACTGATTGATGTATCGAGTTTCTCATCCCGCAGCTTATACTGGGCAGGATGATATCCCACTCTCTTTGATTATGACTACATAGGTTCGAAGCGCTGCGTTAATGGAGCGATTAACTCGTTCGTGTCACTTACAATGGATTCGGGAACTCCGAAGCACGCAAAGATCTCATCCCTTAAGAAGTCGATAATAATCTGGAACGAAAACTTCCGAACTGGCTTGAGAAAAGTAAACTTGGAGAAGTGATCAAGAATGATGAAAATACCTATATTGCCTTTTTTCGATCGTGGAAAAGGCCATATAAAATCTATATACAGTCTTTGAAAAGGTCGTTCACTGATGATTTGGCTTCCCATGTGCCGAAGAAGGCTGATCATGACTAGAGGGGATAACATCCCCTCGCAGGGTGGTTGGAACGTACAATTTCCAAGCCTCATCTCTATTTTCAGTAGTGGAAAAGCAATTTCGATGGTAAAGGAAGTTGTCGATAACCTGGAAATCGGGTAATCTGGCTTCTATAAACTTGTCTTTTAGTGCCGTGTATTCCTCGGATTGAAAGGCACTTGCTCTTGAAAAGCTCTGAAACTGGTGAAAGCTCTAACTCAATAGCATTTACCACATCCGCTTCTTCGAAAGAATGTGAAAGCGCATCGGGAACTATATTCTGCGATCCTTCGATTTTCAATTTGAAAGGTGTATCGTTGTAATTTGAGTGCCCATCGGACCAATCTACCACTAAGATCGGTTTGGTTCATTAACCACCGTAAACTGCCATGATCAATAACAATTTTGATAGGATGCTCTTCGACATTCGAAACTTCAAAACTGCCAAAACAACAGGCAAACACTCTATTTCTGTTACGGTATAATTACACTGAGCCTTGTTCAATTTTTTTTGACATGTTGGCAATTGGTCTTTCTATGTTGTTCTTATCTGTCTGAGCAAGTACCGCTCCCACTCCATGAAAAGATGCGTCACATTGGACAATGAAAGCCTTTTCATAATTGGGGTGCATTAATAGTAGTGCTGAACATAGTCGCTTTTTAATTTCTTCAAATGCGGATTGAGCTTGCTCATTCCATTTGAAAGCCTTCTTTCCTAAGAGCTCCGTTAGTGGAAATATTACGGTTGAGTATTGGAATAAGAACCGCTGGTACCAACCAGTCATTCCCAAAAACCGCCTTAGCTGTTTCTGAGTACTGGGAACAGGAAATTCGGCTACGGCTCTAACCTTCTTAGAGTTGGTTTGCAACGTTCCTTCTCCTACTATAAAACCCAAGTACTGTACTTTTTTCAAGCTAAATTGACTTTTCGCGACACTTTTAGTCAACCTCGCCTTGACTAAAATGTTCGAAGTTGGACAGCTACTTCGGCCAAGTGTTTCATATGATCCACAAATGTTGAAAATGGAACTATATGGAACCACCATATCCATTAGTCGACAAAGAGTCTGTGGCGCATTGGACAATCAAAATGGGATTGTCGATTTGCCAAAAGGCATCTTTGAGATCAATTTTCGAAATACAGTGCACGTGTAACAATCGACTCAACAACCCTTCTAATATAGGCATCTATTATGCATCTTTTATTGTGATTGAATTTAGTTTCCTTGCGTCTAGACAGAATCGAACCTTGTTTGGTTTTACTAACAGCGTTACTGGTGATGACCACGCTGATGAAGGTGCTTCTTCAATTACATCTTGCGCGATAATTCTATCAATTTCTTCACATAAAAGTTTTTCCCTGGCAGGAGACAACGCATAAAATCTCTGTTTGATAGGTTTGGCCTCCCCTGTGTCGATAGAATGTTCAACCCGTCTACCTCAAAGGACGGAAAAGAATTTATTACCGATTTTAAACGACGTTCCTCCGAAAGAAAAATGTGAATTTTGTCTTTTTCTGTTTCCCCTTCCGTTGGGTTTATCTCACTTATATTTCCCACTAAAGATATTGAAATTCCGAATTTCTTCCAGAAATCCATTCTGCAAATAAAATCCTGATTTATTGACGGTACTATTAGAAACTATATGTTGTCATGTCTGGTGTTAAACGTCAAAGATACGGTGACCACTCCAGCGATATTCTGCATTTGCCTGCGTATTCTGCGTATGCGTTTTGCTAAAGTACCACCTATTACACTTTTGTTGGCTCCGCTATCCAACAGAGCTAAATATGGTTGACTTAATATTTGTATTTGTGAAAAGGGACGGATGTCGTTATGCTTGTGTAAGAGTGATGAAATAATGGCTTTGGCTCCCGAAAGTTTCTAAAATAATTTTGAATGCGCTCAGCGCTACGCCTTTTAACTCTTGAGGCTGTTAAGCTGTCCTTTCTTTCGCCGTTAAGCAGCTTGTCTAAACGTATATGATAAGGAATAAATTTGATTGGGTTAACTTTAAATTCTTCTTCATCGAGTTTTGATTTGATTGGTTCCGAGACTTGAAAAGAATATTCGCTTAATGGTTTTGGCGAGATCGAAACAGATACCCCGAGATCGGTTTTCCGACCCGGGATGAGAGTTTGAACAATTGGGCTTATAAGTGTTAATCGACCCACAGCCATAAAAAAATATGCGACGTGTTTTTAGACAATCTTGATAACGATGTCCTAATTCGTAACAGTTCCAACATTTGATTTTGTCCATCGAACGAATGGCACAAACTTCATTTGATTCCTGGTCGCCTTCAAAATCCTCCTTCGTCTGGTTAATGAATTGAATTTCGTTAAGCGAAGGTTGAGTATTTGTTCGCGGGGCAGCTCTATTACGAAATCCTTTGAAAAATGTTCATGCCTGTGGCATTCAGTGCGTAACGCTGCCAAAGTTGGTGTTGGAACATGCAACAACTCATGTACAACTCATGTGGCAAATCGATTATTACGAGAGCCCTGCCTGGTCTGAGGACGTGTACGCGGGACGGTGCCTGTACGCGGACTATTGCCAGTCGATGGCACTACATCGATCAACTGTCGGGCCTCACCTGCTTCAGGATTCCATTCATGCTCTTCTGCAGAGTGGACAAGTGGAGTTGGTTTCAAGCCAAGCTGTGAGACACCTCAAATGGAATTGATGCCTATATGTGATTAAAGTCCATTCTGCTTCCTCATTAGCTTCATTGCAAAAGGTGCAAGTATGAGATTCCCTGGGCTGTGACAATGCACGGATATTTTCAACACTTCGTCTAACCGCCATGATATTGAACGATTATTACGATTGTGACTTTAAATTTGCCTTATAATTTTACGTAATGATTTTAATTTTTGTTACGTAATGAAAATAAATATGTATGGTTTATGTTGATCGATAAAGGTAAATTATCAATTTTCGTATCAATTTATTATTTATAAATTTTAATTGTTACTTATCCTTCAGAAATCGCGCCATTAGTTAAAAGCCTTTTTATTACATTTTATTCCTTCTAGCCAAGAAACTAAAATTATTTAATAAATTTCGAATTTCTTATTTGGAGAGGGAAAAGCTCCATTCGCCCAAAGCTGTACCATCTCAATCCAAAAATGACCAAAAGATTCTAATTAAATTTAAATTAAGTTCTTCCTTGAAGAGTAATCCGCTTCCAGCTTACGAAAACAAAAAAAAATCTCAATTCAAGTAGAAATATAAAAATTAAACCGGAATGAAAAATTACTACTTGAGTTTCGCTTGTTTGAAGCCTGAGCAATCTCAATCTAAAAAAAAAAACAAAATACCAAAAAAAGAATACTATAGAAGTTTGTATAATTACCATCTTTAAAGAGGAACACACTCCCAGCTTAGGAGCATAACAAATCTCAATTTAAAAAAAAAAACTAATTAAAAACAAGAAAGGAAAGCTAACTTCGGGCGGAGCCGACGTTTATATACCCTTGCAGTTAAAACCGGATATATATCGCAAACATCGGATATAGTTGGCCGATCCTTATGAGAATATGATAATATAACCCAATTTACTATAATACAAAATTTAAAACAAGTCCCAAACTTCTATCTTTAACAATACCAAAGTTGGTATTTCTACCAAAAACCATTTCCGATCGTTTAGTAATATGGCAGCTATAGGATATAGTCGGCCGATCCTAATTAAATTTGGTAGGTTGGATCAACTGACCAAAAATAGAATATGTACTAAGTTTCAGCTTTCTATCTTCAAAAAGACGAAAGTTGGGTCATTTTCGATCGTTCAGTTGTATGGCAGCTATAGGATATAGTCGACCGATCCTTATAAAATTTGGCATGTCGAAATATTTTGCCAAAAATAGCTCTTGTGTCAAATTCGTAGTGTCATTTTGTCTGTTTCTACGCGAACTAGTCTCTCAGTTTTAAAGCTATCGACTTGAAACTTTGCACACACCTTTCTTTCTTTCGCACGCAGTATATAAGTCGGAACGACCGAGATCGGTCGACTATATCCTATAGCTGCCATATAACTGATTGATCGGGAATGGTATAACTTTGGTGTTTTTAGAGCTCTCTCAAATTTTACATGAGAGCTACTTTTGGCAAAATAATAGGACATGCCAAAGTTCATATGGATCGGCCGACTATATCCTATAGCTGCCATATAACTGAAAGATCGGAATTGACCCAACTTTTGTGTTTTTGAAGATAGAAAGCTGGAACTTGGTACAGATTATATTTTTGGTCAGTTCATCCAACCTACCAAATTTCGTAAGGATCGGCCAACAATATCCGATGTTTCCGATATATATCCGGTTTCAACTGCAAGGGTATAAACACTTCGGCTCCGCCCGAAGTTAGCTTTCCTTTCTTGTTTTCGAATAACCTTAAAGGCTAATTAAAGCCGCGTCATGCCCCACGTTGGGCGCCATAATTCTGTAACAGTTTGGCACATGTCCTGAAGGTACTTCGATCTACTAACAGGCTCCAGCCGTGCTCAGGGAAAGTGGGAGTGGTTCTTGTACCTTCAGTAGGGACATGGTCGTCACGCGAATCGTCGTAGATCGAATAGAAAAGGGACTGGGAGAAGGATTCCCAAAGAGCATTATGAGGGGGATAAAAAAAAAAAACTTGGCTAAGATCAATGTTTGAGGTGGCTAAATTTTGTTAAGCTACATTGGTGGCGAGATTCCTTCCGGTGCCCAAACAAAAGATCTATTACAAATTCATTTTTTTTAACGTTATAATTCAGGTAAATCTCTTATAAAATAAATTATATTAATAAGGTAGTTTTCATTAACCAAAAGAATAAAAAAAATATCTTCGATGATAATTAATATTAATATGGCCGTAATTTTAACAATTCAATAGTAAAGATTATAATAATTAAAGATAATTAATGATAATAATTCAAGTATGGTGCTTTAAAAAAATATATATTTTAATTGGATTGCTTAGAAATAATAATTCAAGACGTATTCAAAAAATTATATAACAAATTGATAATTATGGATTTTTAGGTTTTTTTTTTTCTTTTTCATTTGGTTAACTATACGTTAGGGTATTTCTATTTGTTGGAATTTTTGTCCCTTTTCGCTGGGATATTTAATAATGTATTAACGTGTTTTTGTATATAAAACAAATACATAAAAAAATCGAAGACTCCACAGGCAGAGGGGTTGATGTTACCGGCGGGATTTTAGCGACGGTTCGTAAAAATATAATCCCTGAAGCTTGGGAAGATCTCCTGTAGGAAAGCCTACCGTAGTGCTCACGTTGGATGGATTCCGGGGTTAGGTCCGGTGGTACCTCCAAATCCACTGGCATCGAGGGTCATCCAGCAACAAAAATTCGCTAAACGGAAAAATAAACACTTAGCCAAAGCAGGGAATGGCTTGGAGCTTATTATTTTCTCACCTTTATTTTTTTTTTTTTTTTTTTTTTTATGTTTATTTATTTTTTTTACAATCTGTCTATTAAAAAAAATAGGTAAATTTTATAAAGAAAGTTAAGTTAACAGAAATAGCAGTTTAAGAATGAGCCCTACTATTATATATTACATATTTACAGTATTTTGAATTTATCTATCAGTCTTCTTACTGTTAAGATATTGTCCACTAGATTTAAGGCTAAATTATTTTCGTGATTGTGGAATCTGTCGACTACTGTTACGACTACTGTCGATCTCTTACTAATTTTATTTATTTCTTCTTTTATGGTTGGGATGTTGAGATCTTTATGAATGCTTGCATTAGTTACGTAGAAAGGAGCATTGACAATTTGTCTCAACGTTTTGGATTGGTAACGTTGAAGAATTTCAATATTCGAGTTGCTAGCAGTTCCCCAGAGCTGTATCGCATAGGTCCAGACGGGCTTTAGTATGGCTTTATAAAAGTGGATTTTGTTTTCCAAAGTGTTTTGTGATTTTCGTCTTAACAACCAGGACATTTTTAGTGTTTTAAGTCTGAGCTGTTGACATTTTGCTTTGATATGATTTTTTCATGTTGATCTGCGGTCGAGATGCAACCCGAGATTCTTTACACATGTAGTTTGTGGAATTGGTGAGCCGTTAAGTGCAACATTTGGGCAGCACCCTGGTCTTAATGAAAAAGTGATTTGGACAGATTTCAGGGAGTTGATTCTTATTTTCCATCGAAGAAACCAGTCTTCAATTAGACTTAGCTCACGCTGCAGGAGTTCGGATGTTTCATTTTTGGATATGCTTGTGGCCAAAATGGCTGAATCATCAGCATATGTTGCAACAGTGCATGTGTTTGTACCTGGCATGTCAGCCGTGTACAGGGTGTACATAATTGGCCCAGTACGCTTCCTTGTGGGACGCCTGCGTTAATGCGATTAAGTGCTGATGAGTCGTTTTTCTGCTGCACGTAAAAGCATCTGTTAGTCAGATATGACTTGATTAATAAGTAGTATGGAGCAGGTAGCCAGTTCTTTATCTTGTACAGTAAGCCCTTGTGCCAGACTCGATCGAACGCTTGTTGTACGTCAAGAAATGCAGCAGTGCAGTATTTTTTGTTTTCGAATGCGGATACTATTTCATTAATGACCCTGTGTCATTGCTCTGGTGTCCTGTGACCTCTCCCGAATCCAAATTGATATTCGGGATTGATGGAAAGTTCGTCCAGAATTGGCAACATTCTCTTCAATAGTATTTTATCAAATACTTTCGAGAATATTGTCAGCAGACTAATGAGACGGTCTGATGTCAGTTCTGTTTCTGTTTTGAGTGGCTTAAGGATCATAATGATCTCTGCGCATTTCCATTGACTTGGGAAGTGTTCTAGTCTGAGAATTGCGTTAAATATGAGAATGAGAAATCGAATACATTTTGGTGGTAAAGTTTTGAGGGTGATGCCGTCTATTTTGTCAGGGCTTGGTGCTTTTTTGTTGTTCAAACATTTGATTTCTGTCACGACTTCTTCATACTTGATGCTTTTAATAGGCAATCTCATTTGACAGGGTAACTCAAGAAAGTTTTCTACTTTATTTTCTGTTATTGGAGTATTGATGTCGTTTGTCTGAAATGCGGTCTAAGTTTCTCAGATACGCAGCTAGATTTTCATTGCGTAAGTTCGACAGCAGTTCATTAAGCTCAGATGCAGCCTTGTTATATAATCTTTTGTCACCAGGGTAGTGGGTTTCTTGCCAGCGTTTTCGCAGATTCCTTTTATTTTGTATTTTTTGTCGAAGTTCAATTGAAAGGTACAATTGATTTGGTTGTTGATTAGGAGCATGATTTGTGTTTTTGTAGCTCGCTTTGTGAATTTAACTTGTGAAACGCTCCACAGCGTTTTCTATCTCGTCTCCTGTTTTTAACGAAATGTCCAGGCTTATAGCTGCATCTAAATAGCTTTTAAATGCGTAATGACTTTATAGGGCTTATCCAGCAAATGGGCTTTTGTACTGTAAGTTGCTATTATTGGAGAATGGTCTGAGTTAGGGTCGAAGCTTTCCATTACCCTCATATGTGATTGTGGAATTCCAGAGAACAATACGAAATCAATCAAATCTGGAATTTTTCGATTATCTGTTGGCTAGTATGTAGGCTTACCAGTTGAAAATGTGGTAATATTATTGTTTGCATTGTATGCATTTCTATAGCTTCGATCCTTTCGGGCTTGTCAATCTGGATCCCCACCATGGATGTTTAGCATTGAAGTCGCCTCCCACAATGAACTTTGATCCCAGTCCTTCGAAAAAATTTTTAAAGTCTAGATCTTTTATTAAGAATCTTGGTGGGAGATAAATCGCTGTTACTGATACATCAGCATGCATACATTTTATCTCAATGGTCGCAGCCTGTATAACATTTTCCCTAGTACTGTTCATGATTTTAAATTTAAGGCCGTGCTTGACAATAATTGCGGCACCTCCATGAGCTCTATCTGACGGATGGTCAGCTCTTACTGCTCTTACTCTTATCCAATACCTCTAAAGAAGGATTTGCTAGTGAAGTTTCTGAGATAGGCATGACGTCGGTGGCATTTGTTTTTAAAAATAAAGTTATTTCATTTAAATGGTTGGAAAGCCCATTGACATTCCATATTCCTATGTTAAGATTTACTTGCATAGCTTATATACAAGTAACATTATCATGTTAAGTAAATTATTAGTAAGCTAGAATTGTTTCCTTTATTTTGATAACTAAAAAATCACACACTAATTTTTGTGATTTTTTGTCAGAATGTCAGTTGGGGTCAGCTAAGCCTATCGATATTTGTAATTAGCTGCAGGTCACATGGGTAAATAAGGCCATATGTTTTTTTTTTTTTTGTTTACTATTTAAAAAAAAAAAAAACGACCCCCACAAGGTTAAATCACAAGAGTAGTGATATATCGTTGGCACAATAAATTTTTTTTATTTTCTAAAAAAAAAATAGTACATTTTATAGTACTAGTTTATTATACTTAATTAAACATTACTTTTTTAAAGTTTTTTGCACCTTAACGAACTTATATCAGATCTAAGGGTTTTGTCACAGAAAGGAAGCAGGCGTTGTTTGTTTTTTTTCCGGTTAAGTTTTGATAAAAAACTAGATGTCGAAAACGTATAAACGTATAAAACGTATATAAACGTATAGTTATTAGGAAGCTCTTAATTAAGTATTATAAAATCTACCCAAAGAAATATTTATATCTTCACATGCCAGTAGATCGGACTAATCCAATTCCAGAATTAACTAGTTTCATAAAGTCATCATTACGACAGAAAGAAGTATTAGTTGCGATTGCAACATCAAGAGAAGGATGATATAAATCCTCTGGGCTAAAGAGGGGCAATTTTCTGGAAAGCGTAATTCCACCTGGATCGGAAACGAAACACAATTCCAGAATTTACTCTAAATATTTCCTTACGTGGTTAATTTGGTCGAGTGGCATGACAAACATGCCAGCAGGGAAGACGTGGGTCGTGATAAAGATGGTGAATTATTAACATTGGACCAGTTTAGTTCTGAGATATTAAAGCCACCAGACAAAGGATTAAAACAGATTGAATAACGGACAAATTATGCTAATATATGGGCGGTTAATATATAAAGATTTACTGGACAAAGTAAACAAAATTTCAATATCACGAAACTCTTGTGATTTTCCCCCTTCGGAAGTAAGATTGGAGTCTTTCGAAATGACATGATAATAAATCGTGCTGTAAACTGGTGCTTACCTACTTAACATTTCAATTTAGAGAAACTTCACTCAATTTTAACCAAACCGTATCGTTTCGTGAGTGCTGTGAGATATTTGGAGGCGAATCAATAATTTATTTAAAATTAACCTAAGCGTAGCTGGCTTCTTCCCCTTTTCTTTCTTGTGCAATAGAGGCTCTTATCTCTTTTTCTGCATTTTGCTTTGCCCAATCCATACGCTCTCTTCTCTCTCCCCGCTTTAGCTCTATCTGGCAGAGTGGTTTAAGGTTCATTGTTTTTAAAACTTAAGTCAGTCAAAAGTGAACAATGCAATCAAGCAGACGTTTCAAGTAAAAAAAAAGCCAAATTTACCAAAGAGTAATGGTAAAATTCTAGCAAAAAAAAAACACATAGCAGTGAAGCAAATTAAATGATTTGCTTAAGTAAATTCCGTTATTCTGTGTTTTTCTAAGAATATGTTGGAACAACACGAGAAGCAAACAGAGATAACAGGATCATTCGTTTCAGTACGAACACTCGTAGATTTTTTTTGTGTATGTATAGGTATGTATTCGCGTCAGGCTCACTAATTATATGTAGTAAAACTTTTTAACATATAGTTTAATAATGTTCGACACGATATTTGTATATATTTAAGTGCAATTTAAGTACCAAAAACAACAATATATTTATTGAAATATCAGAATACGTCCTTTCGGAATAAGGAGAGCAAAATGTAAATCCACTTGATGTCCTTTCAACACTAAAAATACCTGTCGCACAAATACTGATTCGTCTTCTACCTTTATACGATGGTAATCCAAAAACTTGTGGAGGATGTGGAGGAGTTTCACCCAATGTGGAGGAAATCCTAGCGGCACTAATAAAATGTCATATGGTCAGCTATTTCTAAGATCAATTCAATAGAATCAAAGGAAATGCTAACAAACGCATCATCGAATCTGGAGCCAGTCTTAATTGGGAAGGAATTAAGGACGCCCTCATTTTGCATTGGGCGCACAAGAGAGATGAACCCACTCTTATGTTCAAGCTCCACAATTCTGTGCAGGAGAGTTTATCTTTACGTCAACTACATGACAAAGTCTGTGAGAATAAATTGGCATTATTTAGAATAACCACAAAATTAGAGAATGTGTGGTTAAGACAAAAAAAAAAAAATAGTTTGCTGACATATGTCTTAACTCATTTATAACAGGAATTAGGGGCCCATTAGGAGCTACAATAAGATCTATGAAACCGACCAATCTTCGGGAGGCCTTTGAACTTGCGTTGAAAGAGAGATAAACTTTTTTCGCTCTAAAGAATATGAAAAGACCGGATCAACAACAAGAATATAGATCCCAAAAATATAATACTAGAAGTATAGATTATAAGCAAAGTAGTGAAAATGATAAAAAAAAAACGTAGTCATAAACGTAGTAGTGACGGTTATAACTATAAAATGGTAAAAGAGAAAGTGACGAAAGACGTACATAACTATAAGCGTTATCGTAACGATTATGTCTTCCATTTTTAAAAGCACTTCCCATAGGCACTTTTCGGTATAGCCTTGATCTCTTTCAGCGATGCAGTCTTTATCTCTTCAATCGTTGCAAATCTCCGTCATTTCAAAGGACTGTTTAGTTTTGGGAACAAGATAACCATATACCCATAATTCGTCACCAGTTGAGTAAATTTGAGTCGTCGTTGACGTCGTTCAACAGCTCTTGAGCGATGCTCATGCGACGGTTCTTTTGGTCAAAATTCAGTAATTTCAGAACAACTCATGCACACTACTCATGCAAAAAACATTTGAAAAAGTTTCATGGCACAAGCCAAGCGATATACCGATATCTTCACCAACTTTTCTGATAGTAATTCGACGATTTTCCAAAACAATTTCCTTTACTGCTTAAACGTTTTTATCCGTTGTTGACGTGGTTGGGCGTCCAGAGCGAGGCTTGTCATTAGCATCTTCCCGGCCATCTTGGAAGAGTTTGTACCACATGTAAACATATTTTTTACTCAGAACAATTTTACCGTATACCACTGTTAACATTTCAAGTGTTTCGGATTTAATTTTATTTTTTACACAAAAATTAATACAAGTCCTTTGATCCATATTTTTCGATAGCAAAATATCGCCGAGCACGCAAAACAACTTGTAACCTTTACGCCTCTCACAACCAAATCAAAAAAGGGATTCAATTGAAACTTGGTACAGATTTTACAGTTGTACCAAGTACCAACATTGTCAAGAGTGTACCAACATAACGGAACAATAACAAGAAAGGAAAGCTAGCTTCGGGCGGGGCCGAAGTTGATACATATACCCTTGCAGTTAAAATTGGATATATATCGCAAAAATCGGATTTAGTGGGCCGATCATTATAGGAATATACATAATAATAAAACAAATTTATTACAATACAAAATCTTAAAAAAAAGCCTCAAGCTTTTATCTTCAAAAATACAAAAGTTGGTATTTTCACCAAATACCATTTCCGATCGTTCAGTTATATTGCAGCTATAAAATATAGTCGGCCGATCTTTATAAAATTTGGTATGTCGGATCAACTGACCAAAAATAGCATCTGTACTTAGTACTTAGAAAGTTGGGTCATTTCCGATCGTTCAGTTATATAGCAGCTATAGGATAGACGAACAGGATATTGTCGGCCGATCTTCCCTGTCCTTCAAATTTCAAATGTAGAATTTTCTTAGCTTAAAGCTTTCTCCTTTTTTATTATTAATTAAATTAAATTTGTATTTATTAAATTAAAAATAGCTTAATAAATACTAATAAATCGTTTCTCGAGCGACCCTCGGTCGTCTGGGCCTCTAAGCTTTGAATGAATACAGGAATGCTAGCTGATGCTCTATTTGATGCACAAGCCATTTCAAAAATTCTGAAAGACCGCGAAAAAAAATATATAGGACAAATAGTAAAGGAAATACTCTCAAAAAAAGATACCTAAGCAATTGAACCAAAATAAATAAAAAAAAAAAAGAAGAACTATCCTCACTATTATACCAAGATCTTAGTTTAAAAATATTGCTGAATTAACTAAAGACTAATCGTTAAATCTAAGCAGTTATTAAATATAGATATAAACATAAACACTTTTCCCTTTAAATAATAATAAAAATTTCATTTCATATATTATAATTGTAATTTTACAACATAAAAGGTAACATAAATAACCATAGGGAATTACAACTAGTTATAAAAAATACAATCCAAATATAATAGCGTTACAAGAAACCCACATACAAACAACAAATTATATTCCCACCTCAATTATATCCCAATTAACTTTAACAGACACTCTTCAAGATATGGTGGAATACACGAATAGATACACTTTCATAATACTTCTACAAGTTATATTTTTGATATTGTTTTTACTAAGATTACTAGTCGATTTTTATGATAATTATCATTCACAATCACCTCAGCATATATACCTCATATACCTAATATGTACCACATGAAAACTTTAATTTTAACAGTCTATTAAATTAGTTACCTACCAATACTAACAACCTTAGGTGATTTCAATGCTTACATTTTAAATGGGGCTCGAAAAATTGAAACAAAGCAAGAAAGGAAAGCTAACTTCGGGTGGGGCCGAAGTTGATATACTCCTGCAGTTAAAGCCGGAAAAATCGGATATAGTATGCGTGCAAAGGAAAGACGGATTTGTGCAAAGTTTGAAGACGATAGCTTTAAAACTGAGAGACTAGTTTGCGTAGAAACAAGAGCTCGCAAATAACAGTTGACAGTTTCTTGTAGTCACCAAAAAACTGTTTTTTGCACACCAGGTGCGCAAAAGGTCACACTAGAACCGTTCACCTGTGTCTCCTGAACAAACTTTTTTTGCTGTGGTCATTCGCTGACTATTTTGCAACGGGCGAAGAAAATAAAAGTCTTTTGTCTTTGTATGAGTGTATGTAAATGCGAATGACTTGTAATTTTCATGTTGCAAACCATACTTGCTTTAGTGGATTCGGTGCGTTTGGAGTGTATTAATTCTTGTGTCAAGATGGGTCGCAAAAATGTGCAATTTTTTTTCCAATTTAATGCAGAAGACAATAAGTCTAAGTGCATATTTGCGGTGTGAAGTTAGCAGGATCTTACGTAACAAATTTGAAGCGCCAACAAAATGTGAAAAAAAGGAAAATTTCATATGGAACCAGTGAAGCAACAATCGTGTTTTCAATTCTAAAGATTGTGACCACCGATGGAAAGCCTTTTTTATTTCTGGATAGCGAAGGGTTTCGACAAATATTGAACCCAATTTATAACGCGCTTTCGATGAATCCCATAACTTCTTGAAATGTTATGGAATATGTAACTGCCAGAGAGCAGGCTATTAAAGAAAATATAAAAGCGCTTGTAAAGGGAAAGCTTTTATCCCTGACAATAGATGTTGATACTAGAATGGACAAGGCTATTTTGGGCGTGAATTTACAAATTATACATTCTAGAATGTCTAAAGCTTATATCGTCATCAAAACTTTAGGCCTGATACAGCTACGTCATTCGCACACTGGAATTTACATCCAAAAAAAATTATGGAAATCATAAATGACTACTGAATAACCCTCGATCAAGTATTCAGGTAAAATCTTTATTGCCAAATATGTTTTAAATGACTGTTACTGAAAACCTAAAACTATAATCACAGCATTACATCGGATAATGGAAAAAATATGATTAAAGCTATTCAAATTTTAAATGATGGTTCGGAGAGTCTTTTTGACGATAATGCACACGACATTAACGGGGAAGAAGTGATGGAAAAACTCGATTCCATACAGCTGGCGAATATTCACCTTATAAGGTGTGCTGCGCACTCGCTTCAACTGTGCGTATTCGACATCAACAAGTTATATGACATCAGCAAAAAAGTTTCATCATGTCGCAAAATTTGTAAATTATTGCGTACAGAAACGATTAGGTAAGTGAAAACTTAAGATTTTTAATATTATTTTAAAAGTTTAAAAATATTCAACCTGAGCAGACGTTGGTTAAACGAGGGCAACAAAAACGTGCCTTGTCTCGATGTTGTTACGAGATGGAACTCTACATATTTAATGATTTTAAAATTGTTAGATTTAAAAGAGTTCCTCTAACACCCTAGCATTAGTATTGATGTGGACTGGGATTAAGTATATATTGATGCGTTCAAAAACACAAACGAAGCAACCTTTAAGTTGCAAAATACAAAATTAGTATACAGAAAATTCTTTATAATATGGATGGAGCTTAAACTAAACTGCGAAAAAAGCCTAAATTATATAAAAAAAAAATTACTAGGACAGATTAAAATTCGAGAATGTAAGTTGCTTGAAAATGATGCAATGTTAGCTGCAATCTACATTGATCCACGCGTTAATTGCATCCTAAATGACCAGCAAAAATTCTTAGCAAAGCTAAATCTAAAAAAAATAGCACACCGTTTATTGGATCTAAAGCATGTAAGGCTACGTGTGATTGAAGTTTAGGTCCGGTTTTATTGTTGTTAATTGTTATTAAATGTTTTAACAAAGTTTATTGTCCTTGTCAAAAACTCACACTTTTACTAAACTAACATTGCAAAAAATATGTTCTAATTAATTTTTTATTTAAGATGCATTCCTGAACACAAAGTGCGCCATCATGCGAGGTTGATATCCAGGACCAAAAGAACTCCACACATCCGACGATAATAAATGTGCTAACAAGGAAGAGTCTCTGTTTTCCGCCTATTTGGATGGCATACAAACAATCTCGGAAGTTAAAGATGACCCTGCATCCAAAAAACTGGTCAAAATCTATGGTGACATTGGAAATTTCGACATTATGCATGGACGTTTGCCACTGAATGCGAACATTTTGCAGTTTTTTAATGATATAAAACTGCAGTCGCCCCATCTGAGCGCGCTCGCACACGTAGTACTGGCTGTACCAGCGACTCAGGTGACTTTTGAGAGGGCTTTTTCAGCGCTTCACTACATTTTAAGCGAGCGACGAAGCTCTTTAAGTGCAGAAACTTTAAATTCTCTACTTGTTGTTAAGCTTAATACTGAATAAATAATAAATATAATGTTAAGAATTATTAAATATGTTAAAGCTGTTACTAAACGTTATTAAAACGCTACTAAAGACGGAAGACCATTTACGATGAGTTTTTCGTTTTTACGCTCATCCTCAATGAGGTAGCGTTCAGTTGAATCGATCACTCTAGGTTGTTGTTGAGTGAGCATAAAAACAACCTCTAAACGGAGAACAGTTAACCGAAAACAAAAACAAGGAGCAACGAAAAGTTCTGTTCAGAGCGAGAGCACACGAGTATCGTCTTTTTCGGTTGTGTTAGTGAGCAGACCGAAACACGAAAAACGGTTAACTGTTATTTGCGAGCTATGGTAGAAACAGACAGACGGACAACTCAGGAGGTGATCCTGATCAAGAATATATATACTTTATAGAGCCGGAGATGTCTCCTTCACTGCGTTGCACAATATTGACTAAAATTATAATACCATCTGCAAGGGTAAAAAAAGGAACATCATAAAAAATTCATTTATACTACTGGTCTTGTGGTTCTGAATGATGGCTCCACCACTCACTTAAGCACTCACAACGCACTTAACCAAATCGACATTTCACTTTGCTCACCTTACCTTGCTCCATATGTAAACTAGAAAATTGATCAAGAACTCCATGGTAGTGATGATTTTCCCATTATCATTTATTTGTTTCCAACTACCAACCAAAACACGGAGTCGCACTCAAATCGAAAAGTTTGAGAATTTAACAGCAAAATTAAGTCCAAAGCTTCAAGCCAGTTTAAATATAAACCAAGAAACAGCAATTTTAAAAAGAATAATTTTACAAAGCGCCAATAAATCTTTTTTCCAATCTTCGGTGACTAAATGTGAAGACAATGCTCCCTGGTGGCACCATAAGCTAACTCTTCTTCGTAAAACAAAACAAAATCTTTGACACAAATTAAAATCAATATTACAACTGAAAACTTAATTACCTACAAAAAAGTCCATGCATTCTTCAGAAGATAATTAAGATTAGTTAAGAATGCAGTTATGCATGACTTCACGTCAGATACACAACCAACCTCAAACCCTTAAATTATTTGGAATATAATCAGAAGATTTTAGGCCTAAAAACCTGCATTTTGCCAAATCATCAAACCACACACAGACAGATTATCAACCACGTGGTAGATAATCTGATCACTAAATCTTTACAGATGAAAAATCATATCACAACACTATCTATCGACTTCCACAAAGCTTTTGACAAAATTGGAATTCATACAATTCTAAATCAACTCGTTTCCTGGAATGTCGGACCCAAAATTTTTTGTCATATTAAAAACTCTATGACACACCGGAAAATAAAAGTGAATATTGGGAATGTTTTCTCCAGAACGTTAGACCTTCATAATTACATCCCTCACGGATTGTAGAAAATAAAGTACCCTGTATATTTTAGTATGTTGTAATGCACGCTTTTATAGTTATAGAAAAGAGAAAGAGATCTTGAAGTAGTTATAATTTCTCTCTCTAAGAAGTAGAGAATACGAAAAACATGTATATAAACTTTTTTTTTCCTCAACTTCAAAATTTAGTCGCAAATAAAGTTCCGAAGCATACAAACGGTATTCTGATTTTGTCGCTTCGAATTCTGCCGCTCAATAGGTTATGGGCCCAGGCACTGGAGAATTCAAGTTATTCGGTGTGTGACTCGAGATTAAGAACAATGAGTACTTTTTATAAAATTGATAAGTTAGAGGCGACGAACTAAAACACATGGAAAATACAGACGCGTTACGTCTAGAGAGCTAACTGAAACGAATGTTCCAGAAGGACAACAGTTTGCAGCCTTGGACAGTAAGGCATTGGCAACAATAACATTGACTGTAAAAACATCTCAATTGGCCAACATCAAGATTTGCTTGACGGCTTTGGAGGCATGGACCAAGTTGAAGGAGGTTCACCAACCAAGCGGACCTGTACGAAAAGTACACTTATACAAGAAACTGCTCAATAAACGGATGGAGGAAGGGCACAGTATGACGACCTACATTAGTGAATTTGGGAAAATTCTGGATGGTTTAACTGAAGTTGGAATAGAGCTAAACGACTTACTTCGCGCTATCGTTTTGCTATCAAGTCTTCCAGAGCAATTTGAACATTTCGTGGTCGCTATGGTCGTTCGAAGTTCTCACCATAAAGTTAAAGGAAGAGAGCGAAAGAAAAGAAATAGCAGAAGAACAAGTGGACACTAAGGCATTCGCTGCAACGCACAAGCACAACTCACAGACGAAAACATATAGGCAGAAGAAACGAAAAAATATCGTTTGTTTCAAGTGTGGTGAACAAGGGCACATAAAGTCCTAGTGTCGAAGTGAGGGTGAGGGAGATCACCGCATGGCATCAAGAAGTGTGGCGAATCGCCAAAGTAGCCTGCAACACGCCTGTGACGTCAACAACATTGACAATTCAACATGTGAAGCGGTGATCTGAAGGGAATTTTCAAAAAAAAAAAAAAGAAAACGGGATGAACAAAATTTATAGGAAATGATAACATAAATAAATATAATGTTACAATGATTACTACATTAATGAAAAGATGACTGCATTATCTGGTTCAAATGGCCGTTATTTACCAAAAGTCTAGGAAACCGTTTTTCAGAGTGGACAGATCACACTTTGGCACTTTGGCATGAAAATTCCTGCAATAGGTGGTGCTAGGAAAACTAAGTGTTACCGGTTAAGCTATTTAGACTACCCTAAATACCCGAGTAATAAACAGGGAAGATTAGCGGGTGGTTCTGAAATATGGAGGAGAGTTTAGACCAGGGTCATTTCCGCTGCAGCTGCCTTTAAAGCTTTGGTGCGACCCGGTTCGATCTTTTTTATAGTGTGCGCAGTCGTAGATGACAGTCGAGTCTCTGCCAATTTAAAATCATTATTAAACTCGTATTTTTTTAAATATAAACCACAATTGGGATAATATCCTATTGGAAGAAGTCTTCACCGGCAAGCGATCTGCCAACCGGCCCACAACAGCTATATTTTGAAGGGGCAGGAACCCTAGGTATGTAAAAATATGAACAGTGCGGATCGGTGCTCCCTAAAATTGGGGTTATTTTTGTTGTTGTAGTTCTTGCCCTTAATCCCGAATTTAATTTCATGGGAATCAAAGAGGGAACAGTATTTTGAAGGATGAGCTTAATTATCAATTTTTATTATCGTACGTCGATCTTCGCGAGCTTTGACGCGACCAAAAATGTTGAATGTATAAAAAAATGGACAAAGCCACACCTCCAAGGAAAATACCTTGCTGCAATCGTCGCACACCGTTCGCTCCCTGACCAGTTTTACCGGCTCGTACCTTTTTATCAAAATTTTTAAAATTCTAGTATTCTAAAATATGGGATTACCTGAAATCACGTGGTTCTAACCTAAAGATAATTTTCCTAAGTGTAGAAAAATTAATGATTAATAATAATTATTTTAGGTTTGCAAGATTTATTTAGCGTTGAGTCATAACAAATTGTAATATGAATTTGAAGCTTTAATTAAGTATTTAATTTTATAGTTTTAAATTTTATTCGACTTAATTTCTCTCCGTACATATATGCACATATAAGCTTAAAGCTTTTACATGATAAAGCAAGTCTCCCGCACCATCTACGATAAGGAAACTCTACATTTTTGCGCAGAATAGAATTCTTTTACCACCTAATTCGGAGATGACCGCTTTTGGGTCAATTACAGCTTTCAGCTCTCGGAAGATCGATCTTTCTACGCTGGATCTGGAGTAAACATCGTGAGTCGTTTTTATTGCATTCACTTTATATTATTTTACATTTTCCAGAATTCACCTATACAAAGAATGTAAACATAAATAAGAACCAAAGATCTAAAACTCTGCCAAAATTATGAAAATTCCGTCGTCGTGAGTAAAAACTTAATTAAAGACTGCGACTTTCTTTGTATTTTATAAGCTAAAGCTTTGTGTGGAAAACAATTTAACGTAAACAAATTTTGAATTATTCCCAGCTTATAAGACAATTTTTTTTTTTTTTCCGGTCTTTCAGAATTTGGAAATGGCTTGTGCATCAATAAGAGCATCAGCTAGCATTCCTGTATTCATCATAAATCTTAGAGGCCCAGACGACCGAGGGACGCTCAAGAAACGATTTGTTAGTAAATATTAAGCTATTTCTCAATTATTAGGCTAGGAGGAGTTAGTAAGGAAATTTAAAATTCTATATTTTAAATTTGAGGGACAGGAAAGAGATGTTATAGAGTACAGACCATTATAGTTCGAACATAATACCCTAAAAGGGTCATGCAGTACATATGTCGAACTACAACGGCTAAGGAACAGAGGACTAAAGTTTCGAGTCCTTCTATTAGAAATGTTAATTTTTAAGCGTTTTAGTAAATGCTGGCTATCTATATCCCTGTTAATATGGTTATGCAGAAAGACTACACCGAGCATTGTCTTACGATTTTAGGTAAGCTAGGGAAGTTTATGAGTAAGAGTCTACTATTATAAGATGAAAGGTGAAAATTTGCATCCCAGTTTAGACCTCTATGTGAAAAAGTTAGGAAATTCTTTTGTACGGATTCTATGCGGTCCTGATGTACTCCATATTGGGGACTCCAGACACATGAACCGTACTCCAGTCTAGGACGGACCAAAGAAATGAATAATGTTTTGGTTATATAGGGGTCATTAATATTCTTTTGACCACCTTTTAATAAAACCAAGGACTCATTTAGCCTTATTAACCATTAAGGAAATATGGTCGGCAAATTTAAGTTTGATGTCTAATAGGATGCCGAGATCATTAACCTGTGTTAATTTTTCTAAGGCAATCCCATTAATGGAATACGTAGCTTGCAGAGGGCAAGAACGATAAAAAGACATATGCTTGTATTTTGATCCATTAAGTATTAGATCATTAGCTAAACACCATTTTTGAAAGTTATCAAGGTCAGACTGAAGACTGCATTGGGCAGAGATGGATTTGTACTGAAGACAAAGCTTTACATCACCTGCATACATAAGAATTAGAGAATTTGTTGAAGCAGGGGGTAAGTCGTTTATCAAAAGCGTAAATGATAACGGGCCAAGATGACTACCTTGAGGGACGCCAGATGTAGCACGGACCAGACGGGACTGTATGTTTTTAAATAAGACTCTTTGTGTCCTTCCATCTAAGGTTAAGAGGTCTATAGGAAAACCCAGCATATTCAATTTACTCAACAAGAGTGAGTGATTAACTGAATCAAGTGCTGAAGTCTTTCTAAATTACATCGGATCTGACCTAGGGACATGTCAAACATGCCCGCGGTGAAGTATTTAGTATTTAATATATAATTTTTAGCTTAGCTTGAAAATGCTGAGAAAAACCGTAAACCTATTTATTTGTGAATCCTTTATTCAATTTAAATATCTCTTAGTACTAATATTGATCGAATTTAAATAATATTTTATTTACCTTTTTACCGTTTATATTTAATTTTAACATTTAATTTTGAACATATTTTACCCTAATCAATATGTTCGATTTTAAGTTTATCTTGAACATTAAACTTTGACAATCTTGAATCATGAAAGTTAACTAAAATTCGATTATCTGAACTCAACTAATGTCTTAGCGGTCGTGGGTAAAAGGGGTCACCAGAGTTGATCTCAAGGATGGTGATTATAGGTTGGGAGGGCTAATCGCGGTGGTACATCTACACCAGTGGTATTGCCTCGCTTACACGTTCGCGCTTACCCACACTTCTTCTGCCTCTGATAAAATTTGAGACTTATATGACCCAACTAAACTTAGAACTCATAAAAAGAATCGCATTAATTTCGATTGCACCGATTATATGCATTTAGTTGACTTGGATAATGACGACATCTTATTTGTACCTCCATTTAGTGCAAACATCCTACACGATCACTTGTTGAAATACATCAATTCTCCATTGCTCCTACTTTCTTATATGAGGCTAAGTACATGGCTAGTTTGGCTCTTTTTTTCGAAATTAAAAATAAATTATAAGTTAAATTAACTTAAAAAAAAATTTTTAAATTTGTTGTAAAAAGATGAATCAGAATTCACTCCAACATAATTGGAAAATGCGTATGTTTTTTTAAATACATTAAAATGTCTTAAATACCTCGAAATACCTTGTGTACCTCATAGTGGAATCTTTAAGCTTCACGGCGCGGACTAGGAATTTATTTTAGACACATGGTTTCATGGTGAAATTGTCTAAGAATTCTTCATAGATTCCGATTATGGGGGACGATTTTTGCGAAAAAAATTGACCCGCCCTAATGTTCATCCTCTTCCATCAGCAACAAGTATTCGAGCTAAGGAGGTTTTGGATCTGATGCACCCAGATGTTTATGGGCCTTTCCCAACACTGTCCCTTTGAAGTATTTTCTGACGTTCATTGACGATACGTCCAGAAGAATTTTTGTTTACTGCCTGCGTGGGAAAAACAAGGTGCTATCCAAATTCATCGAATTCCAGAATCTGGTGGAAGGGCAGACAGGAAGAAGACTGAAATGCCTGCGGTGATAATGATAATGATAATGATAGTGATAATGACGGAGAATTTGTCAATAAACAGTTAAACAAATGTCTGAGGCATCATGGAATCGACAGACAGCTAACAATAGCGTATACTCCCCAGCAAAATGGAGTTGCAAGTAAATATAATTAAATTTGTGTGTTGATGTGTTTTAGTTGATTATCCCTCGCTGAAGTCAGTGATGGCTCAGACGTTGGATATATGTTGGGTTGAGTATCCCTGGCGGTTGCTGGGAGGGGGTTTGTCTTTCCCTGCAGGTGGCGGTTTGGATCCCTGGCGGTTGCCGAGGGTGGTGTTGCTCTTCCTTGCAGTTGACGAGCGATGTTTAGATCCCTGGCGGTTGCCAATGGAAATCCTTTTTACGACGGGAGTTACGATTACCAATTCAACAAAACGTTTAACTTTTTACTGTTTAACGGCTGTGCCGGAGATTTGGTTTTACAAGTGCTCTTTATTCATTGAGACTCTGACACAAACTGAAACATAAAGCTAACAAAAAGTATTTCATAGCGGCCACGCAAATGTGCAGTGCTTGCCGCTATGCATGGGCATCCGGCCAGACGCTGTGTCAGCAGTTTGGCCAGAGCGAGCTCTTAAATAATCGGACATTGCCGCTGCTCGGTTAACTTCAGTTAACTACTCCCCCTTCAAGAATGAGGCCGCCCTCGGCCGACCCTATTTGGGCAATCATCTCCTTCAGCTGGGCCGCGTTTTTTTGGGCCTGAGTGACTCGCCGATAGGTCAAGCCGATGCAAATTAAAACGCAGCATATTGGTTACGTTCCATGGTGACGTTTAGGGAAGGTGAGCTGGCCACTCCTGGAGCCCTCTTCTGGGCTGTGTCATGATTGACCAATCGGGTTTCGTTGACAATGGCACTCTTTTCAAAAGTGATGAGATATGTACCCTTTATATGGACACAGGTGCGATAATTTACAATTACTATCCCTTCATTAACGTAAGGGATGGGGTGTAAATCGTTTTTTTGGGTCTCGCAATGCGCCGTGCCTCCAGCGTGAAGCTCTTGGGCGCATGATCTTCTGCGAGCCAGCCGGCAAAATGTAGCTTCTGATGTCGGGGAGCACTTTTCCACGGTGTGGATCTCACTGTCGCATTCGGCAATGACGTTGTCTTCCAGCCTGAGCATGGTGTCGTGATGTGACACTAGGAAAACGGTGATCTTGCTGCAGGCCGACTTTATCTTCGGAAACTAAATAATAAAATGTAATATGTTATCGGACTGTAAGATCTATACGGACGATACGAAGAAAACATCTCTAGTCGGTGGGTCTCGGTGGGCTCTTCCATCCACACACCTCCCAGGTCGGCATGATCTAGGATGCTGGGGCTAACAATATTAACTTTGGCAAGTGCCACTGCTAGCATCAACCTCTGCAGCTCCATTGCTATCATCCTATTTCGAGTTAAAAGCATCTCAAATAGGTGCCCAGTATCAATTTGGGACTTTTTTGCTGACCTCAGAAGTAGGTTGACGGTAGCGGAAATTTTATTGATTTGAATTTGTACTTTGTTGTTAATATTAACCTGCCTATTGTTTGCATTTGTTAATTGAAATTGCTTAAATTTAATGCTTTCAAAATATTCTGCGTCCGGCGTTCCTGCCACTTTTTTTAGCGCAGTCCCTAAGAAGTCTAAACTTCTTGCTACCCTATGATGGATGCTCAAAGAGTCGAGCAGGTTGCGTAGGTGGGCGACATCAACAACTAGGAGTTTCTGCATGTGAGATTGCGGGAACATGACGGTCATCCCATTAGATTCTTCGATGACGCGCCTATATTCCGAGAGATTCGCTGAGTGCTTTATAAAAGCGAATTCCTCCCATATCAGGATTCGACCATCAATGATGGGAATGTATTTGGCTTTGGAATGGAAAGCATGATTAAAATAATAATGGAATCAAAAACTTAAGCCAAGTGGCTAGAAAAAAAGACAATAAAAAAAATGAAAAATTGTCAGGCAGGCGATAGTATGGTTACGCTCGGCCTAACTAAGGTTGCTTTTGTGGGCCACCCTCCCCTTAATGAGGACTGTGGTCCCCATGTCCGCTTTCACGGGCTCTTTCTCGAACAAAGGTGACAGTTTGTTGCTCATTCGCCTGCTAGACTACACTAGGATCTTTTCGCCAACTTCGAAAACCCTGTTTTGACGGGAAGCGTTTTTCCTGTCGCGGAACTTATTCTGTGCGTGTTTAATCGTATCCTGTATCGCGTATTGCGGGTCATTCGATTCCGTTTGAACTCCGTCGGCTGGCCTCTTGTCGTTGGCCGAGGTGTAGCAGGGATATTCCCGTAAAAAATTAATGACGTCCGAATCATAATCTTGAATGGCGTCGTCGTCAATTTCCTGAGCCGTGCTTGAAACTGCGGCTGTATATTTCTCCCCGGTTCTGCCTGCGCTCTGCTCAACGTGGTTAACCTTCTGCCTGTTGTGTAGGGCCGATCGATCGGACACGGTTGGCTCCCTTATTTGGTATGACGGGGCCTGAGATGGATTAAGAAACTTGGACAGCGATGGGTCGATGTCCATGGGTTCATAGGTATTTGCACTGCGTGGAGCAGAATGTACCTGCGCCTTGTGTTGTTTGGCGTAGTACGGATTTTTGTCAGCGTTTGTCTGTTCATTTGCCTGCGCAGAAACCTGTCGGTGTTCTGGCGCTTTTGGATGCTGTTTTCTGTCTTTGTCCTCCTGGCTCCTCCTCGTCGTAGTATTGCAGGAGGGTTAGATTTCCCTGCCTGAGAGTACCCATTTCTTGCTCGATAACGTGAATCTGACGCTTATCACTGTACGTAAAGTCGAGTCGATTTATAATCGCGTCGAAATTTAGTACAGTGCCAAACGAAGACAGTACGGCATCGGCAGGGCCCCTTATTTTATTCCTAATAATAATAACTGCCTGATAATGGCGCGAGCTATTTTCGTAATTTCTGAAAATATAATATGCGGCTATTGCCGCTTGTCTCCAGGAGACGTATGCGTCCTGTGCTCCCGTAGCTTAGGACGTCGTTCCTAAGCTTTATAGGTTCATATTTTTTTATTTGGGGAGCTTCCGCTTGGGCGGGAGCGATTTGTGTTGCGTCGACCCGTTCGGTCAGTTTTTGTATAGCTAGACGTAGCTCATTTCGTCTACGCTGACTTTCTTGAAGAGCCAGGCGCATTTCGTTTTCCCTACGCTGGTGTTCGATATTGGCTTCCGGAAGAGCATGGTTAACGGCCGCCTGTATAGTGGCCGTCATTTGTTCCATGCTGAATGCCATATTTGTGGCCTCGGACTCAGAGACGCTGGAGAATTGTCTTATACTCCTTTAGTGGTGAAAAGGGCTGCTCATGTGGAACTGTACCCATAATATCGCCGAAAAGAATTAATGTATGCTCGAATTGCATGCCTATAGAGACAAGCTGGCTTGTGGGGGGGTCGCGGGGGCTGAGCCGCCGCTTCAGTTATGTGTGCGAGCTAGTCGAACTGCGCTGTTGCCTTGCCAAGTAGAGACAAGGTGAGGGGTGCGCGGGCCGTATCGTGTTCTCGAAAATGGAGTGGGGAAACAAAGCGGAAAAGAAAATAGTAAATAACCAAAACTGCGCGGCTATTACCAGGAATTCTTATGTAACAAAAAGACATATAAAAGCTGATTTAAACACACGCGATTATACAAAATTATTTCCGATTGAAATTTAAAATTTTCTGCCAGCGATTGTTTGGGTTAGGAATTTTTATTCCGCACTTTTTGTGTTATATAGAAATATTCACAAAAAACAGAAATGCAAACAATATTTGGACAATAATTGGTTTATAAAAAAATGGTTTATAAATTTTATAATAGATACAAAATGTTAATGCTAAACCGTTAGCCAATTATTTAAGATTAATTATATTGAAAAAGTTGATGGGGCTGAAGTTTTTAGCTGTTAGCGTAAGGCACAATATTTCACTATTCTTGTCTTTCTTCTTTTTTTTTTATGCAAAAAAAATTCATGCAGACTTGGAAGGTATTGTGTAAATAAAAGTGCTCACTTACATGTTTGTTTACGATGGGCGCCAGTAAATATAATTAGATTTGTGTGTTGATGTGTTTTAGTTGATTATCCCTCGCTAAAGTCAGTGATGGCTCAGACGTTGGAGATATGTTGGGTTGATTATCCCTGGCGGTTGCCGGTTGGGGGTTTGCCTTTCCTTGCGGGTGGCGGTTTGGATCCCTGGCGGTTGCCGAGGGTGGTGTTGCTCTTCCTTGCAGGTGACGAGCGATGTTTAGATCCCTGGCGGTTGCCGAGGGAAATCCCTTTTACGACGGGAGTTACGATGGGGGCACTTGCTCCGTTGTCACGGCCTTTGAGGCGCGGTGACCAATTCAACAAAATGAATTTACTGTTTAACGGCTGTGCCGGAGATTTGGTTTTACGAGTGCTCTTTATTCATTGAGACTCTGACACAAACTGAAACTTAAAGCTAACAAAAAGTATTTCATAGCAGCCACGCAAATGTGCAGTGCTTGCCGCTATGCATGGGCATCCGGCCAGACGCTGTGTCAGCAGTTTGGCCAGAGCGAGCTCTTAAATAATCGGACATTGCCGCTGCTCGGTTAACTTTAGTTAACTTGCATACTCTCTCATAGAGAGTATGATACTTGTATTGCAGACTTGGCAATTCACTGATTTACCCAAAAATCAGCGAGAGTTTGGATGAAAAGCGATGGTCAACGTGAAGTGTGATAAAAATGGCCAAATAGAACATTTTAAGGCTCGACCGGTAGTAAAAGGATGCTCCCAGTAGTTTGGCGTAAATTAAGAAGAAATATTTTCTCCGGTATGCCGATTGGAAGGTATTCGCTTTATTATAGCACTGGCGGCGGAGCTCAAGCTACATCTTCATCAAATGGATGTATGCACCGCGTATCTCAACAGCGATCTGTGTGAGACGGTTTACATGAAGCCGTTCTGAAGAGAGCAATATATGGCTTGAAGCAATCAGGAAGGGCCTGGAACGAGAAGCTAAATGGCGTATTGGTTAATATGGGATTCGATGCCTGTGATACGATTGACATGAAACTACACTATCGGCAATGTGGTCAATTGTTCTGTGGATACGTGGATGCGGATTGGGCAGGCGATAAGCTTGACAGGAAGTTCTATACTGGTTACATTTACCTGTTATCAGATGGTCCGGTTTCTTGGCGTTTGGAAAAGCAGTGTGACGAAATGTGGCGTTAAGCAGTTCCGAGACGGAGTACATGGAGTACTCTTGTGATTTCACCTCTTCAGAAGCAAGAGAAGAGTCTACCGAAATGAGGACCTAAATTTAAATTTAGCTATATCCTCCACCTTTATATCGACTTTTGTTTTGGCTTTGATAGTATCAGGAGCAAGCCGAGAAACAAATATATGTTTCGCTAGAGGAATCATCTGAAAGGGTTTTGGTGTCACAGGCACCGGTCGGTGCCGGTGGTCCGGACTGTGGAATACCCTTTTGGGTGACTCTAATGGGGGTTTCGTTCCCTAGGACCTGTGGCATCACTTGAAGGGATGCCATGGCGTACATATCAGAAAATTGCTCATTTTCCCTGAGAAATTCGGACGAATTTTTCTCAGTTCTAGCCCTTTGGGTGGCCAGAGATATAAACGGCTGCATTAATGTCGGCTGAGCAGGCTGAAGCGGATCAGAAACATCAGATTTCTTACGCTTAGGGGACTTATTTAGCAGCTGAAGGCCACTAAACTGAGTGTCAAGCGCACAGAGTTGGTCATTGATTTTACGAAAACCAGTGATCAGCTCTTTAAATCCATTCTTGGTCTGTCTCATGAACTACCTCTCAGCACAGCATGCCTTGCACAGCACGACAATTTCCGAAACTGATGCAGTGAACCCGGCACACTTGACATGTACAACGTTTTCACAGAGCCAGCAATAGATGGTAGGCTGGGATGAGGAAATTGTTTTGTTACAAGACTTCATAATTCTTAAAAATAAGAAGTAAGATAAAAGTTATAAATACTGTTTATATAGAAGAAGAGATGAACGCAATGAAAATGAACTTATGAAACAATACATCTAAAAAGGCAAATTAAAAATATTTCAATAATCACAAATTTTTTAATGTTACATTAATTGAATAAACAACCAACCTTAATGTTAGACTCAAGAAGGGTCACGTTTTTGGGAAGACACCTTCGTTGGTACCGTCAGATGTGTCTCCATTCTGGACCTCACTCAGCACTTAGGGGTGAGAAGTTCCTTCTCCTTATTTACTTTATATTTAAATTTTAAAGTCTGCCAGTAGACTTTTTTAAGTAGCTATTGGGAGGTGGGTATTTTTAACTCTTGTGTTGATATAAGTGTTTGGTCATTGAGAGTTTTCAATGCCGGGAAATGAAAAGACGAAATTAATTACAGTACGTTATATTTTATTTATGCTGTAGGCAGATGAAGCTGGGATCAACCATTGTGATCATCCAGTTTATGGTGCTAAGCAGTGACTAACAATATGGACAGAGAGTGCGGCTCGACTAGACATACGCGAAGCTAAAGCTCTCGATAGTGGAGAGGGCGGCCCGACATAGTGATTGCAAAGCTAAAGCTCTCTTAAAATAGACCCGTTGAAGTCGAGCGGCCGAGAAAGAGTCGGCTTGCGACCAACTAAGGCGATATATCCATACTTTAGCTTAATAAATAAACTATAACTAAAACATTACATAAACATTATTTAAACATAAACATAAACATAAACATAAACATAAACATAAACATAAACATAAACATAAACATAAACATAAACATAAACATAAACATAAACATAAACATAAACATTAAACGCCGTGCTGCTGCTTGACCCGACAATAAGCATGTCTGCGACTGTCAGAAAATTTACCAATATAGTTTTTTTCGGTTTTGCTTTGACCATTTCTAGAAAGCTTTATATTTTTGCATGCACTTGAATAGGGACAGGAGCTAAAAATAGGAATAAAGGGGCTTAAGGATAAAGGTGCTTATATATAACATTTGATTAACTTTAAGGCTTATTAATTAATGATGTGTCAAATTAAACTATTTTAATAGTTGTGTGTGCCCACCATTGTTGGATATAACTTCATAAATCCAATTAATTAATAGAGTCAGTAGTGCCTTTATCTAAAAATATTCGACTCCACGATGTGTTGATAGTATCTGTTAATGCCTGTATGTCTTCGTATTGTCTCCCAGATTCATATACTTTTTTGTCATCCGTTCCCACATTTTCAATTATATTGAGAACCGGAGAATATGCGGGGCACTCCATAAGATCCACGTCAGGCTCTGCCTGAAGTTAGTTTTCCTTCTTTTTGTTCACTTCTATTTTATTTTTTTCGTCCATTTCACTTTTTTTAAAACCAATCATATAAAATTCATATTATAAATAGAAAGACTAACAGAAAAAGATTTCAGTAGAGTTTTCCGTCTATGGTATATTATATTCGGTATTAATCTCTTCCGCCGACATAACCAACCTCTCAGAAAAAAAATTGTGTATCGTACCTTTGTGCTTCGGATACATATGGTAACTGAAACAATATGCAGAATAAAGTCTACAACTTCTCCAAAAAAAGTCTGATTTGACTTAATTGTAGGTATGTATATATAATCTATTAAAATAAATTTTCATCAAAAAATTTTACAAAAACTTTAATAAACTGGCGTTCCAGCAAAATTTTCGTTTGGAGGGTGGGAAAAGGCGCGGAAAAATTTTGACAGAAACTCCACCGGGCTTGTGTTTTTGAAGGGATCTCCATGCCAAATCCCATAGCTCTATCATCTATAGTCTCTGAGATCCATTCGTTCATCCGAACGGACGGAGAGACGGACAGACGAACATGGCCATTTCAACGCGGCTGTTGATGCTGATCAAGATTATATATATTTTATGGGATCGGAGATGATGCCTTCTCTATGTTACATACATTCAACCGACTATAATACTTTACTTTACAAGTACCGGGTATAATAAAGGATGCTGCTAGTTATGCCGCCCTTAGTTCAACAATCATTCCCTTTCACAATGAATATACATATATGGGCATTTCCTGGGGTCGCGAACGTACGTTCGTACGCATTTAGTGCCAAAAAATTAAAGAAAAAAACCTTTTCTGATACTTTTTTTTTTGTTTCCGATAGCATGTGGTGAGTTCTTTTCTTAGTGTAAATTATGGTTCTAATGGATTTCATAATATTGGCAAAAAACATGAGGTCGCGAACGTACAGTTCACTTTTACACTTTTATACTTTATTTGCGGACCGGCAATGCTGGTCCATCGGCCGTTCGTGTTAAACTACAAGAACATAATTAAGAGAAAAAATGAATCAATCGTTGACGTCGGCCCTGATGTCGCTGCTACCGCCATCACCCTCGCTCGCCGGTACCCACATCCCTCCTTTTTTTATCAGCTTTAATTTCACTCCTTGGTCCAAGCTTGGTAGTTCCATCGCGGCTGTCTGTGCTGGCTGGTTTTCCGTTTGTTCTGTGTTTGTCAACTCTTTTGGTGGAGTCACATTTAGCTGTGGAAAATAATCGGGATCCGAGCTACTGTCCGACGGGCTCCTTATTAAGAGGAGGGATCTTCTTTAAGTAGCTAATATTCCTGGTTAAACGTCTACCATCTCTTTACACTATAGTTATGTTTCCTTTTCTCTCTATAACATTGTACTCGGTACGGTCGAAGTTTGGTGTTAGCTTATGTGGGAACACAAAATTTTTTATTAGGACCCTGTCACCTACTCCTATATAAATTTCCTTTGCCCCTCTCTTTTTATCAGCTAATTCATTCCCCTTCTGTTTTGCAACGCATTCTTGTTCTCGTTCTTCTGAGTCTAATACTACCGCGCCCAAATTCTGAATGCCTGACATCTTATCACGTATCAGCTGTTAAACAGTAACTTGTTTGCTAGCGAGTTTAGAAGGCAATCTCTGCAAGACTTTACAAAATTTTCAGCTTCACGATCTATGCCAGACCTATCTATCAAACCTTTGAGCGTAGCCGACGCTTCATTGCGGATTCGCATGGATGGCTTTATGGGCTAGCTCTAGCACATTATAAAAAGCTCGAGTCGGAACGGTTAGAGGTTATTTGATGCGGCGGAAGTCCATGAATCATCTTGCAAGCAAGTAATGGCATCCACAATTTCTTCATCAAGGATGCTTTTCTCTGGTATCTCCGATATGCTCATTGGCATAGGGACTGAGCTTTCCAGTATACTAAAAATGCTATATTCGGCCCATGACTCGAAATCCTTTGTCGATGATATATTACACAGACGAGACAAAGTGTCTAAAATGTTTTTCTTCCCAGCTTTATAAATAACTTTGAATTAATAAGTCTGTAGTCGCAGAAGCCACCGTACTCTAAACTGGCTAAGTAGTAATAAAATTTTTCTACCGTCCATACCAGTGCCAAGGTTTCCTTTTGCGGTTTGTGAGTACTGCTCCTCTACATCAGACAAACTTCGGCTGGAAAAATAAATGATCTGGGGTTCGCTTTCTTCTGTGAATTGTAGCCGGTGCTCCCACCGCCCCCGGGCTTGCATCAGCAATCAGACGTGTTCGATATTTTATATTGAAGTATGGAAGTCTGGGTATTTCAGCCAGGCGAGTTTTAAAATCGTTGAACGCTTCTTTCTCTTTGGGGCCGCAGACAAATTTGGTGTCTTTTCCCAACAATTTCCTCAACGGTTCTGTGCGATCGGCGAAATTCGGATCAAACTTTCCGACGTAAGTGACCAGACCTAGGAAGCTTCTCGTCTCTTTATTTCTCGGGTCTCGGAATAGAGTGATGACATCTACTTTCTCGGGATCCACACTATTTCTCTTGCCGGATAGGAAATCCTAGAAATCTCTGTGGCCTAGAAATCTTAACCGATGTTCAGTACCACATTCCACATTCAGTATCACATTATTATTCTTGAATATTGCCCACATTTTTCTGACCGTCTCGTCATGCTCATCTTCACTTGATCCAAAAATGATGACATCATCTATATAATTAAGAACGTTGGGGCATGGTGACAATAACTCTTCAAGCCGTCGTTGGAATATCTCGAGGGCTGAATGTATTCCAAGCATTAATCGTTTGTAGCGGAACAAACATCTTGGGGTTAAAAATGTTGTTATCTGTCGGCTTGCCTCATTCAGTTCTAATTGATGATATGCATCTTTCAAATCGAGCCTTTAAAAGTATGTAGCATCTTTTAACTTTAACATAAACGAATCAAAGGTAGGCAATGGGTAGTGTTTTTAGCTTGATTGCCCATCCGCAAATCCAAAACACAACCGGATGTCGCACTTTTCTTTAAAAGCTATTACGATAGGCGAGATCCAAGGGCTGTGAACCACCACTGGCTTTATTATGTCACTGCTTAGAGCCTTCTCTAGTTTGAACAGTACCTTAGCTTCGATGGCAGCCGGTATACGTCGCATTATCTGGTGTATGGGCCTAATGCTATCAGTTCATCACTTTCATCATCATCGCTGCCAATCCGGAAACATTCTTTCTTGGTCGGTTTCGTTCCGAAAGGAGTGCATTCATCTTCCACTTGCCGCACATTTATCCGTGATCGATTTATGCCACCATTGTTTGGCTGTGTCGACTGGCGTTTGCGGTTCGCTCTGCACTTGCGGGCGAAATGCCCGAACCGCAAGCATTTGTTGCATTTAACTTATCGCGCCGGGCAGGTCAAGTTATCGTCAGAGTGACCCATTCGACCACATCTACCGCATTCTGTATCCTTGCTCGGTTTCCGAAATGATATTTTATTTATTGTTTTTCTTTCCGCCTTAGAAATCATCGATTGTGATTGCTTTATAATTGCTTCCTCTACTCCACAAGCTTCGATCACTTCAGTCAAGGTATGCTCTTTCTCCAGTAGCTTTTTCTTCAATTCCAGCGAAGTCCAGGAGTCCATGATTTTATATTTTAAACAGATCTCTTCAATTTCGACCTAAGTGGAGCCAAAATTTCTTTTCAGCATTTGCTGACTTCCCTCACTTCCCTCTCTTTCTTTCAAGCGAACGGTCGTGTTTTTTTTGTGCGCACTGCGTTTATGACAAATATTGGTAAACCGGTGTTTACATACTTTGTGAATTAAATCTTGTGAATCTTAACAATCTTAAAGCCTAAACCGAATTAATAATTTGTCTAAGTTCCAAGCATAGCTCAGCTCTGCTTCTTCCCCGGCTTATCTTTAATTCTGCATTTCTCTTTTGCACTATTCAAAGCTCTCGCTTCCAATGACCAGCTCTGTGAGCTTGACACTCAATTTAGTGGCCTTCAGCTGCTAAATGAGTCCCCTAAGCGTAAGAAATCCGCTGTTTCTGATCCGCCTCAGCCTGCTCAGCTGACATTAATGCAGCCGCTTATATCTCTGGCCACCCCAAGGGCTAGAACTGAGAGAAATTCGTCAGAATTCGTCCACAGTTTTTGCATCTGTGGCTAGCAGATGGCTTCTCAGGGATAATGAGCAATTTTCTGATATGTCCGCCATGGCATCCCTTCAAGTGATGCCACAGGTCCTAGGGAACAAAACCCCCATTAGAGTCACCCAAAAGGGTATTCCACAGTCCGGACCACTGGCACCGACTGATGCTGCAGTTCTCGTACCTGCGACACCAAAACCCTTACAGGTGATTCCTCCATCGAAACATACATTTGTTTCTCGGCTTGCCCCTGATACTTCAGAGATTGATATCTCGGCTTATATCAAAGCCAAAACTAAAGCCGATATAAAGGTGGAGGACATACAAAAATTTAAATACAATTATACAAGGCGCACGTCTTCTTTCAAGATTTCAAGTGCCCGCGCTGATGTTCAAGACGATTTGTTCTCCCAGATTTTGGCCAGAGAATCTTTTCGTCCAAGAACATCAGCCTAGTTCCGTGAAAAAAAAGTTAATAAACCAGTGGGAGTGAGACTTCCCAATATCGGAACCACTGACCAACCCTCCACCTCTTCTTTGGCCACTAACCCAAAAAACTAGTTTCCCCACTAACTCTTACCTATCAGAATACTAGGGGGCTACGTAGCAAACTCCCCAAGCTATATTCTGATAGTTCTTTCTTTGCATCCCATATAATAGCATTTACAGAAACTTGGTTAAATTCGGAGATCTTTAGCTCCGGGTATCGATCAGATGTCTCCGAGCTTGGTAAATAAGATTCACTGTTTCCGTAAAGCGGATTTTCAGAAACTTAATAGCCGTATCGATACATTTGACTGGTCTGATATTCTGACGTGCACTGATCTTAATGTCACTTTAGAAAAATTTTATTTTACTTTAAATCAGTGGTGGGCAAACTCTCATTTTACATAGCACGCGAGTATAGGGTGGGAAATTCTGCCGCAGCGCTGGCGGCACACTGACAGTGTGAGCACTCTCAAATTTTTTTTAGAAGCTTTCTCATTTGCTCTCATTTTGATTCATTTGACAGCCCAAACTAAAAATCAAAATTTTTCCACTTTTCCAAAAATTTTCTCAGAAATTGGGTTGGAAAAAGTTTTCTTCATGGAGAATATAAATAGGGAAGCGTAGTTTTTCATTTGTTTAAGAAATGTTGCTAGCAAAGCTGTTTTTAAAATAAAATACTCAATTTTAGTGCCCATTCAAACTTTTGAATTAACGAAAAATGAAATAAAAAAAAACGTTTTTTCGCTCAGTGAATTCTCTGCTCCCATTGTTTTTCTCTGCTACGCACACAATCAAATTTTAAACATGTGTTAGTTTTGCCCACCACTGCTTAAAATAAATTTTTTGACTCATGTGTGCCTTGGAAATATTCGTCCGCTTCAACAAGTCCTCCTTGGTTTACAAGGTGCCTCACTAACCTAAAATATAAAAATAATAAGCTTTTACTAAAATACAAAAAAACCTGTAGTGGTGTTGATTTTTCCAGATACCTACTAGCTCGGTCGAATTTTACCGTGCATAACGCGGAATGTTATAGGAATTATATTGACCGCTGCCGGATTCAATTTACTCAGGATCCAAAGCAGTTTTATAATTTTGTAAACACTAAGCGTAAACACGTATCTTTTTCACCCCTGCTTACGTTTGAAAATTCTTCTGCGACTTCGGATCAGGCCATTGCCGATCTATTCGCAGAATTTTTTCAAACAACTTATTCTCCTCCTAAATTGACTGATCAGCCTTACGCATATAATATTCAAGCAGCAAATCTTGTTTTTTGTCCGTTTTTTTCTGAGAACAACTTATTATCTGGTCTTTTAAGGGTCAAACCAATTTATTCGCCAGGCCCCGACGGAGTACCAGGGTGTGTGCTAAAATACTGCGCCAGGGCTCTGTGCAAACCTCTTCTAAGACTTTTCAACTTATCTTTGGAAACCTCGATTTTTCCCCTTAAGTGGAAGGAATCATTCATAATTCCCCTACATAAAAAAGGGAAAAAGTCCGAGGCTGCCAACTACAGAGGCATCTCTAAGTTGTCGGCAATTCCAAAGTTATTCGAAAAATTAATTACCCCTCATTTGCAACACTTTCGATGATCTCTCCTTGTCAGCATGGCTTTATAAAGCGTCGCTCCACCACCACAAATTTACTGGAGTTGACGTCCTATGTCAAAGATGGCTTTTGTAAGGAATATGAAACCTATGTTATTTACACAGACTTCAGCAAAGCATTTGATTCAGTTAATCACTCACTCTTGTTGAGTAAACTGAATATGCTGGGTTTTCCTAATGACCTCTTAACGTGGATCTCCAGCTACCTAGATGGAAGGACACAAAGAGTCTTAATTAAAAACATACAGTCCCGTCTGGTCCGTGCTACATCCGGCGTCCCTCAAGGAAGTCATCTTGGCCCGTTATTATTTACGCTTTTTATAAACGACTTGCCCCTGCTTTAACGAACTTTCTAGTTCTTATGTATGCAGATGATGTAAGGCTTTGTCTTCAGTACAAATCCATCTCTGCCCAATGCAGTCTTCAGTCTGACCTTGATAACTTTCAAAAATGGTATTTGGCTAATGATATAATACTTAATGGATCAAAATGCAAACATATGTCATTTTATCGTTCTTGCCCTCTGCAAGCTTCTTATTCTATTAATGGGATTGCCTTAGAAAAATTAACCCAGGTTAATGATCTCGGCATCCTATTAGACATCAAACTTAAATTTGCCGACCATATTTCCTTAATGGTTAATAAGGCTTAAGGAGTCCTTGGTTTTATCAAAAGGTGGTCAAAAGAATTTAATGACCCCTATATAACCAAAACATTATTTATTTCCTTGGTCCGTCCTATACTAGAGTACGGTTCATGTGTTTGGAGTCCCCAATATGGAGTACATAAGGACCACATAGAATCCCTACAAAGGAACTTTTTAATATTTGCACTTAGAGGTCTATACTGGGATGCAAATCTTCAGCTTCCATCCTACAGTAGCAGACTTTTACTTATAAACTTACCTAGCTTAACAAATCGTAGGACAATGCTCGGTGTAGTTTTTCTGCATAACCTTATTAACGGGGATGTAGATAGCCAGCATTTACTAACACGCTTAAATTTTAACATTCCTAATAGAAGGACTCGAAACTTTAGTCCTCTGTTCCTTAGCCGTTGTAGTTCGACATATGCACTGCATGACCCTTTTAGGGTATTATGTTCGAACTACAATGGTCTCTACTCTATTACATCTCTTTCCTGTCCCTCTAGTTTAAAATATAGAATTTTAAATTTCCTTACTAACTCCTCTTAGCTTAACAAATAGCTTAATATGTACTAACAAATCGTTTCTCGAGCGCCCCTCGGTCGTCTGGGCGTCTGGGTCGTTTTAGATTTATGATGAATACAGGAATGCTAGCTGATGCTTTTATTGATGCACAAGCCATTTCCAAATTCTGAAAAACCGCGAAAAAAAAAAACCGAATCATAAATTTTGCAAAACTCTCACGTTCCAAAGGTGAAAGGTTCCAAAACATATGCCACTCGAAGGTTGAGTTTTGTTTCGGTGAGAAATAATCATTTAGCTTTTTCACCAGCACCAGAAATACGTCGATTTCTTTGTTATTATCCGGGTCTACTAGAGCATCGGGCAAGGAGTAAGCAACCGTTTGCAATTGCATGCCTCCCAAGTGAAGTTATTTATTTCGTTTCCTGGTAGGTGTTTCAATCTCTTCAGCATCGATATATATTTATCTTTCCCACTCATTTCGTAACAGTGATTTTTCAATGGTTTCACACAGGAAAGGTTTGATTATATTTTCACCCATTTCCCTTTTTCTGCGGATGAAACGAAAACCAAAATTTCATTTATTCATTGTTTTCTCTGTCTATGTCAGCTATTACATGGCTAACTGCTTCTGTACAAACAGATTACACAGTGCGAAGGTGATTTGGAACTTTTTAAGAGACCTAGTTGGAATTGTTTATTAGGTCGAATATAGTACAAAACCGTGTTTGAAATATTTCTAACAACCTAAAAATCTTTATTTATTTAGAAAAACGGGTTTTCTGGACTTTTTTGATCTTAAAAATTACTTTAGGCGTATCTTAAAGCCAATTTTAAATTTTTTTATGTTTTTCAATAGTCAAATGTTGTAGCTTTTAAAAAAATAGATTTTTAATTAATTAAAACAAAAAGGATACAATTTTACACAAGAAACTGACATTTTGGAATTTTTGTCGTGTTTTTCGGACTTTGACGCCAATTTTTTTGGTACGACTTTCAAACAATGGTACCATTTTTGATTTATATCAGTGGTGGGCAAACTCTCATTTTACATAGCACGCGAGTATAGGGTAGGAAATTCTGCCGCAGCGCTGCCGGCACACTGACAGTGTGAGCACTCTAAAATTTTTTTTAGAAGCTCTCTCATTTGCTCTCATTTTGATTCATTTGACAGCCCAAACTAAAAATCAAAATTTTTCCACTTTTCCAAAAATTTTCTCAGAAATTGGGTTGGAAAAAGTTTTCTTCATGGAGAATATAAATAGGGAAGCGTAGTTTTTCATTTGTTTAAGAAATGTTGCTAGCAAAGCTGTTTTTAAAATAAAATACTCAATTTTAGTGCCCATTCAAACTTTTGAATTAACGAAAAATGAAATAAAAAAAAACGTTTTTTCGCTCAGTGAATTCTCTGCTCCCATTGTTTTTCTCTGCTACGCACACAATCAAATTTCAAACATGTGTTAGTTTTGCCCACCACTGATTTATATCAATATTGTCTTGTTAGTCTTGAATATAACGCTTTTCCAAAAACAAGTCAGTGCAACCTGCTAGCGTTCCGGAACAATAGTGTGCCCTTCCATTTCGCTTATTCCTTTCTTTTACACACTTTTAGTCCGGAGCGCTAGTAAAATTGGATTGACTTGTTTTGGGGAAATCATTATAACTTCAACAATTTTAATAATTTTTTAATGAAATTGGTCTCGTTTTATTCAGGACTAATAAGAAAATATTGATGTAAATCAAAATGGCGTCAAGGTGCGAAAAACACTACTAAAATTCAAGAATGTCAGTTTCTTGTGAAAAATGATGGCATATCTTAAAAGTTGTACAAAAAAATGGCGTCAAAGTCCGAAAAACAAGAACAAAATGCCAAAATGTAAGTTTCTTGTGTAAAAATGTTATCTTTTTATTTTAAAAAATTTAAGATACATTTTTTTTCAAAATCTGAAACATTAAACTATTGAAAAACGTCGGAAATTTAAAAATCTGTTTAAAATTACGCTTTTTGGAATTTTAAAGCGCAAAAAGTCAGGAAAAATGTTTTTTTTTTTTCAAATAAATCAAGATTTTCAGAGTGTTACAAATATTTTCAACACGGTTTTGTGTTATATTCGATCTAATAAACAATTCCTACTAGGTTTCTTTAAAAGTTCCTCCAATTTTTTTTTCGAACTGTGTTATCTCTCTGTTTAATAGGGTTTTTTTCTTTCAACTTACAACGTACTGTTGCCCAGTTAAGAATTTTATTTATTTAATTTTTTTTTATTAATGATTCTCTTGACTGGCAACCAACTGTTACTTAGTCACTCTTTTAATTACGCTTGTATCTCTGTCTTTTTTTTCCTTTTTTTTTTTTTATTCTCTTGACTTGCAACCAACTGTTACTCAGTCACTCTCTTTATTAGGCTTATGTTATTTTGATTTGTGATCAACTCTTCCTTTGCACTCTTTCTTCATTAGATGTTAGTCTTCCGCTCACTATCATTATTTCTTTTTACACATCATCATTTAGCTTACCACTCTCAATGTGAGCTTTCACCTTATGTTGGCAGTGGTAGGGCACAATAAGAGCAAAAGAACAAGTAGAACACACGAGAGTGAAAGAAAAGAAAACGACACATGCATTTGAACCAAGTACCGCAATATTATGAAATTACGTCTTGCAAATATATGTATTTAATTTAAATATTTGTTATATTTTTTTTTTTTTTTTTTTTTTTTAATTTGTATTTTTACCTCATTGCCAATGTTTTGACTCAAGAATCACTCCCTTTCACAATCAATATTTATGTAATTTTGTTTCTTTTATTTTACACTTTTAAACTTTATTTGCGGACGGGCGATGCTGGTCCATCGGCCGTACGTGTTAAACTACAAGATCATAATTAAGAGAGCAAATAGTTTAAATAGTCATAATTAAGAGAGTAAGCGTCTCGCCGTCGCTTATTACCTGACTCAGAGCGCCCAGGGATCTTGAGTTCAGGATGCCCTCGACTCCAACGAGGGCGGTCTGTAGCTCCTTCGCGGTCAGCTTCATTAAAGTTTCATTATATTCGATAGGTACAGGAACAATATCAGAATTTACCACTCATTTTATAGATTTCTTTATAAAGCAGAACATAAATATGTAAGTCAATAATAAGTTATTTGTGTGTGAGTTTTTCAAATAATATTTATTAATCATTTGTTTCGCACAATCCTGTTAGGGTTAGTGTTACTGACAAAGAGTAAATAAAATATAACGCGAGCTAAGGCTGCGGAGTTCTACTTAAGACTAAACTAAAATACTACCCGGGCTGTACTTTGAAGCCTTCGTTGGGCTGCGGCGCAACGATCACTTATTGCGCAAGTGCCCGAGCCGATCCGCGGGCAGTTGCCCTTGGAATGCGTAGTCAGCACCTCTTCCGTTACGCGTGCGGGCCACCGGATCCGGTGTGCAATTTGGCACTTTTCCTAAATTCTGCCTGCGCGTGTTAACTCCTCCCTCTATTAAATGGTCGTAGTCCCGGAGACCCACTCGTTCTACAGCGTCGTCGGCCCTCGATTTCTTTCGGCGATTGGCCTTCTGGTGAAATTTGCCAATGCACAGGATTGCGCATAGTGGAAGGGCAGCCAGTAGAATAAGGCAAATGTTGAGACGGGATCCCGATGACAGTCTTTCTCTGAGGGCCCCGATGTGGTGTAGGTTACTTAGGCTAAGGTCATGGAGAAACAGCGGGCTAAGCCGGTTGGGGTGAGCAGTGACGTTTACTTTTGTCATAACCGACACAGCAGGTTTTTCCAGTAGGGCCCGCGGCTGGTTTATGAACCAGGTTCCGTTGAGCACTAACTTGTCAGAGTAAGCTAACAGGTAGGTTCCGGATACCTTTTGTTCCCTTGGCCTTGGTCGTCACCGTTACGTTGGCATCGTTGACGATAAGGGTTCCGTGGTCCACAATGGTGATTGGATCTAGATAGAGCAGCTATTGGGAGCGTGGAGCAGTGTGCGGTGGCACCAGAAACAATCTGTTGAGCACAAATGCCGTTTTTTATTTCCTTGCAGAATGCGGCACCTACCGTTGTCTTGCAATCATCGATATTGAGGTTTCGTGTTGGGCATTCGGCAACCAAATTTCCGCTCTCGAAGTACTGGATTCTATTATGGCGTTGAACCGGGTAGACTGTTATTCTCTTACATATGAGCTTAGGATTAAGAAATTTAATGAGAAAGTGCTGAATGTCAGAATTTTGAAAAACTATCATAAGCGTTTTCTACTTCTTCTAATATTTCTACCAAACTAATATTAATATTAATAGGCTGTTGGTCTCCGAATTAGCTTACTTCGGCACCATCTAGAATAGCTGGGCGTACAATATTTAATATTGCTAGGGTTAGGCCAATAAGGATGTTTTCTAGGTCTGTAATGATGATTCTATTCTTTACTAAAATTTATTCTTTGCTATTCTTTCACACTAAAATAAATGAAATGTGTTTCTTTATATGTTTCGGAATCTGATTCATTGCGTTAGCGAGCTCATTTAGACGTTCTTGAAATTTTATATTTAATTCTGTCTGACCTTCATTTGCCCTCATTAACCGGTTCTGATTAAATCTTACCTGATCCCAATCATTAAAGCCAGGTGTACCTGCAATAACCTTGAGAGCCGTACCAATTAAATTAATACTTCTAGTAGCCCTGTGGTGAAACTTAAGGGTGGTCACCAACTTGCGAATATGTCTAACGTCCGTCGCTATAACTGGTGTTCTGTGGTCGTCTGTGAATGTCTTCGTCATTGCTTCTGTCTGGTCTGCGTCGATTACAATGTCATTGTCTTCTATCGGGATATAGTCCGCGTTCGTTTAATCGTTTAGTCTTAATGTCGCGTCTGTCCTAATAGCCGTAAGTATAAAAAATAAAAAAAATTTTTGTAACCTAGAAAGAATAAAGAAAGGAACAAAGGGGTTGGTCAAAATCTTGTGAGGTCGATTAACGTAGATTGTCCTTATGGACCACCCCCCCTTTAATAAGGACCGTGGTCTCCAGGTCTGCATCAATAACCTCTTCTGAGCACTGTGGTGTAAGCTTATTCGCCAGGCGTTTGGTTGCTTTCAGGAAAACCTAATCGCCCACTTGGTAAGTTTTATGAGTCCTATCTTTGTTTACGTATTCGAGGGTTTTCTTCTGGATCTTTTCGGATCCATTATTAGTGTGGAAAATATTTGCAGTAAAATCGAGTTTCGCATTCACTTGTTTAAGCAAGTCGAGACCGATAATACCGTCAAAATCTTTCAGAACTTTGGGAATGAAAAATGGTGATTTAACATTAAATATGGAAGCAAAACATTTCTTCTCGATTTTTGTAAAGCCGTGGATTGACTTTACGTTAAATAGGGTTTCCACAGCCACAGGCCTTTCAGCCCCGGGAGTGAAGTAATATAATTTTTTGAGGTACCTGTATCGATTAAAAGCTTTATTTCCCTTCCTGCCAGCGTACGCGTACTGTACGGGAGTAGGGAATTTACCCTATAAAATTGATAGAGTCCTCTGCGTCCAGGTCATCCTCTATTTCTGTGGCGCATGCTTGGAAATACGGCCATCTTTAATGATTTTTTTAGGCCGAATATGAACGCATGCAGGGTGTCATTCCTGAATTTTCGGTTCAGAACAGCTGCTGCGTCAGCGTCGTGGGTCATAATCATTTTATTTGTTAAAAGCGTTAGCTTCTGTTCTACTTCATCGTAGTAGTTTGTAGTATGCACATATATTGAATACCCACTGTACCGAGAGTACTTAAAGGGTGCGCACTGTAACACTTTGTTGCAGTGTTTACATAATCCAAAGTCCCGGTCATAAACCCTAAGTGGCCGAAATATGAACCGATCGTTATGCCTTAGCACGCACACAGAAAGTGCTAGTGTCAGCATAATCGTAACAAACGGTCAGCATATGCATACCCCTCGCGCCTCCACTTGAGAGCGCATAACAACGTATATTATTATATTCCTTTATGTATAAGTACATAGCCGTCTCTCTGCCGCCGCCTGCGAGCAGCGCTGCTACGAGACTTAGCCTTACTTAGACTTAAGAAATATTGTAAAAGTGCAGAGACATTTTGATCGTTGGAGCGGCACCTCAGCTGCTCCATCTAAATGATGGAGCGGCACCTTTGCTGCTCCTTCCAAATAAAAACATACCAAACTCAACTCTTGGTAATATCCTTCATCACATGGCGACCGTGACATCGATGGAACATCGAAGGACATCGAAGGATTAAAAAGGATAGACCCAGGAGGATTCGCATAAGCAAAAAGAAAAAGCCGGATAGTAGAGTAGAGTAGAAAGCAATGGGCAATCGCGAAGGAGTTACGAAAAAAATAAAAAAAAGAGTAGCACACCTAAAGTGGCTACTCTACGTAAACACTCTACCCCCGCGTGGGCTACAGCCCAAAAAATTCAATCAGAACTAGATTTTCTGAAAGAAAAATTAATGAGTAACAAGAATAAAAGTCCAAAAATTGCCACCACTCACTCAGTACCGATAATGAAAATTAATGAAAAAATAATAACAAAACCTCCACCACCCAAGCCATTACCGAAACTAAAAAAGACGTGCCCAAAGGATTGCCCTGGACCACTGGACAGCCCCTACTGCAACCACACCTGTGCGAGGACCGGCACCGGTAACGCCTGAGTCCAAAAGGCCCCGGACAGCAGCAGCAGCAGCAGCAAACAGAGTGCGGGAATACGCCACCTCCTGCGCCACCGAGGGAACGTCAGCGTAGCCAAACCGGCGACGACCAGCTGACGTGGAAAAAAAAAGGGAAATCAACTGAGGAGAAACATTTTTTTAACCCATGCACTGCGTTGCATAATTTTTTTGATTGCACTGCGATGCATATTTTTTTTATATAATATAATATTTTTTGAAATATTGAGCGGAACCTCTTTTGCCCAATTTGAAAGTATGGCCGGTATAGCTGTACAAATAATAGGTAGAAAATATGTTAGAGAAAAACTAAGATTTAAAAAAATTTTTAATTTAAAGGAAAAAAATACCATAAATTCCTAAAATTTATGTAAAATTTTAATTCTTTTCTAATAAAGAAAAAAATAAATAAATTCAAAAATAGCATAAATTCCTAAAATTTATGAAACATTTTAATACCTTTTTAATGAGAAGTAATAGCATAAGTAAAACAGATCAAATAAATGATTCTGACTATTACTTCCCAGAAAAATTAAGTTACATTACAAAATATGACTCAGAGAAAAATAGAATAGAAATTGGAAAAATAAAAACATATACAATATCTAAAATGGGTTTAGTAGACACGAAAGTTGTAGATTCCACGGCATATGTCGTTAATAAAATTGATTCCGAAAAAATCGATCTTCAAACAATTACAATATCGTTAATGATAATCGTTATTATAATGTTAGCAAGCGTATTGCTAAAATTATATAAATATAAACAAATGTTTAAAGAAAAAATTCCAGAGTCAAGCAAATGACCTGGACAAAATCTAAATAAAAAACCCAGAAAAAACAAAAATTACTATGTACAAATGTAAACACCTAAAATCTAAGAAAATGAAATAACAAAAAATAAATATTAAAATATATTACGTAATTCTCTTTACAAAAGTATGGCTAAACTAAAGGCATGGATTGGAACAAATTGTACGAGGAGTTATCAATAATTAAAACAAATTTTGACAAATCGTACAAGTCCCTAACTCAGAATAGACCCATTCAAAAGAATACGGTTAGGAAGCACGTTGAAATATTAGTAGAGTGCTTTAATGAAGCGCGTATGCTAATACATGATCATAGGGAAAGATTAAATCAAGATCATTGGTCACAGGTATCGAAACTTTTGATACGACTACGATCTAATTTAATATTTATTAAACAAAAGTTCAGTTTAGAAATATCATTTCCAACCATTCTAAACACTCCAATAGCAGTTGACACTGCACCTGACTCGGAATCAACAAATCAACCCCAAAATGGAAGATGAAGATTTAAATAATCTTACTATTCCGGCGGTATAAACTGATCTGGATAACTCTACAGATTCAGATACTTCGAGTGTCATAGAATACAAAATAGAATACATAGAATCCATCACAATGGCACAGTCAAATATTGATTTTATTAATACAGCATCTAAGCTTATACCAGTTTTTGATGGTAAGGCTGAAAATTTAACAAGTTTCATTGATGCTTTACAAATAATACAATCAATAAAAGGCGAGCACGAAGAATTAGCTATTTCCATTATTAAAACAAAGCTAAAAGGTGTCGCCAGGAATCTAATCGTTATTGAAACAACAATTATTGAGGTGATTGCTAGACTAAGAAGCAACGTCAAAGGCGAAACTGTTGAGGTATAAAACTGCTAACCAATACACACAAGAAATTGAGCAGATGACGAAAGCCTTAGAAGGTGCATATATATCAGATGGTTTATCTTTAGAGCTAGCCAGGAATTATTCCATGCAGCATGCAGTCAAAGCAATGACTAAAAACTTCACAATCGATAAGGTAAAACTTATCATGCAAGCTGGCACATTCAGTACGATGAACGAAGCCGTTTCCAAATTTGTTAATAGTTGCACTAAAGCAACTGGGCAGTCAAATACTGTCCTATATTATAAGAATTATCCACAGCGCGGCTCAAATCGCGGACGTGGAAGTTATAGAGGTAGTTTTCGTGGTAATCACAACAACTACAATCACAATAACTACAACAACGGTAGTTATAACAACAATTATCAGAATAACAATAGAGGGTGAGGCCCATATAGAGGAAACTATAAAGGCAGTGGTAACTCAAACCGAGGCCACAATAGCAATAACCAAGGCAATGTAAGATTGACACAAAACAATAACTAAAACACATCGGAAAACTCCCAAAACCCTTTAAATATTCAACAATAAATGAAGTGAGAGTTCACACTATTAATCTCAGCCAAAATATATTCGTTTCATTTTTTAATGTAGCTACTGGGAAAGAACTTATATTTTTAATAGACACAGGTGCAGACATTTCCATTCTAAAAGAAACTTCGGATAATTTCCAAAACATCCAAAATGATTACATCATAGACATAAAAGGCATAAGTCAAGAAATAATAAAATCCCAAGGTTTAGTTTCTATAGAGATACAGACCACCAATTACATAATTTCACACGATTTTCATATCCTAAATTCACATTTCCCAATTCCATGCGATGGAATAATAGGCATCGACTTTATTCAAAAATACAACTGTCAATTAGACTTCAAGCCATCTGAAGATTGGCTTATAATTAGACCCAATAATTTAAAATTCCCAATTAAAGTACCAATAGCTCATAGTTCTGGCAATAATTCAATACTTCTGCCAGCAAGATCCCAAGTTATTCGGAAAATTGAACTTAATTCAACAGCAGACAGTGTATTGATTCCAATTCAGGAAATTCAACATGGTATTTACGTTGCAAATACCATAGCAACATCCAATAATGCCTTTATAAGACTATTAAACACAACAAATAACGACCAAGTAGTGAGTACAGATAATCTAATATATGAATCACTTTCGAACTACGATGTAGTCAACACAAATCCAGACAATAGAAAAAAATCCGTACTATCACAACTGTCAAAAAACTTCCCTCCACAGTTCAAGTCTCAGCTTACTAGCCTATGCTAATCCGATATATTCGGATTGGAAACCGAATCAATAACCACAAATAATTTTTATAAACAAAAACTGAGATTAAAAGATGATGAACCAGTTTATATAAAAAACTATCGAAGCCCACATAGTCAGGTGAATGAAATACAAAAAAAAGTAGAAAAATTAATCTCAGACGGGATTGTCGAACCGTCAGTATCCGAATATAATAGCCCATTGTTACTTGTTCCTAAGAAATTATCCCCCGGATCAAATGCAAAGAAATGGTGATTAGTAATTGACTATCGCCAGATTAATAAAAAATTACTATCTGATAAATTCCCATTACCTAGAATTAATGATATTTTAGATCAACTAGGTCGAGCAAAATACTTTTCATGTCTTGACTTAATGTCAGGATTCCATCAAATTGAACTAGAAAAAGGTTCAAGAGATATAACGTATTTTTCAACGAGCAACGGCTCATATCGCTTCACGCGATTACCATTCGGATTAAAAATAGCTCCTAATTCGTTTCAGAGAATGATGACTATGCGTTCTCTGATCTAGAACCTTCTCAAGCGTTTCTTTATATGGATGACTTAATAGTAATCGGTTGTTCCGAAAAATATATGCTTAAAAACTTAACAGATGTTTTTGAGAAATGTAGGAAATTCAACCTAAAGCTACATCCAGAAAAATGTTCATTTTTTATGCATGAAGTGACTTTTCTAGGTCATAAATGCACTGATAAAGGAATACTTTCAGACGACAAGAAATACGATGTCATTATGAACTACCTAGCTCCGCACGACGCGGACAGTGCTAGACGTTTTGTAGCATTCTGTAACTATTATAGACGCTTTATAAAAAATTTCGCCGATTATTCACGGCACATAACAAGATTATGTAAAAAGAATGTTCCTTTTAAATGGACGGATGAGTGTGAAAATGCATTCCAATACTTAAAAACAAAACTTATGGAACCTACCTTGCTACAATACCCAGATTTCACTAAAGAATTCTGCATAATAACAGATGCAAGTAAGCAAGCATGTGGAGCGGTTTTAACTCAAAATCATAATGGTCTCCAACTTCCCATTGCATACGCATCAAGAGCATTTACAAAAGGTGAAAGTAACAAATGTACTACTGAGCAGGAATTAGCTGCAATTCACTGGGCGATATTATATTTTAGACCATATATATATGGAACACATTTCTTAATAAGAACAGACCATAGACCTTTAATATGCCTTTTCTCAATGACCAATCCCAGTTCTAAACTGACACGTATGAGGCTCGAACTAGAAGAATACGACTTTACAGTGTAGTGTGCACCTCATTTCAAAACGAAAACAAATATATAGGCAGGCCATTATTTCTTTCCTTGACTGTATCCACCCAAAGATAAAAACAAACATATAGGTAGGCCAATTTTTCGTTCCTCGACTGTATCCATCCAACATATGGGAACAGAAATGCATATGCATGTGCCATTCTCACCCACACTTGCATAAACAGACCAGAGTAGGTAGAAAATCAGGCGATTACTCCGTTAGGTAGGGAAGTTTCATGGAAGCATGGGTATGCTGCAGCTCGTAGAAGTTCTTTGCATTTATTCTTTCCTGATCTTTGGCCGAGTAAGAAGTTTAAATCCGCATATTCCAAAAGTGATAGGAAAATTGGACAAACACGTGTGGTGATTAATTAAAGGAGGAAAACACTTGTGCAACGAAGGCATTCGGCCTAAAATAAAATTAAATACAATAGTTATTGATCGTGTTGGACTAAATTTACTAGGTGAGACAGTGTTTAAATAATTCCAATACGCCAACCTGACCAATTCTTTGTCAGGGGGCACAGTGTGCTACGATTCCGACCAGGTGCAGCCTGATAGGCTTTGCATTTGGAATTTGGCCATTGGATCGGGCGTAGGACGAGCTGAACCAGTAGAACCCCCAGTAACCCCCCCAACATGGAATAAATGGGACACCTTTAGCATCGTGATCTTCGCATGGACCGTCGAGTTATGTAACCAGCGATCGAGAAGCCCCAAGTAGCGTGCATTAGGGAGGATCAGGATGTAGAGGAGAAATAAGAAAATTCACAACAACGAATAACTGTTGCCGCTGCAGTTCAATTTTGTTTATTTTTGTGCTTCAGCGTGCAGCCAGCCACTTATTAGAGTGAAAATTCTGTATTTTGACAATTTTCCTATGTGAGCCTGAATAGACCACATATCATTAGTACACAGTGCGAAAAACATTAAGCGTGCCTGCGAGCATTTGTATATTTAATATATTCATATTTAATTGCAATATTTAATTGAACAAAAAAATATTTCCAAGGCGAACCTCGATAGCTGCGCCAAATTAGTATCGAATCCCACCCCAATTGAAATCATGTATAATTTTCTTTAACTTAATTCTATAAATTCTTAATTTTTATATTAAATCTCTTGATAAATGTAAACTCCAAGGAGTATGAAGTATTTAGCCTAGGACCTTATTTTAAGTAGTTTTATAAGCAGATAAAATCAGAAATAGTGGTCAGGTATTTTCCCAATGTATTCTTTCTCTTTTTAATTAAGTAAACAGCAAAAAGCACCTCATCTTCTTGGGCCCAACGATCGATGCAGAGTCGGAAAAGCTGAGTGAGTAAACGAGTAATTGCCGAATTCGAATACAATGGGAAATCCATGCCATTTTCCTTACTTTGCCATTTGAATATTAGTTTAAATTGAATTTTCCTTAAATTGTATTTTTTCTTATAAATTGTATTTTTCTATGGATTATATTTCCTTATTTTTGATTATATCTAATTATATATAATGAACATGAGATAAATTCTTTTCATTTAGAGCACTTCGGGTCAAACATGGCAGTTGAATATGGGTAGACCCCACTGTTTAGTGTAAAGTCTACATGGAAGGGAGGGTATAGACGAAGGACAATAACATCTAGTCTTTCATTCAATAGGGTCAGTAGTATAGACCACCCAAGGATCGGCCAACTCCTACCACTTTCCTTTTCCCACTTCCTTATCTCTGTCTACGACAAATTTCCGTAACGTACACAGTCTAGTTTGCCGTGCCCATACCCACGCCCCGTTCGACTGAGCCAAGCCGTCCCCCAAGTAGACAGAGGGGCGCGGTAGAGACCACCCGTGCAGTGTTAGGGACAGTTTACTGTACCTAACTTTAGGACTTACTGTACGCGTTCGTTACAGTTATTTATGGCGCCCAACGTGGGGCAGGACAAAGGCAGGAATCCGTCAGGATAATGCCAAGCGAATGCCCAGACAATTTTCCCTTCTCCCTTCTTTTGGCCACTTCCCAAATTTGATATTTAAAGTAGAGCAGCGCTTGTGTATGTAGACCAGTGGATTATTGTGACTCTGAGGATATCGGACACAGACCGTGGATATACAGTACGCAAGGAAAACGGATTTCAATCGAATCCAAATCAAAAGGTGACTGGGACAGGCATAGGATTTTTATTATTGAGCCTAATTCGATTTTATACCATGTCAGTCTAGTTTCTTTTTCTTCTTCATTTGCGAAAACAAGAGTGAGATTGTCTATATTTGGTCCATATCGAAATAGTCCTCCTCTATTTCTCGTATATTTTTGTATTGCACTTAGTTTAAAATATATCTCTACTGCCCTAAAACTTACTAATCAATGCCATGTGAGAACCGAAGGTAAGCCTCTAAAATTTATTATCGATCATATTATTTACGTCTTAAATCTTGATTAAGATTATTATCGCCAATTTCCGTTATTATATCTTGCGTGAAGATGTCTGTTAGGAGAAGTACCGAAAACATAGCAGCCACTCCGTTGGAGAGTCAGGTGCTATGTACCATTTGTAATGACACGAACCCTAGTGATAGTATTATGGAAACCCCATGTAAGCACAAGTTTCACAAAGCATGTCTGTTAGAATGGCTTGAAACCAACGATACCTGTCCAAATTGTAGGCAAAGCTGTCCGCGAGCTTTGATGATAGATAGACAATGTACTCCTTCTGAGCGTAGAATGCCAAGTAGCTTACAGACTGACCAGGATTCTAACCCAAATCATTCCGGAGCCATTCCAAGATCTCGTATGAATACTAGATCACAGCTCTCTAACAACCCAACTACAAATAATCAGAGAACCAGAGCAGGTAGCTCGAACCCCAGACGCGAGACCGTACAGGATAGGATTTCTAGGGAACAAAACTCTATGCAAGAGGAACGTATTCAGCAAATTATATCCAGCTCAATGGAAAGCTATAGAGCAAGTATTACAGCCTCCATTGGAGACCAAATAACTACAGCGATTAGGAATTTGAATATATTCTCTCGAGACCCGCGAGAGGAACCCCAACTTGAATGGGATAACGAATTAGCACCTCCATTACCACGAGTCAGTAATTCTAGCAATGCGCGCAACAACAGCCAACGAGTTCGACCACCAAATAGCAGGTCAAGTGATATTTCACTAGAGCAACCAGATAGGATTTCTAACGTCATTTCCAATTGGCGTATAAAGTTCAGTGGTACGACCAACGACCTTCCAATCGAAGATTTTATTTACCGAGTCAACTGTTTAACTTCTCAGTGTCTTAATGGTAATTTTCCTTTGCTAAGTCAATTTGCTCATCTTCTATTTGCTGGACCAGCACTCTCATTCTATTGGCGTATCCATAGAACTTCCGAACACATGAATTGGTACGAATTGTGCAGTCACTTGCAGGAAAGATACCAGGATCAGAGATCAGACGGAGATATTAAAAATGCTATTAGACGCAGAAAGCAAGGAGCGAACGAGAGTTTTGATGAATTCCTTGACTCCATCTTATCAATATCCGATTCATTGCGCGAACCAATGTCAGATGGCGACATCGCTATCGAGGTTAGGAACAACCTAAGGTCGGACCTTAAACTAGAACTACTACATGTAGACACCCCAGATTTAGCTAGTCTGCGAAAGGAGTGCCATAGGCACGAAGAATTTTATCGTAGCTTTCGTATGCGGTCAACGACCCGACCCGTCATGCGTAAGAATTTTGTGGAAGCATTGAGTGCCCAACAAGACTCTGAAGAAATTTCCGTCGAGATCGAAGAGGAATTTCCAGATGAGGTTTTGGCCATTAGATCACCTGAGAAAATAAAATGCTGGAATTGCGAGGAATTAGGTCATCGGTATCATGATTGCCTTAAGCCACGGCGAATTTTCTGCTATGGTTGCGGTTTGCTTGATACGTACAAGCCGAGCTGCCAGAAATGCAACGCGAATTCGGAAAACTCCGCCAGGGATGTCCGCCGCAATCCGAGAGGGGATATCCGCCAATAGCCTCGGACCCAATAGATATTCATTCCAGTGTCAATAGTCCACAAATCAGTTCTACAGTGTCAAGAACAATTAAGCCTTACCATATCCGCCTCAAAGAATACCAACAACGTAGAAAAGAAATATTTAGTAATCCATATTCTTCTGCAGGAAGAGCGAGATCATCTCAACGTATACGCGATTTTTGGAACCAAAAGAAGAGTTTGCGAAGTTTTACCATTTCATCTATTGTACGAAAGGGGGAAGACATACGACCATTCACCACACTTACCGTTCTCGGAAAGGAATTTTTAGCCCTGCTAGACAGCGGAGCTAACAAAAGCGTTATAGGAGGAAGCTTAGCACAACAAGTTCTATCGCGAAACCCTTTTCCTAGTAATTCAAAAGGTGTAGTTCGAACCGCAGATGGACAATCACAGTCCGTTTCAGGTCTCATTAAACTTCCTTTAACGTACAACTCCATATCAGCCGATTTCACATTTTTAGTAGTTCCTTCAATTAAGCAAGACGTGATCTGCGGAATAGATTTTTGGAAACGATTTGGAATATCCATTTTACATTCCAGTAATCTAAATGAAATTTCCGTACAAGATTCCTTGCAACCGCCTCTAAGTCTCAAGCAGCAGGCACAACTAAAGACAGTTATCCATTCTTTTCCGTCGTTTGAAAAAGAAGGACTAGGATACACCTCCTTGATCGAACACAACATTGAAGTCGCTGACGCAAAACCAATCAAACAACGATTCTACCCAATTTCTCCCGCTAGAGAGAAATTGCTGTGTGACGAAATAGATCGCATGCTTGAAATGGACGTAATTGAAGAAGCGCCAAGTTCACCATGGTCTTCACCAGTTATGCTTCACGTCAAGCCAGGCAAAGTACGTTTGTGCTTGGACGCTCGAAAACTTAACTCAGTAACCGTGAGGGATGCCTATCCTATTCCTATTATGGAAGGACTCCTCAGCCGTCTCCCACCGGTTCACTGCATCTCTAAGATTGATCTTAAAGACGCCTTTTGGCAAATATGCCTCGACAAAGATTCTCGAGCAAAAACAGCTTTCACCATACCGAACAGACCATTGTACCAATTTAAGCGGATGCCATTCGGATTGACGAACGCACCTCAAACAATGTGTAGGTTAATGGATTTGGTAATTCCGTACAATCTTAAGCAGAACGTATTAGTTTATTTAGATGATCTGTTGATCCTATCAGATAGTTTTGAATCCCACTTGCTGCACTTATCCGAAGTAGCCACCCAATTACGTAAGGCAGGACTCACTATCAACATAAACAAAAGCCAGTTTTGTCTTAAACAGGTAGACTACCTGGGTTATATAGTTGGGGAAGGTAGCTTACGAGTAAACCCAGACAAAATATCCGCTGTCAAAGAATTCCCGATTCCACAGAATCAGCGACAACTCAGGCGATTCCTTGGAATGACTGGTTGGTACCAACGTTTCATTCCAAACTATTCCACAATCATATTTCCCTTGACCGAACTTCTAAGAGGAAAACTATTGCAATGGAATCCCATGGCCCAAGCAGCTTTTGAAGAAATCAAAAAGCAGCTGTGCTCTGCTCCATTTTTGAGTCATCCAGACTATGATAAGCCATTCATAGTGCAGTGTGACGCATCTTCATATGGTGTAGGAGCTGTTCTAGCCCAAAAAGATGACTTAGGATGCGAACGTCCCATAGCATATATGTCAAGGAAACTAAATAAAGCTCAGCGCAATTACACCGTGACAGAACTAGAATGCCTAGCAGTAGTTTTAGCAATTCAGAAATTCCGAATGTATATCGAAGGACATGTGTTTGAGGTAGTCACAGATCATGCAAGCCTAAAGTGGCTCATGAACCAATCCGACTTGAATGGGCGATTGGCCAGATGGGCTATTAAACTCCAAGGGTACGGTTTCACAATTGTTCATCGCAAAGGAAGCGAGAATGTTGTGGCAGACGCTCTTTCCCGAACTTATGAAAGTTCAGCTGCAGATACAATCTCCGCTTTGGAGTATGAAACTCTTCCACAAATCGACCTGGACTCAGAAGCATTCAAGTCATCCGAATATACTTCACTGATAGAGAAATTCAAGAACGCCGATTTGCCAGATTATCAGGTTATGGATGGTTATATTTATCATCGAACGGAGTTTTCGGAAAACGGCCATGTTGATGATCGATGGAAACTTTTAGTTCCCAATTCACTGCGAGTCGGAGTAATATATGCAGCACACGATCAGCCAGCTTCAGCTCATTGCGGCATCGCCAAATGCTTAGACCAAATCCGGCGCAGATTCTATTGGCCCAATATGGTAGCAGATGTTAGGAATTATATCAAAAATTGCCAGGTGTGTCAAACTACTAAAGTGCCGAATCGACCTTTAAAACCACCAATGGGAGCTAAAGTGACATCTGAACGACCGTTCCAACGTCTATACTTAGATTTTATAGGACCATTTCCACGAACAAAGAAAGGTAACATAGGAATACTGATTATCCTCGACCACTTCTCAAAATTTACATTTTTGAAAGCAGTCAAAAGGTTCACGTCAAGGGTAGTCATAGACATCCTAAAAGAGGACATATTTACATGTTTCGGAGTACCCGAAACTATCGTCAGCGATAACGGTACTCAATTTAAGAGTCGCGATCTAGCTGAGTTCCTTTCTAAATATGGTGTGCAACAAATCTTTACAGGTGTATACGCCCCACAATCTAACGCAGCAGAGCGCGTAAACAGGTCAATAAACGCAGCCCTTAGAGCATATATCAAGGCAGACCAACGCGAATGGGATACCTTTTTGAGCAGCATAAACGCCGCGCTTAGAAATTCCATCCACCAATCCATAGGAATTTCACCTTATTTTGCAGTCTTCGGCCAGCACATGCTTAGTCACGGCCATGATTTTAAATTATTGCGAAATCTAAACCTCCTATCCGAAGGCAGTGCTAGATTACCCAGATCTGACGAATTTCAGCAAATCAGATCGAGCATCGAAAAGTATGTTTCGAAAGCCTACGAACGAAACAAGCGTAGCTATGATCTGAGATGCCGACCTCGAACTTTTGAGGAAGGGCAAATTGTTACCAAAAGAAACTTTTTACTAAGCAAAGCAGCTGATCATTTTAACGCCAAGCTTGCTCCAGTTGGTATGAGAGCCCGAATCAAAAAGAAGTTAGGCCAATCTTGTTACTTATTGGAGGACATGAATGGCAAGGAAATAGGTAAATATCATGCCAAGGATATTTGGTAATGGTGCACTCTCCTAGTGTTATCCAGTTTTAATGCAAGGGTGTTTTCCCTTGATTCAAACTGTAGGGGAGGGGTGTGTAGTGTGCACCTCATTTCAAAACGAAAACAAATATATAGGCAGGCCATTATTTCTTTCCTTGACTGTATCCACCCAAAGATAAAAACAAACATATAGGTAGGCCAATTTTTCGTTCCTCGACTGTATCCATCCAACATATGGGAACAGAAATGCATATGCATGTGCCATTCCCACCCACACTTGCATAAACAGACCAGAGTAGGTAGAAAATCAGGCGATTACTCCGTTAGGTAGGGAAGTTTCATGGAAGCATGGGTATGCTGCAGCTCGTAGAAGTTCTTTGCATTTATTCTTTCCTGATCTTTGGCCGAGTAAGAAGTTTAAATCCGCATATTCCAAAAGTGATAGGAAAATTGGACAAACACGTGTGGTGATTAATTAAAGGAGGAAAACACTTGTGCAACGAAGGCATTCGGCCTAAAATAAAATTAAATACAATAGTTATTGATCGTGTTGGACTAAATTTACTAGGGGGCACAGTGTGCTACGATTCCGACCAGGTGCAGCCTGATAGGCTTTGCATTTGGAATTTGGCCATTGGATCGGGCGTAGGACGAGCTGAACCAGTAGAACCCCCAGTAACCCCCCCAACATGGAATAAATGGGACACCTTTAGCATCGTGATCTTCGCATGGACCGTCGAGTTATGTAACCAGCGATCGAGAAGCCCCAAGTAGCGTGCATTAGGGAGGATCAGGATGTAGAGGAGAAATAAGAAAATTCACAACAACGAATAACTGTTGCCGCTGCAGTTCAATTTTGTTTATTTTTGTGCTTCAGCGTGCAGCCAGCCACTTATTAGAGTGAAAATTCTGTATTTTGACAATTTTCCTATGTGAGCCTGAATAGACCACATATCATTAGTACACAGTGCGAAAAACATTAAGCGTGCCTGCGAGCATTTGTATATTTAATATATTCATATTTAATTGCAACATTTAATTGAACAAAAAAATATTTCCAAGGCGAACCTCGATAGCTGCGCCAAATTAGTATCGAATCCCACCCCAATTGAAATCATGTATAATTTTCTTTAACTTAATTCTATAAATCCTTAATTTTTATATTAAGTCTCTTGATAAATGTAAACTCCAAGGAGTATGAAGTATTTAGCCTAGGACCTTATTTTAAGTAGTTTTATAAGCAGATAAAATCAGAAATAGTGGTCAGGTATTTTCCCAATGTATTCTTTCTCTTTTTTAATTAAGTAAACAGCAAAAAGCACCTCATCTTCTTGGGCCCAACGATCGATGCAGAGTCGGAAAAGCTGAGTGAGTAAACGAGTAATTGCCGAATTCGAATACAATGGGAAATCCATGCCATTTTCCTTACTTTGCCATTTGAATATTAGTTTAAATTGAATTTTCCTTAAATTGTATTTTTTCTTATAAATTGTATTTTTCTATGGATTATATTTCCTTATTTTTGATTATATCTAATTATATATAATGAACATGAGATAAATTCTTTTCATTTAGAGCACTTCGGGTCAAACATGGCAGTTGAATATGGGTAGACCCCACTGTTTAGTGTAAAGTCTACATGGAAGGGAGGGTATAGACGAAGGACAATAACATCTAGTCTTTCATTCAATAGGGTCAGTAGTATAGACCACCCAAGGATCGGCCAACTCCTACCACTTTCCTTTTCCCACTTCCTTATCTCTGTCTACGACAAATTTCCGTAACGTACACAGTCTAGTTTGCCGTGCCCATACCCACGCCCCGTTCGACTGAGCCAAGCCGTCCCCCAAGTAGACAGAGGGGCGCGGTAGAGACCACCCGTGCAGTGTTAGGGACAGTTTACTGTACCTAACTTTAGGACTTACTGTACGCGTTCGTTACAACAGTCGAATATTTAAAGGGAAAAGATAATCATATAGCTGATGCGTTATCAAGAATAACCTTCAAAGATCTACAAAATATAACTAAAAAAGTATTATGAGTCACTACTAGATATCAAAGTAGACAAAAATTCCGCGCGGAAAATCAAGAACAAGAATTGCCAAGGCAATCTTTAAATAAAGCTTCTAAGCCCAACGTATACGACGTCATAAACAATGATGAAGTACGTAAAGTAGTGACCTTGCAGATAAAAAATATGTTATGTTTATTTTAACAAGGCAGAAAAATTACTGCAAGATATGATGTTAGCGATTTATATACTAATGGAGTTATTGATTTAGATCATTTTTTCCAAAGGCTTGAAATTCAAGCCGGTATACATAAAATCAGCCAACTCAAAGTGGCACCGTGGGAAAATATCTTTGAATTTACTTCAATAGATAAATTTAAATTAATGGGCAATAAAATATTGAAAACATTAAGAGTAGCGCTACTCAACCCGGTGACCCAAATAACAAATTTAAAAGAAAAAGAAGCAATTTTGTCTACATTTCATGATGATCCAATTCAAGGAGGTCATACTGGCATATCAAAAACTTTGGCCAAAGTAAAAAGATACTATTACTGGAAAAGCATGTCTAAAGATATAACTGAGTACGTAAGAAAATGTCAAAATTGCCAGAAATCAAAAATAACTAAACACACAAAGACCCTTTTAACAATTACAGACACACCAATAAATGCTTTCGACAGAGTGATAGTGGACACTATTGGTCCACTGCCAAAATCAGAAAATGGCAATGAGTATGCAGTCACTTTAATATGTGATTTAACTAAGTATTTAGTTGCCATACCTCTTCCGAATAAAAATGCCAATACTGTCGCTAAAGCAATATTTGAATCTTTTATCCTGAAGTACGGTTATGAAGACGTTCATTACGGACGTGGGAACAGAATATAAGAATTCAATTATAGACGATTTGGGCAAATATTTAAATATTGAAAATATTACATCCACAGCACACCACCACCAGACAGTTGGAACAATAGAAAGAAGTCATAGAACTTTCAATGAATACATACGATCTTACATATCGGTTGATAAAACTGATTGGGACGTATGGCTTCAATACTTTGTCTTTTGTTTCAACACGACCCCCTCTATGGCACATACATATTGTCCATATGAGCTAGTATTCGGTGAAACAAGTAATTTGCCAAAACATTTTAATAGCATAGATTAAAATGTAGAAGTAGAAGGTGTAGAAGTTCTGTAGAAGTTCTGGTGACAGATTACACTAGGGGCTCGTTGGCCACTTACCTTCAGTTTCCTTTAAAAACGATGAACCTGTAAACCAGATTGATTCTGCAGTCTCCTTAGCAACTCAGCACCCAGCAACTCTATTCGATACGAACGTTGAAAATTACGATAGATGGCAATGAACCCAATGAAAACAGCTGATGATTGATGATTTTCATGATGACATGATGATTTTCAGAAATAAATTCCTTCACTGCATCGATGTTAGTGTCGGTGAGAGAGGTGGATGGTCGTTCCGAACGAGGCATGTCTTCGACAATCTCACGACCCTCTTGGAATGCTTTGTACCACTCAAAAGCACGTTTTTTTGATAAAACTGCATCACCATAAGCCTTTTGCAACATTTTTAACGCATCAGTACAAGAAATTTTGTTCGCAACACAAAATTTAAGACAAATTCTTTGTTCAATATAGTTGTTCATTATGAAATTCGGCAAGCAATCAGAACATAGAACACGTATCCAGCGACTGTAAGCAAACTACTTCACAGATCGCGCTCAAACTTTACTTAGTAATGCAAAACAGTGTTACCAACATAACAAAACAAATTTCTGAAATCGGTTTAGCACAGGCGTATTAATTAATCCAGTCCCGGTACTTTTTTGACAGAAGGTATTTAGCCAAAGCTTCTGAAATAGGAAATTTTCTTATTTGACTACTGGGGTCAATAACAAATCCTATATTGGGTAAAAAAATATTGGGTAAATCAATCATCTTCAATGTTTCGCTAAGTCGTCTTTTGACCAGTGACTGAAGCATCAATTTTAAATTTCAAAAATTAATATTTAGGAACCCAATCGATTCCTAGTGCTTTACTCAACTCTGCTGCTCTCGGATGAGTAACTTTAGGCGAGTTTGAAAACCACTTGCTCAATTCAAACTCAGTGTTTTAAAGAACCTTAGTTACTTCAGACTTAGTTCAGACTAGCTTTCCAAAGCAACTAGCACTCGTTAACATGTCGTCGACGTAAAAGTCGGACCCAATTATTCGAGGGAGTAACTTCTGCAGCTCGAGGGAATGTATTTTTCACGAATTCACTGAACCTCTTAAAACACCTTATGACCAGGAAGTGCCATATGCACCGGTATTGAGCTTGCACAGTTTCAAGGACTCTGATGGGTCTTTCCCCTACACTATCAACTGGTACCGCCTATCGGCTTTATTTACCATTACTTGGCGATACAGATTTTTAATGTCGGCTATGAGAGCAAATCTGTTTGGCCGGAACCGAAGGAGAGTTGAATACAACTCTTCCTGGATTGTAGGACCAACCATAAATAGATCGTTTAGACACTACTGTATTGATATGTTTCAAAAACGACTCGTAGTTTGGTTGATGGTCTTTGAGGCCGTAAGAAACATTGGAGGGGTATTACATAGTTTGGAGTAGCAAAAACTTCATTGCATGTAGGGAACATATATCATAATCTAATGATTCGTATTCTTCCATAAATTCCAAATACATTTTTTTTTAAATTCGATTCTCGAGATCTAATCTTCTCTCGAGCGACAAATAACGGCGTTTGGCTACTTCAAACGAGTTTCCCAAAACGCTTGGATCGGATTCAATTGGAAGTCTGACTTTGAAACGACCAGTATTCTTCCAATAATGTCCCTCATATAACTCTTATTCAGGTGACAAAAGCTTTTTTAAAGTTGGTGCTTCATCCAACGATTATTTCTTCTACTAATTTTCACACATAACTCTTGTTCAGGTGATAAAAGCTTTTTAGAAGTCGGTGCTTCTTACAACGACCAGAATTTTTTCAAATTCGTATCTTTCGAATTCGTATCTATCGACTTCGTAGCAATTCTGGCTACAACGGCAACGGTTTGCAATTTGAGCATAGAGTGTCATTTCCTATGGATAATAATGGCCCGTAAATCAACGAAAGATTGATTTAGATTGTAGACCCATCACTGGGTCTCAACGACGACGCAGATGGCTTGGAAATTTTCGGAAGGCTGAATAATTTGCATACTTGTTTCTCATAGGTGAGACATTCGTTATCTTAAAATTTTTTTTTTACTAGCGATCGCTTTGTCATAGTTACTCTCGGTGACTTGGAATGCCTTGGTAGTTCTTAAGGCTTCACCAGAGATGCAAGAAATTAAAGTATTAAATTTCTTGATAACACGAATGTTCACATCCTTGTCTACTAATGTCTCAAAGAGCCTTATAAATTATAAAATTTATTATAATAAATTTATTTCACCTAATAATTATTTTGTATTATTTTCTGTTCTTTTTTTTCTTAAAAATTATTATTTTATTAAAGCTAATGTTACAAATTTAATTTTTACAGAGTTTTATCATATGCTTTTTAACTGAAATATATTTTAATATTTTTATTTGTTTGGTTATTTATAACATACTAGCAAACCAGGTGAACTCCGTTTCGCCTCAAGATGGCTTCGTTTTATGTAACATTTCGTTTTGTTATTAAAAGATCGAGACAACATATTATTTTTAGTTTATATATGAAAATGCGTGGGTTTCCGATAAAAGATGATGGGAGACGTAAGACACCAATGATCTTCGTGTGCTCACTCACTGTTCTTTTTTATTGAAGTGCTTTTTGGTAAACCATATTTTTTGTTTTTTTAGTCTGACGTTAACACAAACAAAGCGGATGGATTTCCAACTTGTGAGCACGCAACGTACAGCTACCCATGTGGAAAACAATGATTTTTAAATAAATGCCGCAAACACAAGTGATTGGCTTTGTGACTTGTTAATTGTCATTGCGAACGCAAGGCGAACTCGAAAGTGCAATCGTTTGCAGTCAAACGGAAGATCATTTGGATTCAATGGTATTCGAGGAATACATACATTTTCAGCTGAGTACTTTCCGTTACTAATGGTTGCCTCAATTAAATTCGGCATAAGTCTTTTAACCGAAAGTCGAGTACCGTTGCAAAGCCGCGGTAGATTCAAATTACACAATAACATAATAACTGTACCAACTTTTAGTTGAAAATTATGTGGTGGAAATCCTGGTAACTCCAGAGAGTTCAAAAATTCCGTTGGATAATTTACTACATCGGGACTTGTTATCGAACCAACTGCTTTGTATATCACCAAATCGAAAACAATTTTTGATTGAATGGTGTTATTCAGTGCGTCTACAGCATTATTCATGCGGCAAGAATTGCTCGTTGACTTACCCATATTTGGGAAAACAATATCAATAAGAGCTAATTGAGAGTCTATTAATCCAGATCTGGCATTAACTGGAGCTTTTCCATTTTCAACAGCTAACAATCGTTTTGAAAATTGTGCAGCACTTTGATCATTTTGAAGTTCAACATATTTTTGGTTAGCGATAATGTTTTCACGTCGCTCCATAAAGGTGATGACTTCAGGCATGCATTCAATTCATCTGCAGGCGTTCCACGGGGAATTCCTGGAAACGTCTGCCTGAAATCGCCTGCCAACATATCATCAAGCCGCCAAAGATATTATTTCGCGGGAGATCCTTTAGTGTGAAGTTAAGTGCTTCAAGTAATTTCTTATGTGCCATTGTGCACTCATCCCAAACAATGAGCTTGCATTGCATCAATAATTTTCCCATTGCACTTGATTCCCATTTCACTTCCCATTCCCATTGATCTGGAAATATTGCATATTTACATATTGTAACGCGTTTATATATTGTATGTAAATATTGAAATATTTACATATTGGACGCGTTAGCGCAGAATGTGCAGAACGACCCCAATCTAGAAGAGTCGTCGCAATTACAGATGATGCTAACGCCAAAGCTATTTCACATTCTGTTGGCCAAAATCAATAAAAGGACAAATGTTTTCCCTGTTCCTCCAGGTGACTCCAGGAAGAATAGACCACCAGTATTATTTTCCACCGTTTGCATTAATTTTTCGTATACTTGTTTTACGATTACGAATTGTTATACAAATTCCTGCAATGTATCAATATTGTATTGCAGTTCTCGATTTAACTTTTGGTTGAATGCAACGTGCATCGATCGATTTGGCGCAATCATTCCTACTTCAATCAGTAGCATAATGCGCATCACAATCCAGCAGTTTCTCTTTTGAACTTTAACGCGTTGCAATACTGGCATATAGTCGTCATTGGTCCAATATCTAAATTTTCATCATCACAGTAGTTCGCAGTGGGATCATATTGGAATGCCAAGCGATTGTATGATGCCAATGATCTTCGTGTGTTCACGCGTTGTATCAATCGTGCATGTTCTCTATTTACATTTCGTCTTTCTTCGCCTAAGTTGTGTAAATACAGTCCTTGCTTGCGGCCGATGTTCGAACGTGGACTATGTTGCATTTTGGACTATGGACAGAGTGGTAAATTTAACCTCAAATGCACGATCCACATAATTTACACAGTTCAACTTTCCACCTTAAGGTGACAGGTGACATCTCCAACCCTAAAAAGTATATAAATTCTTGATCAGGATCACCTTCTGAGTTGATATGAGCATGTCCGTCTGCCCGTATGTCTGTCTGTCCGTCTGTCTGTCAGTTTTAACGCGAACTAGTCTCTAAGTTTTAAAGCTATCGACTTGAAACTTTGCACACCTCTTTCTTTTCTTTGCACGCAGTATATAAGTCGGAACGGTCGGAAATGGTATAACTTTGGTGTTTTTAAAGTTAAAGAGTTCAAATTATATGAGAGCTACTTTTGGCAAAATAATACGACGCGCCAAATTTCATAAGGATCGGCCGACTATATCTTATAGCTGCCATATAACTGAACGATCAGAAATGACCCAACTTTCGTGTTTTTGAAGATAGAAAGCTGAAACTTAGTACAGATTCTATTTTTGGAAACCTAGAAAGGAAACCTAACTTCGGGCGGAGCCGAAGTTTATATACCCTTGCAGTTAAAACCGGATATATATCGCAAACATCGGATATAGTTGGCTGATCCTTATGGGAATATGAATATATAATCAAATTTATTACAATAAAAAATCTAAAAAAAGTACCAAACGTCTATCTTCAAACGAACCAAAGTTGGTGTTTCTACCAAAAACCATTTTCGATCGTTCAGTTATATGGCAGCTATAGGATATAGTCGGCCGATCCTTACGATCCTTTGGCAAGTCGTATTATTTTGCCAAAAATAGCGCTCATGTAAAATTTTAACTCTCTAACTCAAAAAACACCAGAGTTATACCATTTTTAGGTTTTTATCAGTCAGTTATATGGCAGCTATAGGATATAGTCGGCCGATCCGGGCCGTTCCGACTTATATACTGCGTGCAAAGAAAAGAAGGGTGTATGCAAAGTTTCAAGTCGATAGCTTTAAAGCTGAGAGACTAGTTTGCGTAGAAACAGACAGACGGACAGACGGACATGCTCATATCAACTCAGGAGGTGATCCTGATCAAGAATATATATACTTAATAGGGTCGGAGATGTCTCCTTCACTGCGTTGCACACTTTTGGACAAAATTATACTACCCTCTGCAAGGATATAAAAATAATCAAAAGACTAAAACTTGAAACAACCGTCCACTAATGAAATCGAACCCAGAACCCCAACAATAAAGGAGCGCGCACTATTCATCTAAGCTACCCTACCATCTAAGCTAAAGGCGATTTAATGATACTTAAAATTAGTGTTAAAGGAAGCCCGAAAATCCATACCAAAAATAGAGCTGAATAGGAAGGATGGAATTCTCTCTTTCCCTCTCTCATCTGCCAGCCGTTTGTCGTGGAACCCGCTCTCAAATGTTTTTATTTTTACAGCGGGTTCCATGACGGAAAAAATGAAAACATTTGAGAGCGGGTTCCGCGGCCTGCCAAAATGCTGTAGAACCCACACTTATAGACATTTTTACAGCGGGTTCCACTACGAACTAAGACGATGTTAAGGTGATTTTAAAATTTTTATTTTTTTTTGTTGGATTATAAATTTAGGAAAACACATTAAAAGAATAAAAATATAATATAAATAGATTTAAAATTTAAAAAAAATGGATGTACCGAGCCTGGTTTGAACTCGGTGTGCTTTGCATACCAGACAAGCACTCCACCACTCGGCTATCCCTCATTCTTATCGCGCGAAAAATTTCTTAAACTTATCTTGACGCGTGTGGAACCCGCCATAATAAATTTTTCTTTGTATGAGATGTCTCATCTATGTGGGGCTGTCCATATATTACGTAATCACGTTTTCTGTGATTTTTGACCCCCTCCCCCCCCTAGTAATCAAAAGTAATCATTTAATGAACACCCTCCCTCCCCCCACAAAGATTACGTAATCACAAAAAAAATATGCAAATTTGCTCTTTTAATCTACATTTTCAAAAGGAGATTCCAGCCAATCTTTAATATAGTTAATTACTGGAAGTTGGCTTGTCAAAATCTGTTTATCTCCGCAGGTATCATCATCGTCTTCGTCGTCAACATAGTCTTCGTCAAGCCATTGGAGGTCTTCGCATCCTTCAAATGACTGAACTACTAGGCATTCTCCCTTTCGCCGTCCAGGCACACGGTAAAGGGGTTTCTTTCATTTTTTATCGAAGGTTACGTCTACATGATGAATGATTACATAATCATTGTCCAAGACCCTCCCTCCCACCCCCCTGTATATGGACAGCCCCTGTACCTTATAATCTTTATTTTATTTAATTTTCTTATCTTTGAATATTTCATTTTTTTTCTCCAATTTTAATAAATCATTGTTTTTGTTTTTGTTTTTTAATACCCTTGGGTATTATAATTTTGTCCAAAAGTGTGCCACGCAGTGAAGGAGACATCTCCGACCCTATAAAGTATATATATTCTTGATCAGGATCACCTCCTGAGTTGATATGAGCATGTCCGTCTGTCCATCTGTCCGTCTGTCTGTCAGTCCGTTTCTACGCGAACTAGTCTTTCAGTTTTGAAGCTATCGTCTTGAAACTTTGCACACACCCTTCTTTCCTTTGCACGCAGTATATAAGTCGGAACGGTCTATATCTATATATATAAGTCTATATCCTATAGCTGCCATATAACTGAACGATCGGAAATGACCCAACTTTTGTGTTTTTAAAGATAGAAGTTTGGGACATTTTTAGGTTTGGTTTTTGTATTATAATAAATTGGGTTATATTATCATATTCTCATAAGGATCGGCCAACTATATCCGATTTTTCCGATATATATCCGGTTTTAACTGCAAGGGTATATCAACTTCGGCTCCGTCCGCTCCGAAGCTTTCCTTTCTTGTTTTTTTTTTGTAATAGCAGGATAACGTGTATTTAAAACTGTCTTTTAGGGACAACCATTAACTGTTATCACATGAACTTCACTTATAAACAATTTAACATATTAATATAGTAGAAATAAATTAGAGTAGTAAGGGGAGGTCCAGCGGGTGTGTCCTTTTTAGTCTTCCGGGACACTTGCTGTTGTCATGGAGCTGGCCAACAGGTTCGGGTAATTATGAAGCCTCTGCATGTAGCATGCGCTGCTTCTTTGGATCTCGACCTTGACCCAAGGAAAATTGAGAACCTCGTGGATGGTGCGATTGTCATGATAGACGTGGGCCCCGGTAGCGATTCGAAGGGGTCTATTTTCGAACGTTTGTATAGTTCGGACATTTGTCATGCTCGCAGTGCCCCAGAGTTGTATGCCGTACGTCCAGATTTTCAGCTTCGATCTCCTACCCATGAGCCAGTAGAAGGATCGAAGTCTTTGATCAGCCTGTTTCCTCTTCTTAATCAGATGGGGTCTCTAGGTGAGCCTCCTGTCTAGGGTGAATCCCAGGTACTTGGGATTGTCTTTCTGTGGGATTGGAGAGCCGTTGAGGTTAACTGGAGTGCAGTTGCCTTTGCAGAGAGAAAATGTGGTGGCAGTGGACTTCTCATTATTGACGGCAATGTTCCATCGCTTTTGCCAGTCGCTAAGCAAGTCAAGCTGCAATTGCATCGTTTCGGCTGCCCCCATGGCGCAATCGGCGGTGGTTGCTGCTATAGGTTGCTGCTAGCAGGTCAGGCCTCTGAAGAACAGGGAGGTCGGCCGTGTAAGCATTGTACATTAACGGGCCAAGAACACTGCCTTGGGGTACACCAGCGTAAGCTTCTCTTATACCGGAAATGGCCTCGCCACATCTTACCGCAAATTTACGGTCTTCCAAGAACGACTTTAGGAACTGGAAGTATGGTCGGGGTAGGCCAGTCTTTAATTTATATAGAAGACCGGGATACCAGACCAGCCTCGTCAAATACTGGCAGTGCTCTGCTTAAAAACACTCGTTCCAGTATTTTGGAGAGCATTGGTAACAAACTTATTGGTCGGTAGGACGAAAGGCTCGCTTCGGGTTTCCCGGGCTTAGGTATCATAGTTACCTGGGCACGTTTCCATGTTGGCGGAAAGTACCCTATCTCCCTATTGTTGTTTGTGATGCGCAAATTTAAATATTGTCAAAGTCATTTGCTCGGCTCTTGTATCTTTTCTTTAAGCACTTATTGTGCAGCTTATATAATTTGTAAAAACAATTCGCACACATAATAACAACAATGATTATCAGTAATATGTTTGTTAATTCTAAATTTACTTTACTTGATTCAACTTTATTTATAACGTTAGCAGTGGAATCCACTGACTTAACGTCTACTAATCCCATTTTGGATTTGGTTCCGATTTATGAATTGTTTCAATTAGAAAATCTTCCGAAGATTTACGTAGTGCATAACTTTTCATAAAAAGAACAGTTTCCTTGCCTATGGGCTTTAATTTAATTTAATATGTTGACTGAACTGAAAACTTATATATTTTTTTCAGTCTGGTGTGTAAGCTCCAACTGTACGCACGTACGATCGCAAGCGCGTCAGTAACAATTTTTACTTTTTCGCACATTAGTTTAAACCGAACCATCCTAAAGAGATCGATAAGAGAAGCCGGCGCTGCTATGTCGCCGCGACCGAAAAAAAATGCAAGTAGCTAAGTCTGGGCAACTTCCCAACAACAGCAACTATTACTCGCCGCTTCAAACTATTAAAGATAAAGATGATGATAACGAAGACAATGGTACATTGTTGAAAAATCAAATAATTATGTACCTCCAATAACGGTGCTTAAATGCTCCATAGAGCAAATTCAAATCATTTGCAAAACCTTATTTATAGAAGGCTACTCAATCAAAAAAATTGCATTTGGAGCCAAACTTCACTGTGAAGCGATGAGTGACTACATAAAAGCCTGCAATTTTATGAAAGGCAAATATGAATTTTTTTCCTATGCAATTAAAAATGAAAAGCTGTATAAAGCTATTCTTATGGGTCTTGATACTGACCAACCAGAGCACGTCAAACAGAAACTAGTTAGCATGGGTCTCCAATGCACAGATGTCAAATTGTTCGTAGGAAACGGCCAAACGATACCACCTTTACCTTTAAGAAACGCATAGTAATGCCCACCCTTGTGGAAAATTCTACTCTACTCTACTCGATTCTTCACTCCGGAAAAAGAAGAAGTATTGGCCCAGTTGTTCCATCGCAACCACTCTTTGTCCACTGATCTTAGTGACCCATCAACCACTTCCACTGTAAACAGCTCTAACCGTGCACTTGCGAATACGCCAAACATTCCACCACTAACCAGAGACCAAGTAAAATGTGTCTTAAAATCCCTAAAAATTAAAAAAGCGCCTGACGTCGATGGAATAGACAATCTATGTCTTAGGCATCTACCTCGCAAGGGTATAAGCTTTCTTACAGTACTGTTTAACAAATGTCTTTAACTCTGCTACTTTCCAAATGCTTGGAAGAAGTCGAAGGTAATCCCCATTGCCAAACAAAACAAACCGATAGATTCACCTTCTTCGTATAGGCCAATTAGTCTATTAGGAAAGGTCCTCAGTAAGCAAAATATTAGAGAAAATAATTAAAGAGAGGCTTATCCAGTTCCTTGAGGATAATGCCTGCCTACCTTCTTTTCAATTTGGGTTCCGGCGTGAGCACAATACAGATGTGATTGATTCTTACAATCAATTCCAACCTCTTGTAAGAATCAAAAAAATCGTAAATAGAAGTTTTTCAGCATCCCAATTCACCGAAATGGTACTGCTAGATATTCGAGCTGCTTTTGATTCCGTTTGGCACGATGGACTGATACATAAAATGTGCATTCTAAACTTCCCCCCAGAAATCATTAAGATAGTGAAGAGCTTTCTTTCCAATAGGTCGTTCTCGGTACACATAGAAAGTGCAACGTCCACCATAAAATACATCCCAGCAGGCTGCCCGCAAGGATCCTGCCTTTCTCCAATCCTGTATAACATATTTACAGCAGATTTTCCAGTTCTGCCCGGTTGTTCCATGTCGTTATTCGGTGATGATACAGCTATTTTAAGATCAGGTAGACTATCATCGGAGACCAACAAATTAACTCTAGCGTTTGAACAAGCTAACACATACTTCCGAAAATGGAAAATCCTCGTGAACTCTGATAAAACCCAGGCAATCTACTTTACAAGAAAACGAAAAAATATCTACATTCCCAATGGAGCAATCAAGCTAGGGAATACTTATGTTAACTGGGAACCTACCGTCAAATATCTAGGACTAATTTTAGACAAAATACTGAAGTTTGGCGACCATATAAAAAACACCATTAAAAAGGTGAACATCACGGTTCAAACTCTCTACCCCTTCATAAACAGAAACGCCCGGCTGAGCTTAGAAAATAAACTATTTCTATTTAGATCAATTTTCCAAGCAATAATTTTGTACGGTGCACCTGTCTGGGCAGATATAGCGAAATGTCATTTAAAAAAGCTCCAAGTGTCCCAAAATAAAATATTAAAAATGATTTACAACCTACCTTGGCACCACGCTACGACTGATAGTTAGTTTCAGAATTAAGATGTCAGAATTCCACGTACCCTCATTTAAACGATCTAGCCTTAGATTATAACTTTTAGTTGTAACTTAGACCTAAAGTTTTATTTTTGTAGGTTAAGATATTGTAAGCGGTTTTTGTATTTTTCCCGCACACTTTAATATTGGATACACCAAACAATTTGTCACTACCCATTATCTATTCTAAGTTGATAAGGTATTCTTCCTGGACTCTTAAAAATCTTTTCCATATTAGTATCACGCACTTTTTGTAAATTTAAGTTTGTTGAGTGAATAAATTGAATTGAATTATATATTTTTGTTTCATATTAAAATTCAAATTTATTTGGGATTTAAGATTTGGATTTTTTTTTTTGTACTGAACTGAGAACTTATATATTATTTTTTTCATATTAAAATTTCACATATTCTCATTTTTTTTTATAAATTTGCTACCGGGTAACTTAAACAAAAATTTGTTTATAACAAACAACCTCTTTATATTCTGGGAAAAAAATATTCTGCTCAATTTCATATAAAGTCATTTATGCAAGTATTATATTGCATAACAAGTAGAATAAGTAAGGTACTTTTTGATGATGTTAAGAAACCAAACAAAAGGTATTTTCGGTTATTAGAGTTAAGTGAACTTTGTCATGCTGACCGCGCTATTCAGTAGTAGTGATTTACTTACAAGTTCCAATTCGTTTCACAACTAAAAAATTCTTTGCATCTTCATCCCTAGGTAGGTAAATATTTTCAAGTAATGATTTTTCATATGAATTTTGAATAGTTTCCGTTAGTCGAGATAAAGTTAATGGTGTAGTTGTATGAGTGGAAAATTAATAAACAATAGATATTTTGTTAGGGTTCGAAGCATTTTTAAAGGTTGGTTGTTATCTGAAAATAATCATTACTGTATAGGCTGTTACAACCAATTTTTGTTTTCTGCTACTTCTTACTACTTTAGAAAATATAACGATTTGAAGCAGTGCGCCCGCGTCAATGTTGACAGGTCCCATGTCGACTTGTTCCTACATGCCGACAACGCCATTTTTCATTTTTTTTCAAAACATACGGAAAAATTCGCACATTTTATCAGTTTTATAATTAAAATAAAGTCAAACTTAAAATATTATCTTCTGACAAATATTTACTGGAAACCTTCAAAACCTCATTTTTGCCGGGAACCTAGGAGAGAGCATTTGGCGCGAACCTGGGAGGAAGCATTTGGCGGGCCAGGGAAACAAATGTGTCGGGTCAAGCAGCAGCGGTGTAATTTTAATGTTTAAGTTTATGACTTAAGACTTAAGTTTATACAAAAGGCTTAGCTGATCGCAAGCCGACTCTCTCTCGGCCGCTCGATTCAACGGGCTTTCTATAGAGAGTTTTAGCTCGCAGTGTCTAGGTCGGGCCGCCCTCTCCATTATTCGAGAGCTTTAGGTTCGCAGTGACCAGTCGGGCCGCCCTCTTTGTATTTTACTTTAGTCTCTGCATGCACCATAAGCTGGTCTATCAGATGATCATCCGGCTTAATCTGCATGCAGAAATAAACATTTATAACGTTCAAATTAAATACAAAATCGTCTTTTATTTACGGCATTGAAAACGCTCAATGACCAAACAAAAAGTTTTTATGAGTTCTTATAAGATCTTATGACCAGGATCCGAGACTGCGACACCAATTTAATTTAATTTAAAAAAGAACTTTTAAATATAATGTCCAGTTCTGGCGAGAAGAGTTTCGAGAAACAATACATGTCTTTGGTAAGAGAGATAGAAAAACGAACAAGTGGTCATGTCAAGGATATAAAACATAAATTGAGTAGTTTCAAGTTCCAGTATAAGTCAAGATGGTGCAAAGCGAGTAAAGCGAGTAATAAAAGAAAAATTTGTAAAATATAATAAAGAGTGGCTTGAAAAATCAATTACTTTTCCGAGTACTATAAATTCACCAGTTAAAAGAGGTCAAGGTCGACCCGTTTTATCTTTGAAGGACTCTTCAGAAAAAACTAAACGTTTAAAGACTAAACAATTACGTGAATCATTTTCTACGACTTGCATGAATTTACGAGCTGAAGGTCAAGTGCATGATTCGAAGCTTATTAAAGATATTTCTGACCATCCAGAACGTCTTTCTCTTTCTTTCAAGCGAACGGTCGTGTTTTTTTTGTGTGCACTGCGTTTTTTGATAAATATTGGTAAACCGGTGTTTACATACTTTGTGAATTAAATCTTGTGAATCATAACAATCTTAAAGCCTAAACCGTATCGCTTCGCGAGTGCTGTGGTATATTTGGAATCGAATTAATAATTTGTCTAAATTCTATTCCAAGCATAGCTCAGCTCTGCTTCTTCCCCGGCTTATCTATATTTTCTGCATTTCTCTTGTGCACTCTTTCAAAGCTCCCGCTTCGGCTTCTTGTTTGGCACAGGTATTGTGTTTTTTAACTTTTTAAATATTAATTTTTGTCTTATTAAATTAAAAAAAAAAAATAATAAATAAAATGGAATTTAAACTGGTCTGTGCCATTAAGTCTTGCAACAAGACAATTTCCACATCCCAGCCTAGTATCCATTGCTGGTTATGTGAAAACGTCGTGCACGCCAAGTGTGCCGGTTTCACTACATCAGTTTCGGATGCCATTTCCCGTAGGTCTGGGATACATTATTGTTGCGAAAATTGTCGTGCTGTGCAAGGCGAAATGAGGTCGTTCATGAGACAGACCAAAAATGGATTTCTTTAAATCCATTTCTTTCTTTTTTTTCTTCTTCAGCTCTTTAGCTGATCACTGGTTTTCGTAAAATCGATGACCAGCTCTGTGCGCTTGACACTCAATTTAGTGGCCTTCAGCTGCTAAATGAGTCCCCTAAGCGTAAGAAATCCGCTGTTTCTGATCCGCCTCAGCCTGCTCAGCCGACATTAATGCAGCCGCTTATATCTCTGGCCACCCCAAGGGCCTTAACTGAGAAAAATTCGTCAGAATTTCTCAGGGATAATGAGCAATTGTCCGATATGTCCGCCATGGCATCCCTTCAAGTGATGCCACAGGTCCTAGGGATCGAAACCCCCTTAGGGTCACCCAAAAGGGTATTCCACAGTCCGGACCACCGGCACCGACTGATGCTGCAGTTCTTGTACCTGCGACACCAAAACCCTTACAGGTGATTCCTCCATCGAAACTTATATTTGTTTCTCGGCTTGCCCCTGAGACTTCAGAGATTGATATCTCGGCTTATATCAAAGCCAAAACTAAAGCCGATAAAAAGGTGGAGGACATACAAAAATTTAAATACAATTATACAAGGCGCACGTCTTCTTTCAAGATTCGTGTGCCCGCGCTGATGTTCAAGACGATTTGTTCTCCCAGTTTTTGGCCAGAGAATCTTTTCGTCCAAGAACATCAGCCTAGTTCCAAAAAAAAGTTAATAAACCAGTGGGAGTGAGACTTCCCAATATCGGAACCACTGACCAACCCTCCACCTCTTCTTTGGCCACTAACCCAAAAAACTAATTTCCTCACTAACTCTTACCTATCAGAATACTAGGGGGCTACGTAGCAAACTCCCCAAGCTATATTCTGATAGTTCTTTCTTTTGCATCCCATATAATAGCATTTACAGAAACTTGGTTAAATCCGGAGATCTTTAGCTCCGAAGTTTTTCCAAGTAAGTACACCACTTTTAGACGGGATCGATCTCAGCGAAGAGGAGGTGGAGTCCTCATTTCGGTAGACTCTACTCTTGCTTCTGAAGAGGTGAAATCCCATGAGTTTGGTGACATAGAATTTATTTGCGTTAAAATCACTATGTCCGTTAAAGCTTTATACATTACATGTTCATATATACCTCCTATGTCTGAACCGCCTACATATTGGCAGCATTTGTCCGCCATTCGATACGTCTCTAATCTTATGACGGATCGTGACCAACTCGTAGCGGTGGGCGACTATAATATCCCAGAATTAAAGTGGTCCAACGTCGATAACTCACCATCTTTGTCACTTATAACTTACCATGACTTCACCGCGGGCATGTTTGACATGTCCCTAGGTCAGATCAATCATGTTAGAAATTCGCTAGGTCGGCTTTTAGACTTATGTTTTGTATCTGATCCTGATGGTACTGCTCTCTCCAGAGCTTTTCCCCTTTCATCCCCAGAGGATCCATATCACCCCACGCTGGAGGTCTCAATCGAAACCACTCCTGGTATCGATCAGATGTCTCCGAGCGTGGTAAATAAGATTCGTTGTTTCCGTAAAGCTGATTTTCAGAAACTTAATAGCCTTATCGATACATTTGACTGGTCTGATATTCTGGCGTGCACTGATCTTAATGTCACTTTAGAAAAATTTTATTTTACTTTAAATACATTTTTTGACTCATGTGTGCCTTGGAAACATCCGTCCGCTTCAACAAATCCTCCTTGGTATACAAGGTGCCTCACTAACCTAAAAAATAAAAAAAATAAGCTTTTACTTAAATATAAAAAAACCTGCAGTAGTGTTGATTTCTCAAGATACCTACTAGCTCGGTCGAATTTTACCGTGCATAACGCTGAATGTTATAGGAATTATATTGACCGCTGCCGGATTCAATTTACTCAGGATCCAAAGCAGTTTTATAATTTTGTAAACACTAAGCGTAAACACGTATCTTTTTCACCCCTGCTTACGTTTGAAAATTCTTCTGCGACTTCGGATCAGGCCATTGCCGATCTATTCGCAGAATTTTTTCAAACAACTTATTCTCCTCCTAAATTGACTGATCAGCCTTACGCATATAATATTCAAGCAGCAAATCTTGTTTTTTGTCCGTTTTTTTCTGAGAACAACTTATTATCTGGTCTTTTAAGGGTCAAACCAATTTATTCGCCAGGCCCCGACGGAGTACCAGGGTGTGTGCTAAAATACTGCGCCAGGGCTCTGTGCAAACCTCTTCTAAGACTTTTCAACTTATCTTTGGAAACCTCGATTTTTCCCCTTAAGTGGAAGGAATCATTTATAATTCCCCTACAAAAAAAGGGAAAAAATCCGAGGCTGCCAACTACAGAGGCATCTCTAAGTTGTCGGCAATTCCAAAGTTATTTGAAAAATTAATTACCCCTCATTTGCAACACCTTTGCTCTTCGATTATCACTCCTTGTCAGCATGGCTTTATTAAGCGTCGCTCCACCACCACAAACTTATTGGAGTTGACATCCTATGTCATAGATGGCTTTTGTAAGGGATATCAAACCGATGTAATTTACACAGACTTCAGCAAAGCATTGGATTCAGTTAATCACTCACTCTTGTTGAGTAAACTGAATATGCTGGGTTTTCCTAAAGACCTCTTAACGTGGATCTCCAGCTACCTAGATAGAAGGACACAAAAAATCTTATTTAAAAACATACAGTCCCGTCTGGTCCGTGCTACATCCGGCGTCCCTCAAGGAAGTCATCTTGGCCCGTTATTATTTACGCTTTTTATAAACGACTTGCCCCCTGCTTTAACGAACTCTCTAGTTCTTATGTATGCAGATGATGTAAAGCTTTGTCTTCAGCACAAATCCATCTCTGCCCAATGCAGTCTTCAGTCTGACATTAATAACTTTCAAAAATGGTGTTTAGCCAATGATCTAATACTTAATGGATCTAAATGCAAACATATGTCATTTTATCGTTCTTGCCCTCTGCAAGCTTCTTATTCTATTAATGGGATTGCCTTAGAAAAATTAACCCAGGTTAATGATCTCGGCATCCTATTAGACATAAAACTTAAATTTGCCGACCATATTTCCTTAATGGTTAATAAGGCTAAAGGAGTCCTTGGTTTTATTAAAAGGTGGTCAAAAGAATTTAATGACCCCTATATAACCAAAACTTTATTCATTTCTTTGGTCCGTCCTATACTAGAGTACGGTTCATGTGTCTGGAGTCCCCAATATGGAGTAAATAAGGACCGCATAGAATCCGTACAAAAGAACTTTTTAATACTTGCACTTAGAGGTCTATACTGGGATGCAAATCTTCAGCTTCCATCCTACAGTAGCAGACTTTTACTTATAAACTTACCTAGCTTAACAAATCGTAGGACAATGCTCGGTGTAGTTTTTCTGCATAACCTTATTAACGGGGATGTAGATAGCCAGCATTTACTAACACGCTTAAATTTTAACATTCCTAATAGAAGGACTCGAAACTTTAGTCCTCTGTTCCTTAGCCGTTGTAGTTCGACATATGCACTGCATGACCCTTTTAGGGTATTATGTTCGAACTACAATGCTCTCTACTCTATTACATCTCTTTCCTGTCCCTCTAGTTTAAAATATAGAATATTAAATTTCCTTACTAACTCCTCTTAGCTTAACAAATTTCAATTAGCTTAATATGTACTAACAAATCGTTTCTCGAGCGCCCCTCGGTAGTCTGGGCCTCTAAGCTTTATGATGAATACAGGAATGCTAGCTGATGCTCTTATTGATGCACAAGCCATTTCCAAGTTCTGAAATTCTGAAAGAACGTGCTAAGTATTATGAAAAAGCTTATGAAAAATCTCTAAAACCACAACAACAACTGTCTCCTGAGGATGCATTGTCTGTCCTGATAGAAGCTAAACTATCGCGCGAGCAGTATGATGTGATAAGAAGAAGTGATCCTGAAAAATTCCCTTCGTATAAAGCAGTTCAAGGAGTTAAAAAAACTTTGCTATCCAACAGATATTATTGTAACTGCAACTGGCGCTTCAGTAAAACTACAATCTCTGTTAGAACATACTATTATGAGATTACATTGATTACTATCATAAATACCCTAAGTGATGACCAACTTCAGGAAATGTGTCTAATATCTAAGTGGGGATTTGATGAATCCTCGGGACGCAGCTCTTATAAGCAAGCGTTTCAAGACTCTAAAGCTAACGATTCAGCTTTATTTATCGTTTGTCTCGAACCGCTTCGATTGATGGCTAAGGATGTTATCATATGGCAAAACCCAAGCCCTGCGTCAACAAGATATTGTAGACCAATAAGATTTGAATTTCAGAAGGAATCTGTTGATGTGCCCATTCAGACAAATCGTGAGATGGAAATCCAAATATCGAGTCTTCAAGAAAGCGTCATAAGTACCGGTTCAAAAACATTAAAAATTCATCATAACCTAATTTTATTAATGGTGGATGGGAAGGTGTGCAATGCCCTTACAGAAACAACTTCAACTATGAAATGCTTCTTGTGTGGTGGAACTTCAAAAGATTTCAATGATATAGATAACATTGTATTTAGGAAAGGGAATACAGATAATTTAAAATTTGGTTTGTCTGTTCTACATGGTTGGATTCGATGCTTCGAATGTCTACTGAATTTAGCATATAAGCTGGCAAGCCCGTGGGAAAAATGAGAAACAACTCGTTGCTGAAAATAAAGCTCGTATACAAAAAGAGTTTAGGGAAAAATGTGGCCTAATTGTGGACAAACCGAAGCCGGGTTTCGGTAATACTAACGAAGGAAACACGGATAGGCGTTTCTTCCAAAATCCAGAGTTATCCGCACAAATTATAAATGTAGATATGGATTTAATTAAAAAACTTCCACGTTATATTGATAGCTGTGGCGAGTAGGAATGTAAAAGTACAGGATATTTGCACTTGATACTGCCAGATATAATATTTCGTTTCCTTATACCCATGGTACTACATGCCACCTACAATACCATGCCAAAAAAATCGAATAGTGATATTTTTAAATGTATTCTTCTTATTTTTTCTAAGTTTTGATCCTATAATCAGCAGCAAGCAAAAACAAAAGAAAAAAATATTCCGAAAGAAGTACTGTTAATGCTGATAACATTACTTAATAATGTTAGATAGCCCATATCTAACGATTCTGCCGTGATACCCTACATCCAACTATATGTATAAATAGTACCTATAAGTTTTATAAATTTTTATACCCTTGCAGAGGGTATTATAATTTTGTCCAAAAGTTTGCGACGCAGTGAAGGAGACATCTCCGACCCTATAAAGTATATATATTCTTCATCAGGCTCACCTCCTGTATATTAACTGTCTGTCTGTCTGTCCGTCTGCCTGTCTGTTTCTACGCGAACAAGTCTCTCACTTTTAAAGCTATCGACTTGAAACTTTGCACACACCCTTTTTTTATTTGAACGTAGTATATAAGTCGGAACGGCCGAGATGTCCGACTATATCCTACAACTGCCATATAACTGATTGATCGGAAATGCTATAACTTCGGTGTTTATAACTAAACATCCGAATCGATCACGCCATCGAGGCTCCCTTTTTTGGGCAAATTTTGTATCCAAATTTTTTGCTGATAGAAGCAATCACAATTCGGAAAACAAGATCGAATTAAATTCTTACTTATCTTCGTGAAAGTTCCAATCCAAAAGCTATGAAAAGCTTCAATCCCGCGGTCCGAAGAATATTAAAGAACTCAAGCCTGAGAGATTCCGTATTTAGACTAATAAAAAGAATTATGTGAAACGAAACTTATAACGAAACTTGTACTGTGCTGTTAATTGGCGCCCAACGGTGTCGTTCACGTGATTAAAACGTCAAGAGTTGCCAAATAAAAAATTTCAGACCCGAAACCATAAGGTTTTCTAGATAAATATAACAAACACGTACCAGTAACAGATAAATATTACCAACACATACGAAAGAAAATCTAGCTTCGGGCGGAGCCGACATTGATATACCCTTGCAGTTAAAAAAGTATATGTGTATATCGTAAACATCGGATAAAGTGGGTCCATATAAGATTATCATTATACAACCAATTTTAGCAAGCCGCTTTTGCAGACGTATCTGCAAACGCATTACCTGTAATTTGGACATGTCCAGGTATCTAGATTAACTTAATTTTTGGTTATTGTAACAAACGGGTGTTGGATATAATTTTCAGTGAAGAAAGTGAGGCAGAGCATATAGTTTTTTTTTTTGAAGACTTTTTATGTAGGGTTAAGGCTTAAAAAATTGATATTAATTCAGATAAGTAAACTGATGTATAGTGTGGTAGAATACTGTTTGTTTTACATTTGTTAATTGAGGTAAAACTAAAGTTGGTTGTATAAAACCAACTTTTAAAAGAATCTGTTTTTTTTTTTTTTTTTTTTTTTTATATTAAGTTACTTCCTGTAGTGGAAGGATTATTTGGCCTCCCCGTTTAGACGGGTTAACGCCACAGCCAAGAATCTGTTTTAAAAGAATCTGTTTAAAAGAATCTGTATAAATAAATTCAAAGTCCTTTATATGCAACTCTAAAAGATATTATTATACCACTGTTTTTTAATACTAGAGGTATTTTTAATCATGTCATGTGTAATCCTGTCACATCCTGGAGTTTTGCCTTTTAGTTTTTTGAGAGACGCGTGAAGTTCTAAAATTTGGAATTATTTTTCAATCAAAGTTTCATTTTTGTCTATTGGATAAGTTAAAGTCATTATTGTTGATTGTGGAGTTTTATTTGCAAAAAAAGCATCTATCGAAATTAGATTCATCTGAGTTTTTAGGCCAGAGGGGGCAAAATTCGTTTGCTATATATAAATTGCTTGTCTATAATGGTCTGTGTGGTTTGATGATTTGGCAAAATGCAGGTTTTTAGGCCTAAAATCTTCTGATTATATTCCAAATAATTTAAGGGTTTGAGGTTGGTTGTGTATCTGACGTGAAGTCATGCATAACTGCATTCTTAACTAATCTTAATTGTCTTCTGAAGAATGCATGGACTTTTTTGTAGGTAATTAAGTTTTCAGTTGTAATATTGATTTTAATTTGTGTCAAAGATTTTGTTTTGTTTTACGAAGAAGAGTTAGCTTATGGTGCCACCAGGGAGCATTGTCTTCACATTTAGTCACCGAAGATTGGAAAAAAGATTTATTGGCGCTTTGTAAAATTATTCTTTTTAAAATTGCTGTTTCTTGGTTTATATTTAAACTGGCTTGAAGCTTTGGACTTAATTTTGCTGTTAAATTCTCAAACTTTTCGATTTGAGTGCGACTCCGTGTTTTGGTTGGTAGTTGGAAACAAATAAATGATAATGGGAAAATCATCACTACCATGGAGTTCTTGATCAATTTTCTAGTTTACATATGGAGCAAGGTAAGGTGAGCAAAGTGAAATGTCGATTTGGTTAAGTGCGTTGTGAGTGCTTAAGTGAGTGGTGGAGCCATCATTCAGAACCACAAGACCAGTAGTATAAATGAATTTTTTTATGATGTTCCTTTTTTTACCCTTGCAGATGGTATTATAATTTTAGTCAAAATTGTGCAACGCAGTGAAGGAGACATCTCCGGCTCTATAAAGTATATATATTCTTGATCAGGATCACCTCCTGAGTTGTCCGTCTGTCTGTTTCTACCATAGCTCGCAAATAACAGTTAACCGTTTTTCGTGTTTCGGTCTGCTCACTAACACAACCGAAAAAGACGATACTCGTGTGCTCTCGCTCTGAACAGAACTTTTCGTTGCTCCTTGTTTTTGTTTTCGGTTAACTGTTCTCCGTTTAGAGGTTGTTTTTATGCTCACTCAACAACAACCTAGAGTGATCGATTCAACTGAACGCTACCTCATTGAGGATGAGCGAAAAAACGAAAAACTCATCGTAAATGGTCTTCCGTCTTTAGTAGCGTTTTAATAACGTTTAGTAACAGCTTTAACATATTTAATAATTCTTAACATTATATTTATTATTTATTCAGTATTAAGCTTAACAACAAGTAGAGAATTTAAAGTTTCTGCACTTAAAGAGCTTCGTCGCTCGCTTAAAATGTAGTGAAGCGCTGAAAAAGCCCTCTCAAAAGTCACCTGAGTCGCTGGTACAGCCAGTACTACGTGTGCGAGCGCGCTCAGATGGGGCGACTGCAGTTTTATATCATTACAAAACTGCAAAATGTTCGCATTCAGTGGCAAACGTCCATGCATAATGTCGAAATTTCCAATGTCACCATAGATTTTGACCAGTTTTTTGGATGCAAAAAAATCAATCCACCATTATTGTTGATTGTGGAGTTTTATTTGCAAAAAAGCATCTATCGAAATTAGATTCATCTGAGTTTTTCAAAAGGGCAAAATTCGTTTGCTATATATAAATTGCTTGTCTATAATGGTCTGTGTGGTTTGATGATTTGGCAAAATGCAGGTTTTTAGGCCTAAAATCTTCTGATTATATTCCAAATAATTTAAGGGTTTGAGGTTGGTTGTGTATCTTTTTTTTTTTTTTTTTTTTTTTGTAATAGCAGGGTAATGTTTATTTAAAACTGTCCATTAGGGACAACCATTAAATTTTATCACGTAAACTTCACGTATAGATATTTTTAAATATTAATATGGTAGAAAAAAAAATTAGAGTAGTAAGGGGAGGTCCAGCGGGTGTGTCCTTTTAAGTCTTCTGGGTTGCTCGCTGCTGTCCAGCAGGGAGCTGGCCAACCGGTTCGGGTGATTATGAAGCCTCTGCATGTAACGTGCGCTGCTTCTTTGTATCTCGTCCTTGACCCAAGGGAAATTGAGAACCTCGTGGATAGTGCGATTGTCATGATAGACGTGGGCCCCAGTGGCAATTCGAAGGACTCTATTTTCGAAAGCTTGCATAGTTCGGACATTCGTCTTGCTCGCAGTTCCCCAGAGCTGTATGCCGTACGTCCAGATAGGGCGTATTATTGCCTTGTAAATGAGGAGTTTAGTGGAAGTTCTCAGCTTCGATCTCCTACCCATAAGCCAGTTGAAGGATCGAAGTCTTTGAATAGCCTGTTTCCTCTTCTTAATCAGATGGGGCTTCCAGGTGAGCCTCCTGTCTAGGGTGAATCCCAGGTGCTTGGGATTGTCTACCTGTGGGATTGGAGAGCCGTTAAGGTTAACTGGAGGGCAGTTGCCTTTGCAGAGAGAAAATGTGGAGGCAGTGGACTTCTCGTTATTGACGGCAATGTTCCATCGCTTTTGCCAGTCGCTGAGCAAGTCAAGCTGCAATTGCATCGTATCGGCTGCCCCCAATGCGCTATCGGCGGTGGTAAGGAAGGCGGTGTCGTCTGCATAGGTTGCTGCGAGCAGGTCAGGCCTCTGAAGAACAGGGAGGTCGGCCGTGTAAGCATTGTACATCAACGGTCCAAGAACGCTGCCTTGGGGTACACCAGCGTGAGCTTCTCTAATACCGGAGATGGCCTCGCCACATCTAACAGCAAATTTACGGTCTTCCAAGAACGACTTTAGGAACTGGAAGTATGGTCGGGGTAGGCCAGTCTTTAATTTATATAGAAGACCGGGATGCCAGACTCGGTCAAACGCCTGCTTCACGTCCAGCATGACGGCCATGCAGTACTTCTTGGTTTCAAACGCGTCCAGGATGCACTGCACTACCCGATGGCACTGCTCTGGCGTACCGTGTCGCCGCCTGAAGCCAAACTGGTGGTCAGGGATCAGTCCAGCCTCGTCAAATACTGGCAGTGCTCTGCTTAAAAACACTCGTTCAAGTATTTTGGAGAGCGTTGGTAACAAACTTATTGGTCGGTAGGACGAAAGGTTTGCTTCGGGTTTCCCGGGCTTAGGTATCATAGTTACCTGGGCACGTTTCCATGTTGGCGGAAAGTACCCTATCTCCCTATTGTTGTTTGTGATGCGCAAATTTAAATATTGTCAAAGTCATTTGCTCGGCTCTTGTATCTTTTCTTTAAGCACTTATTGTGCAGCTTATATAATTTGTAAAAACAATTCGCACACATAATAACAACAATGATTATCAGTAATATGTTTGTTAATTTTAAATTTACTTTACTTGATTCAACTTTATTTATAACGTTAGCAGTGGAATCCACTGACTTAACGTCTACTAATCCCATTTTGGATTTGGTTCCGATTTATGAATTGTTTCAATTAGAAAATCTTCCGAAGATTTACGTAGTGCATAACTTTTCATAAAAAGAACAGTTTCCTTGCCTATGGGCTTTAATTTAATTTAATATGTTGACTGAACTGAAAACTTATATATTTTTTTCAGTCTGGTGTGTAAGCTCCAACTGTACGCACGTACGATCGCAAGCGCGTCAGTAACAATTTTTACTTTTTCGCACATTAGTTTAAACCGAACCATCCTAAAGAGATCGATAAGAGAAGCCGGCGCTGCTATGTCGCCGCGACCGAAGAAAAAAATGCAAGTAGCTAAGTCTGGGCAACTTCCCAACAACAGCAACTATTACTCGCCGCTTCAAACTATTAAAGATAAAGATAATATTAAAGATATTAAAGTATTTAATATTATATCTTTAATATTAAACTATTAAAGATATTTAAATCAAGCAAGGCATTTAAATCTTGGAGAAATCCAAAAAAAGCCAAATAAACCACAAACTGTGGAATATTTTGCCATGTTTACATGGATGACATCTCTTTTTTTCACATTCGCTTGAACAACACCTTCGGAACAAAAATATCTGAGAACTACGTAGTTTCCTAGGACTGACCGGAAAATTACGCTACGCTACGCCAAACCATTTACTAGAATTTTAGAAGGCTCTAACGGAATGAGAATGTCAAAAAACGCTGCAATTACCCTGGACGAGACTGCTCCACAAGCCTCGAAGTATATCCTCGATACTTGGGTCATCACATCGGTTGGAGTTTTAGTCTCCAACAACTAAAACGCTATTCTCCACATGCAACATTGACAGTACACTACAAAGATTCTGGGAGATAGAAGAAGTCAGGAGCTACGCTCTCAAGGATCCAAGGTCTTTCCCCGAGACGCGCAAAAAGGACGACGATGGAAAGTATATCGCCAAGCTACCATTAAAGATGACAAATCCGAAGTTTGCATACACACTCCAAGGAGGACAATCTCGCTTTATGGCTGTAGAAAAACGGCTACAGCGCAATCCGGATCTACGAGAGAAGTAGATCAATCTTTTTGCCGTTTGCCCACGCTTCGGAATGTAATGATATGTATTCTCCGCAGCCATTGTCAAGCTGGGGTTAGCACATCTGATGTCAGACGCCAAATTGAACCTCGACAAGTGGGTATCCAATTCACCACGAATATCTAAGCCCGAATATAGAGACGCCATCAGCACCGGAAACGAACGAGTACAAGGTTCAATAAAGGTTCTTGGAATTTTCTCAGATGTTGCACGTATCTTTGACCCTCTTGGCTTGAGGCTTGACCCTCTTAGCTTGACCTTTCTTTGATTGTGGTACAATTCAAAATTATGTTCCAAATATGTTATGGCTATTGGGTCTCGATTGGTGTGCGCAGTTCTCAATACTTAGATGCCGTAGCTTCAGCCTATAATATGCTCTATCTTAATGGCATCGATCTTATACAAAAATTTGACCAGAAATTGTTCGGTGAAGCTGATTAGTCCAACGGACGTATGAGATTTTGTAAGTTTCGTGAAACCTTAACCAAACTTGGCGGAGATATTATTAAACTTACTTGTAAATAAAATATTTATAATAAAAAAATATTTATAATTGCTACAAAATAAAAATTAAATCCCGACACCATGTACATTTACTTTTTACCTCGATTTCGTAAAGCCGGAAAATTATCCATATGTTCTTTTTATAGCCAACGCAGTGTAAAATGTGTGCAACACATTACATTATAACTAAAAAGATAATAATGCATAATTTTAAGTTAAATTTCATCTTGGGATAGTTCAGGGGATAATCGGAAAATGAATTGTAATTTTCATAAAAAACAAAGAAATGGATCGTGTTCAGCAAAATTGGATCTAATTATTGGTAACAAAAGGGGTCGGAAGGATCTAGTAACTCTATTAGGAACTGAAAAAATTAATTTCTCCAGTAGTAATTTGAGTCCGCCTGTCCAAGAAAAAGCATATGAAGTAAGTAGCACAAGTACGGCGCTCTTGTAATCGACTCGTACTATTAAACCTATAGCTTCAACCGGCAACGATACGACGGAAGGCATTTAATGTAGTAAAATACTAGTAACAGTATTTAATGAGTGCAACATTATTTTATTTATTTGCTATATATAAATTGCTTGTCTATAATGGTCTGTGTGGTTTGATGATTTGGCAAAATGCAGGTTTTTAGGCCTAAAATCTTCTGATTATATTCCAAATAATTTAAGGGTTTGAGGTTGGTTGTGTATCTGACGTGAAGTCATGCATAACTGCATTCTTAACTAATCTTAATTGTCTTCTGAAGAATGCATGGACTTTTTTGTAGGTAATTAAGTTTTCAGTTGTAATATTGATTTTAATTTGTGTCAAAGATTTTGTTTTGTTTTACGAAGAAGAGTTAGCTTATGGTGCCACCAGGGAGCATTGTCTTCACATTTAGTCACCGAAGATTGGAAAAAAGATTTATTGGCGCTTTGTAAAATTATTCTTTTTAAAATTGCTGTTTCTTGGTTTATATTTAAACTGGCTTGAAGCTTTGGACTTAATTTTGCTGTTAAATTCTCAAACTTTTCGATTTGAGTGCGACTCCGTGTTTTGGTTGGTAGTTGGAAACAAATAAATGATAATGGGAAAATCATCACTACCATGGAGTTCTTGATCAATTTTCTAGTTTACATATGGAGCAAGGTAAGGTGAGCAAAGTGAAATGTCGATTTGGTTAAGTGCGTTGTGAGTGCTTAAGTGAGTGGTGGAGCCATCATTCAGAACCACAAGACCAGTAGTATAAATGAATTTTTTTATGATGTTCCTTTTTTACCCTTGCAGATGGTATTATAATTTTAGTCAAAATTGTGCAACGCAGTGAAGGAGACATCTCCGGCTCTATAAAGTATATATATTCTTGATCAGGATCACCTCCTGAGTTGTCCGTCTGTCTGTTTCTACCATAGCTCGCAAATAACAGTTAACCGTTTTTCGTGTTTCGGTCTGCTCACTAACACAACCGAAAAAGACGATACTCGTGTGCTCTCGCTCTGAACAGAACTTTTCGTTGCTCCTTGTTTTTGTTTTCGGTTAACTGTTCTCCGTTTAGAGGTTGTTTTTATGCTCACTCAACAACAACCTAGAGTGATCGATTCAACTGAACGCTACCTCATTGAGGATGAGCGAAAAAACGAAAAACTCATCGTAAATGGTCTTCCGTCTTTAGTAGCGTTTTAATAACGTTTAGTAACAGCTTTAACATATTTAATAATTCTTAACATTATATTTATTATTTATTCAGTATTAAGCTTAACAACAAGTAGAGAATTTAAAGTTTCTGCACTTAAAGAGCTTCGTCGCTCGCTTAAAATGTAGTGAAGCGCTGAAAAAGCCCTCTCAAAAGTCACCTGAGTCGCTGGTACAGCCAGTACTACGTGTGCGAGCGCGCTCAGATGGGGCGACTGCAGTTTTATATCATTACAAAACTGCAAAATGTTCGCATTCAGTGGCAAACGTCCATGCATAATGTCGAAATTTCCAATGTCACCATAGATTTTGACCAGTTTTTTGGATGCAAAAAAATCAATCCACCATTATTGTTGATTGTGGAGTTTTATTTGCAAAAAAAGCATCTATCGAAATTAGATTCATCTGAGTTTTTCAAAAGGGCAAAATTCGTTTGCTATATATAAATTGCTTGTCTATAATGGTCTGTGTGGTTTGATGATTTGGCAAAATGCAGGTTTTTAGGCCTAAAATCTTCTGATTATATTCCAAATAATTTAAGGGTTTGAGGTTGGTTGTGTATCTTTTTTTTTTTTTTTTTTTTTTGTAATAGCAGGGTAATGTTTATTTAAAACTGTCCATTAGGGACAACCATTAAATTTTATCACGTAAACTTCACGTATAGATATTTTTAAATATTAATATGGTAGAAAAAAAAAATTAGAGTAGTAAGGGGAGGTCCAGCGGGTGTGTCCTTTTAAGTCTTCTGGGTTGCTCGCTGCTGTCCAGCAGGGAGCTGGCCAACCGGTTCGGGTGATTATGAAGCCTCTGCATGTAACGTGCGCTGCTTCTTTGTATCTCGTCCTTGACCCAAGGGAAATTGAGAACCTCGTGGATAGTGCGATTGTCATGATAGACGTGGGCCCCAGTGGCGATTCGAAGGACTCTATTTTCGAAAGCTTGCATAGTTCGGACATTCGTCTTGCTCGCAGTTCCCCAGAGCTGTATGCCGTACGTCCAGATAGGGCGTATTATTGCCTTGTAAATGAGGAGTTTAGTGGAAGTTCTCAGCTTCGATCTCCTACCCATAAGCCAGTTGAAGGATCGAAGTCTTTGAATAGCCTGTTTCCTCTTCTTAATCAGATGGGGCTTCCAGGTGAGCCTCCTGTCTAGGGTGAATCCCAGGTACCTGGGATTGTCTACCTGTGGGATTGGAGAGCCGTTAAGGTTAACTGGAGGGCAGTTGCCTTTGCAGAGAGAAAATGTGGAGGCAGTGGACTTCTCGTTATTGACGGCAATGTTCCATCGCTTTTGCCAGTCGCTGAGCAAGTCAAGCTGCAATTGCATCGTATCGGCTGCCCCCAATGCGCTATCGGCGGTGGTAAGGAAGGCGGTGTCGTCTGCATAGGTTGCTGCGAGCAGGTCAGGCCTCTGAAGAACAGGGAGGTCGGCCGTGTAAGCATTGTACATCAACGGTCCAAGAACGCTGCCTTGGGGTACACCAGCGTGAGCTTCTCTAATACCGGAGATGGCCTCGCCACATCTAACAGCAAATTTACGGTCTTCCAAGAACGACTTTAGGAACTGGAAGTATGGTCGGGGGTAGGCCAGTCTTTAATTTATATAGAAGACCGGGATGCCAGACTCGGTCAAACGCCTGCTTCACGTCCAGCATGACGGCCATGCAGTACTTCTTGGTTTCAAACGCGTCCAGGATGCACTGCACTACCCGATGGCACTGCTCTGGCGTACCGTGTCGCCGCCTGAAGCCAAACTGGTGGTCAGGGATCAGTCCAGCCTCGTCAAATACTGGCAGTGCTCTGCTTAAAAACACTCGTTCAAGTATTTTGGAGAGCGTTGGTAACAAACTTATTGGTCGGTAGGACGAAAGGTTTGCTTCGGGTTTCCCGGGCTTAGGTATCATAGTTACCTGGGCACGTTTCCATGTTGGCGGAAAGTACCCTATCTCCCTATTGTTGTTTGTGATGCGCAAATTTAAATATTGTCAAAGTCATTTGCTCGGCTCTTGTATCTTTTCTTTAAGCACTTATTGTGCAGCTTATATAATTTGTAAAAACAATTCGCACACATAATAACAACAATGATTATCAGTAATATGTTTGTTAATTCTAAATTTACTTTACTTGATTCAACTTTATTTATAACGTTAGCAGTGGAATCCACTGACTTAACGTCTACTAATCCCATTTTGGATTTGGTTCCGATTTATGAATTGTTTCAATTAGAAAATCTTCCGAAGATTTACGTAGTGCATAACTTTTCATAAAAAGAACAGTTTCCTTGCCTATGGGCTTTAATTTAATTTAATATGTTGACTGAACTGAAAACTTATATATTTTTTTCAGTCTGGTGTGTAAGCTCCAACTGTACGCACGTACGATCGCAAGCGCGTCAGTAACAATTTTTACTTTTTCGCACATTAGTTTAAACCGAACCATCCTAAAGAGATCGATAAGAGAAGCCGGCGCTGCTATGTCGCCGCGACCGAAGAAAAAAATGCAAGTAGCTAAGTCTGGGCAACTTCCCAACAACAGCAACTATTACTCGCCGCTTCAAACTATTAAAGATAAAGATGATGATAACGAAGACAATGGTACATTGTTGAAAAATCAAATAATTATGTACCTCCAATAACGGTGCTTAAATGCTCCATAGAGCAAATTCAAATCATTTGCAAAACCTTATTTATAGAAGGCTACTCAATCAAAAAAATTGCATTTGGAGCCAAACTTCACTGTGAAGCGATGAGTGACTACATAAAAGCCTGCAATTTTATGAAAGGCAAATATGAATTTTTTTCCTATGCAATTAAAAATGAAAAGCTGTATAAAGCTATTCTTATGGGTCTTGATACTGACCAACCAGAGCACGTCAAACAGAAACTAGTTAGCATGGGTCTCCAATGCACAGATGTCAAATTGTTCGTAGGAAACGGCCAAACGATACCACCTTTACCTTTAAGAAACGCATAGTAATGCCCACCCTTGTGGAAAATTCTACTCTACTCTACTCGATTCTTCACTCCGGAAAAAGAAGAAGTATTGGCCCAGTTGTTCCATCGCAACCACTCTTTGTCCACTGATCTTAGTGACCCATCAACCACTTCCACTGTAAACAGCTCTAACCGTGCACTTGCGAATACGCCAAACATTCCACCACTAACCAGAGACCAAGTAAAATGTGTCTTAAAATCCCTAAAAATTAAAAAAGCGCCTGACGTCGATGGAATAGACAATCTATGTCTTAGGCATCTACCTCGCAAGGGTATAAGCTTTCTTACAGTACTGTTTAACAAATGTCTTTAACTCTGCTACTTTCCAAATGCTTGGAAGAAGTCGAAGGTAATCCCCATTGCCAAACAAAACAAACCGATAGATTCACCTTCTTCGTATAGGCCAATTAGTCTATTAGGAAAGGTCCTCAGTAAGCAAAATATTAGAGAAAATAATTAAAGAGAGGCTTATCCAGTTCCTTGAGGATAATGCCTGCCTACCTTCTTTTCAATTTGGGTTCCGGCGTGAGCACAATACAGATGTGATTGATTCTTACAATCAATTCCAACCTCTTGTAAGAATCAAAAAAATCGTAAATAGAAGTTTTTCAGCATCCCAATTCACCGAAATGGTACTGCTAGATATTCGAGCTGCTTTTGATTCCGTTTGGCACGATGGACTGATACATAAAATGTGCATTCTAAACTTCCCCCCAGAAATCATTAAGATAGTGAAGAGCTTTCTTTCCAATAGGTCGTTCTCGGTACACATAGAAAGTGCAACGTCCACCATAAAATACATCCCAGCAGGCTGCCCGCAAGGATCCTGCCTTTCTCCAATCCTGTATAACATATTTACAGCAGATTTTCCAGTTCTGCCCGGTTGTTCCATGTCGTTATTCGGTGATGATACAGCTATTTTAAGATCAGGTAGACTATCATCGGAGACCAACAAATTAACTCTAGCGTTTGAACAAGCTAACACATACTTCCGAAAATGGAAAATCCTCGTGAACTCTGATAAAACCCAGGCAATCTACTTTACAAGAAAACGAAAAAATATCTACATTCCCAATGGAGCAATCAAGCTAGGGAATACTTATGTTAACTGGGAACCTACCGTCAAATATCTAGGACTAATTTTAGACAAAATACTGAAGTTTGGCGACCATATAAAAAACACCATTAAAAAGGTGAACATCACGGTTCAAACTCTCTACCCCTTCATAAACAGAAACGCCCGGCTGAGCTTAGAAAATAAACTATTTCTATTTAGATCAATTTTCCAAGCAATAATTTTGTACGGTGCACCTGTCTGGGCAGATATAGCGAAATGTCATTTAAAAAAGCTCCAAGTGTCCCAAAATAAAATATTAAAAATGATTTACAACCTACCTTGGCACCACGCTACGACTGATAGTTAGTTTCAGAATTAAGATGTCAGAATTCCACGTACCCTCATTTAAACGATCTAGCCTTAGATTATAACTTTTAGTTGTAACTTAGACCTAAAGTTTTATTTTTGTAGGTTAAGATATTGTAAGCGGTTTTTGTATTTTTCCCGCACACTTTAATATTGGATACACCAAACAATTTGTCACTACCCATTATCTATTCTAAGTTGATAAGGTATTCTTCCTGGACTCTTAAAAATCTTTTCCATATTAGTATCACGCACTTTTTGTAAATTTAAGTTTGTTGAGTGAATAAATTGAATTGAATTATATATTTTTGTTTCATATTAAAATTCAAATTTATTTGGGATTTAAGATTTGGATTTTTTTTTTGTACTGAACTGAGAACTTATATATTATTTTTTTCATATTAAAATTTCACATATTCTCATTTTTTTTTATAAATTTGCTACCGGGTAACTTAAACAAAAATTTGTTTATAACAAACAACCTCTTTATATTCTGGGAAAAAAATATTCTGCTCAATTTCATATAAAGTCATTTATGCAAGTATTATATTGCATAACAAGTAGAATAAGTAAGGTACTTTTTGATGATGTTAAGAAACCAAACAAAAGGTATTTTCGGTTATTAGAGTTAAGTGAACTTTGTCATGCTGACCGCGCTATTCAGTAGTAGTGATTTACTTACAAGTTCCAATTCGTTTCACAACTAAAAATTCTTTGCATCTTCATCCCTAGGTAGGTAAATATTTTCAAGTAATGATTTTTCATATGAATTTTGAATAGTTTCCGTTAGTCGAGATAAAGTTAATGGTGTAGTTGTATGAGTGGAAAATTAATAAACAATAGATATTTTGTTAGGGTTCGAAGCATTTTTAAAGGTTGGTTGTTATCTGAAAATAATCATTACTGTATAGGCTGTTACAACCAATTTTTGTTTTCTGCTACTTCTTACTACTTTAGAAAATATAACGATTTGAAGCAGTGCGCCCGCGTCAATGTTGACAGGTCCCATGTCGACTTGTTCCTACATGCCGACAACGCCATTTTTCATTTTTTTCAAAACATACGGAAAAATTCGCACATTTTATCAGTTTTATAATTAAAATAAAGTCAAACTTAAAATATTATCTTCTGACAAATATTTACTGGAAACCTTCAAAACCTCATTTTTGCCGGGAACCTAGGAGAGAGCATTTGGCGCGAACCTGGGAGGAAGCATTTGGCGGGCCAGGGAAACAAATGTGTCGGGTCAAGCAGCAGCGGTGTAATTTTAATGTTTAAGTTTATGACTTAAGACTTAAGTTTATACAAAAGGCTTAGCTGATCGCAAGCCGACTCTCTCTCGGCCGCTCGATTCAACGGGCTTTCTATAGAGAGTTTTAGCTCGCAGTGTCTAGGTCGGGCCGCCCTCTCCATTATTCGAGAGCTTTAGGTTCGCAGTGACCAGTCGGGCCGCCCTCTTTGTATTTTACTTTAGTCTCTGCATGCACCATAAGCTGGTCTATCAGATGATCATCCGGCTTAATCTGCATGCAGAAATAAACATTTATAACGTTCAAATTAAATACAAAATCGTCTTTTATTTACGGCATTGAAAACGCTCAATGACCAAACAAAATGTTTTTATGAGTTCTTATAAGATCTTATGACCAGGATCCGAGACTGCGACACCAATTTAATTTAATTTAAAAAAGAACTTTTAAATATAATGTCCAGTTCTGGCGAGAAGAGTTTCGAGAAACAATACATGTCTTTGGTAAGAGAGATAGAAAAACGAACAAGTGGTCATGTCAAGGATATAAAACATAAATTGAGTAGTTTCAAGTTCCAGTATAAGTCAAGATGGTGCAAAGCGAGTAAAGCGAGTAATAAAAGAAAAATTTGTAAAATATAATAAAGAGTGGCTTGAAAAATCAATTACTTTTCCGAGTACTATAAATTCACCAGTTAAAAGAGGTCAAGGTCGACCCGTTTTATCTTTGAAGGACTCTTCAGAAAAAACTAAACGTTTAAAGACTAAACAATTACGTGAATCATTTTCTACGACTTGCATGAATTTACGAGCTGAAGGTCAAGTGCATGATTCGAAGCTTATTAAAGATATTTCTGACCATCCAGAACGTCTTTCTCTTTCTTTCAAGCGAACGGTCGTGTTTTTTTTTGTGTGCACTGCGTTTTTTGATAAATATTGGTAAACCGGTGTTTACATACTTTGTGAATTAAATCTTGTGAATCATAACAATCTTAAAGCCTAAACCGTATCGCTTCGCGAGTGCTGTGGTATATTTGGAATCGAATTAATAATTTGTCTAAATTCTATTCCAAGCATAGCTCAGCTCTGCTTCTTCCCCGGCTTATCTATATTTTCTGCATTTCTCTTGTGCACTCTTTCAAAGCACCCGCTTCGGCTTCTTGTTTGGCACAGGTATTGTGTTTTTTAACTTTTTAAATATTAATTTTTGTCTTATTAAATTAAAAAAAAAAAATAATAAATAAAATGGAATTTAAACTGGTCTGTGCCATTAAGTCTTGCAACAAGACAATTTCCACATCCCAGCCTAGTATCCATTGCTGGTTATGTGAAAACGTCGTGCACGCCAAGTGTGCCGGTTTCACTTCATCAGTTTCGGATGCCATTTCCCGTAGGTCTGGGATACATTATTGTTGCGAAAATTGTCGTGCTGTGCAAGGCGAAATGAGGTCGTTCATGAGACAGACCAAAAATGGATTTCTTTAAATCCATTTCTTTCTTTTTTTTCTTCTTCAGCTCTTTAGCTGATCACTGGTTTTCGTAAAATCGATGACCAGCTCTGTGCGCTTGACACTCAATTTAGTGGCCTTCAGCTGCTAAATGAGTCCCCTAAGCGTAAGAAATCCGCTGTTTCTGATCCGCCTCAGCCTGCTCAGCCGACATTAATGCAGCCGCTTATATCTCTGGCCACCCCAAGGGCCTTAACTGAGAAAAATTCGTCAGAATTTCTCAGGGATAATGAGCAATTGTCCGATATGTCCGCCATGGCATCCCTTCAAGTGATGCCACAGGTCCTAGGGATCGAAACCCCCCTTAGGGTCACCCAAAAGGGTATTCCACAGTCCGGACCACCGGCACCGACTGATGCTGCAGTTCTTGTACCTGCGACACCAAAACCCTTACAGGTGATTCCTCCATCGAAACATATATTTGTTTCTCGGCTTGCCCCTGAGACTTCAGAGATTGATATCTCGGCTTATATCAAAGCCAAAACTAAAGCCGATAAAAAGGTGGAGGACATACAAAAATTTAAATACAATTATACAAGGCGCACGTCTTCTTTCAAGATTCGTGTGCCCGCGCTGATGTTCAAGACGATTTGTTCTCCCAGTTTTTGGCCAGAGAATCTTTTCGTCCAAGAACATCAGCCTAGTTCCGTAAAAAAAAGTTAATAAACCAGTGGGAGTGAGACTTCCCAATATCGGAACCACTGACCAACCCTCCACCTCTTCTTTGGCCACTAACCCAAAAAACTAATTTCCTCACTAACTCTTACCTATCAGAATACTAGGGGCTACGTAGCAAACTCCCCAAGCTATATTCTGATAGTTCTTTCTTTGCATCCCATATAATAGCATTTACAGAAACTTGGTTAAATCCGGAGATCTTTAGCTCCGAAGTTTTTCCAAGTAAGTACACCACTTTTAGACGGGATCGATCTCAGCGAAGAGGAGGTGGAGTCCTCATTTCGGTAGACTCTACTCTTGCTTCTGAAGAGGTGAAATCCCATGAGTTTGGTGACATAGAATTTATTTGCGTTAAAATCACTATGTCCGTTAAAGCTTTATACATTACATGTTCATATATACCTCCTATGTCTGAACCGCCTACATATTGGCAGCATTTGTCCGCCATTCGATACGTCTCTAATCTTATGACGGATCGTGACCAACTCGTAGCGGTGGGCGACTATAATATCCCAGAATTAAAGTGGTCCAACGTCGATAACTCACCATCTTTGTCACTTATAACTTACCATGACTTCACCGCGGGCATGTTTGACATGTCCCTAGGTCAGATCAATCATGTTAGAAATTCGCTAGGTCGGCTTTTAGACTTATGTTTTGTATCTGATCCTGATGGTACTGCTCTCTCCAGAGCTTTTCCCCTTTCATCCCCAGAGGATCCATATCACCCCACGCTGGAGGTCTCAATCGAAACCACTCCTGGTATCGATCAGATGTCTCCGAGCGTGGTAAATAAGATTCGTTGTTTCCGTAAAGCTGATTTTCAGAAACTTAATAGCCTTATCGATACATTTGACTGGTCTGATATTCTGGCGTGCACTGATCTTAATGTCACTTTAGAAAAATTTTATTTTACTTTAAATACATTTTTTGACTCATGTGTGCCTTGGAAACATCCGTCCGCTTCAACAAATCCTCCTTGGTATACAAGGTGCCTCACTAACCTAAAAAAAAAAAAAAATAAGCTTTTACTTAAATATAAAAAAACCTGCAGTAGTGTTGATTTCTCAAGATACCTACTAGCTCGGTCGAATTTTACCGTGCATAACGCTGAATGTTATAGGAATTATATTGACCGCTGCCGGATTCAATTTACTCAGGATCCAAAGCAGTTTTATAATTTTGTAAACACTAAGCGTAAACACGTATCTTTTTCACCCCTGCTTACGTTTGAAAATTCTTCTGCGACTTCGGATCAGGCCATTGCCGATCTATTCGCAGAATTTTTTCAAACAACTTATTCTCCTCCTAAATTGACTGATCAGCCTTACGCATATAATATTCAAGCAGCAAATCTTGTTTTTTGTCCGTTTTTTTCTGAGAACAACTTATTATCTGGTCTTTTAAGGGTCAAACCAATTTATTCGCCAGGCCCCGACGGAGTACCAGGGTGTGTGCTAAAATACTGCGCCAGGGCTCTGTGCAAACCACTTCTAAGACTTTTCAACTTATCTTTGGAAACCACGATTTTTCGTGGATTTATAATTCGAGAGGCATCTCTAAGTTGTCGGCAATTCCAAAGTTATTTGAAAAATTAATTACCCCTCATTTGCAACACCTTTGCTCTTCGATTATCACTCCTTGTCAGCATGGCTTTATTAAGCGTCGCTCCACCACCACAAACTTATTGGAGTTGACATCCTATGTCATAGATGGCTTTTGTAAGGGATATCAAACCGATGTAATTTACACAGACTTCAGCAAAGCATTGGATTCAGTTAATCACTCACTCTTGTTGAGTAAACTGAATATGCTGGGTTTTCCTAAAGACCTCTTAACGTGGATCTCCAGCTACCTAGATAGAAGGACACAAAAAATCTTATTTAAAAACATACAGTCCCGTCTGGTCCGTGCTACATCCGGCGTCCCTCAAGGAAGTCATCTTGGCCCGTTATTATTTACGCTTTTTATAAACGACTTGCCCCCTGCTTTAACGAACTCTCTAGTTCTTATGTATGCAGATGATGTAAAGCTTTGTCTTCAGCACAAATCCATCTCTGCCCAATGCAGTCTTCAGTCTGACATTAATAACTTTCAAAAATGGTGTTTAGCCAATGATCTAATACTTAATGGATCTAAATGCAAACATATGTCATTTTATCGTTCTTGCCCTCTGCAAGCTTCTTATTCTATTAATGGGATTGCCTTAGAAAAATTAACCCAGGTTAATGATCTCGGCATCCTATTAGACATAAAACTTAAATTTGCCGACCATATTTCCTTAATGGTTAATAAGGCTAAAGGAGTCCTTGGTTTTATTAAAAGGTGGTCAAAAGAATTTAATGACCCCTATATAACCAAAACTTTATTCATTTCTTTGGTCCGTCCTATACTAGAGTACGGTTCATGTGTCTGGAGTCCCCAATATGGAGTACATAAGGACCGCATAGAATCCGTACAAAAGAACTTTTTTAATACTTGCACTTAGAGGTCTATACTGGGATGCAAATCTTCAGCTTCCATCCTACAGTAGCAGACTTTTACTTATAAACTTACCTAGCTTAACAAATCGTAGGACAATGCTCGGTGTAGTTTTTCTGCATAACCTTATTAACGGGGATGTAGATAGCCAGCATTTACTAACACGCTTAAATTTTAACATTCCTAATAGAAGGACTCGAAACTTTAGTCCTCTGTTCCTTAGCCGTTGTAGTTCGACATATGCACTGCATGACCCTTTTAGGGTATTATGTTCGAACTACAATGCTCTCTACTCTATTACATCTCTTTCCTGTCCCTCTAGTTTAAAATATAGAATATTAAATTTCCTTACTAACTCCTCTTAGCTTAACAAATTTCAATTAGCTTAATATGTACTAACAAATCGTTTCTCGAGCGCCCCTCGGTAGTCTGGGCCTCTAAGCTTTATGATGAATACAGGAATGCTAGCTGATGCTCTTATTGATGCACAAGCCATTTCCAAGTTCTGAAATTCTGAAAGAACGTGCTAAGTATTATGAAAAAGCTTATGAAAAATCTCTAAAACCACAACAACAACTGTCTCCTGAGGATGCATTGTCTGTCCTGATAGAAGCTAAACTATCGCGCGAGCAGTATGATGTGATAAGAAGAAGTGATCCTGAAAAATTCCCTTCGTATAAAGCAGTTCAAGGAGTTAAAAAAACTTTGCTATCCAACAGATATTATTGTAACTGCAACTGGCGCTTCAGTAAAACTACAATCTCTGTTAGAACATACTATTATGAGATTACATTGATTACTATCATAAATACCCTAAGTGATGACCAACTTCAGGAAATGTGTCTAATATCTAAGTGGGGATTTGATGAATCCTCGGGACGCAGCTCTTATAAGCAAGCGTTTCAAGACTCTAAAGCTAACGATTCAGCTTTATTTATCGTTTGTCTCGAACCGCTTCGATTGATGGCTAAGGATGTTATCATATGGCAAAACCCAAGCCCTGCGTCAACAAGATATTGTAGACCAATAAGATTTGAATTTCAGAAGGAATCTGTTGATGTGCCCATTCAGACAAATCGTGAGATGGAAATCCAAATATCGAGTCTTCAAGAAAGCGTCATAAGTACCGGTTCAAAAACATTAAAAATTCATCATAACCTAATTTTATTAATGGTGGATGGGAAGGTGTGCAATGCCCTTACAGAAACAACTTCAACTATGAAATGCTTCTTGTGTGGTGGAACTTCAAAAGATTTCAATGATATAGATAACATTGTATTTAGGAAAGGGAATACAGATAATTTAAAATTTGGTTTGTCTGTTCTACATGGTTGGATTCGATGCTTCGAATGTCTACTGAATTTAGCATATAAGCTGGCAAGCCCGTGGGAAAAATGAGAAACAACTCGTTGCTGAAAATAAAGCTCGTATACAAAAAGAGTTTAGGGAAAAATGTGGCCTAATTGTGGACAAACCGAAGCCGGGTTTCGGTAATACTAACGAAGGAAACACGGATAGGCGTTTCTTCCAAAATCCAGAGTTATCCGCACAAATTATAAATGTAGATATGGATTTAATTAAAAAACTTCCACGTTATATTGATAGCTGTGGCGAGTAGGAATGTAAAAGTACAGGATATTTGCACTTGATACTGCCAGATATAATATTTCGTTTCCTTATACCCATGGTACTACATGCCACCTACAATACCATGCCAAAAAAATCGAATAGTGATATTTTTAAATGTATTCTTCTTATTTTTTCTAAGTTTTGATCCTATAATCAGCAGCAAGCAAAAACAAAAGAAAAAAATATTCCGAAAGAAGTACTGTTAATGCTGATAACATTACTTAATAATGTTAGATAGCCCATATCTAACGATTCTGCCGTGATACCCTACATCCAACTATATGTATAAATAGTACCTATAAGTTTTATAAATTTTTATACCCTTGCAGAGGGTATTATAATTTTGTCCAAAAGTTTGCGACGCAGTGAAGGAGACATCTCCGACCCTATAAAGTATATATATTCTTCATCAGGCTCACCTCCTGTATATTAACTGTCTGTCTGTCTGTCCGTCTGCCTGTCTGTTTCTACGCGAACAAGTCTCTCACTTTTAAAGCTATCGACTTGAAACTTTGCACACACCCTTTTTTTATTTGAACGTAGTATATAAGTCGGAACGGCCGAGATGTCCGACTATATCCTACAACTGCCATATAACTGATTGATCGGAAATGCTATAACTTCGGTGTTTATAACTAAACATCCGAATCGATCACGCCATCGAGGCTCCCTTTTTTGGGCAAATTTTGTATCCAAATTTTTTTGCTGATAGAAGCAATCACAATTCGGAAAACAAGATCGAATTAAATTCTTACTTATCTTCGTGAAAGTTCCAATCCAAAAGCTATGAAAAGCTTCAATCCCGCGGTCCGAAGAATATTAAAGAACTCAAGCCTGAGAGATTCCGTATTTAGACTAATAAAAAGAATTATGTGAAACGAAACTTATAACGAAACTTGTACTGTGCTGTTAATTGGCGCCCAACGGTGTCGTTCACGTGATTAAAACGTCAAGAGTTGCCAAATAAAAAATTTCAGACCCGAAACCATAAGGTTTTCTAGATAAATATAACAAACACGTACCAGTAACAGATAAATATTACCAACACATACGAAAGAAAATCTAGCTTCGGGCGGAGCCGACATTGATATACCCTTGCAGTTAAAAAAGTATATGTGTATATCGTAAACATCGGATAAAGTGGGTCCATATAAGATTATCATTATACAACCAATTTTAGCAAGCCGCTTTTGCAGACGTATCTGCAAACGCATTACCTGTAATTTGGACATGTCCAGGTATCTAGATTAACTTAATTTTTGGTTATTGTAACAAACGGGTGTTGGATATAATTTTCAGTGAAGAAAGTGAGGCAGAGCATATAGTTTTTTTTTTTGAAGACTTTTTATGTAGGGTTAAGGCTTAAAAAATTGATATTAATTCAGATAAGTAAACTGATGTATAGTGTGGTAGAATACTGTTTGTTTTACATTTGTTAATTGAGGTAAAACTAAAGTTGGTTGTATAAAACCAACTTTTAAAAGAATCTTTTTTTTTTTTTTTTTTTTTTTATATTAAGTTACTTCCTGTAGTGGAAGGATTATTTGGCCTCCCCGTTTAGACGGGTTAACGCCACAGCCAAGAATCTGTTTTAAAAGAATCTGTTTAAAAGAATCTGTATAAATAAATTCAAAGTCCTTTATATGCAACTCTAAAAGATATTATTATACCACTGTTTTTTAATACTAGAGGTATTTTTAATCATGTCATGTGTAATCCTGTCACATCCTGGAGTTTTGCCTTTTAGTTTTTTGAGAGACGCGTGAAGTTCTAAAATTTGGAATTATTTTTCAATCAAAGTTTCATTTTTGTCTATTGGATAAGTTAAAGTCATTATTGTTGATTGTGGAGTTTTATTTGCAAAAAAAGCATCTATCGAAATTAGATTCATCTGAGTTTTTAGGCCAGAGGGGGCAAAATTCGTTTGCTATATATAAATTGCTTGTCTATAATGGTCTGTGTGGTTTGATGATTTGGCAAAATGCAGGTTTTTAGGCCTAAAATCTTCTGATTATATTCCAAATAATTTAAGGGTTTGAGGTTGGTTGTGTATCTGACGTGAAGTCATGCATAACTGCATTCTTAACTAATCTTAATTGTCTTCTGAAGAATGCATGGACTTTTTTGTAGGTAATTAAGTTTTCAGTTGTAATATTGATTTTAATTTGTGTCAAAGATTTTGTTTTGTTTTACGAAGAAGAGTTAGCTTATGGTGCCACCAGGGAGCATTGTCTTCACATTTAGTCACCGAAGATTGGAAAAAAGATTTATTGGCGCTTTGTAAAATTATTCTTTTTAAAATTGCTGTTTCTTGGTTTATATTTAAACTGGCTTGAAGCTTTGGACTTAATTTTGCTGTTAAATTCTCAAACTTTTCGATTTGAGTGCGACTCCGTGTTTTGGTTGGTAGTTGGAAACAAATAAATGATAATGGGAAAATCATCACTACCATGGAGTTCTTGATCAATTTTCTAGTTTACATATGGAGCAAGGTAAGGTGAGCAAAGTGAAATGTCGATTTGGTTAAGTGCGTTGTGAGTGCTTAAGTGAGTGGTGGAGCCATCATTCAGAACCACAAGACCAGTAGTATAAATGAATTTTTTTATGATGTTCCTTTTTTTACCCTTGCAGATGGTATTATAATTTTAGTCAAAATTGTGCAACGCAGTGAAGGAGACATCTCCGGCTCTATAAAGTATATATATTCTTGATCAGGATCACCTCCTGAGTTGTCCGTCTGTCTGTTTCTACCATAGCTCGCAAATAACAGTTAACCGTTTTTCGTGTTTCGGTCTGCTCACTAACACAACCGAAAAAGACGATACTCGTGTGCTCTCGCTCTGAACAGAACTTTTCGTTGCTCCTTGTTTTTGTTTTCGGTTAACTGTTCTCCGTTTAGAGGTTGTTTTTATGCTCACTCAACAACAACCTAGAGTGATCGATTCAACTGAACGCTACCTCATTGAGGATGAGCGAAAAAAACGAAAAACTCATCGTAAATGGTCTTCCGTCTTTAGTAGCGTTTTAATAACGTTTAGTAACAGCTTTAACATATTTAATAATTCTTAACATTATATTTATTATTTATTCAGTATTAAGCTTAACAACAAGTAGAGAATTTAAAGTTTCTGCACTTAAAGAGCTTCGTCGCTCGCTTAAAATGTAGTGAAGCGCTGAAAAAGCCCTCTCAAAAGTCACCTGAGTCGCTGGTACAGCCAGTACTACGTGTGCGAGCGCGCTCAGATGGGGCGACTGCAGTTTTATATCATTACAAAACTGCAAAATGTTCGCATTCAGTGGCAAACGTCCATGCATAATGTCGAAATTTCCAATGTCACCATAGATTTTGACCAGTTTTTTGGATGCAAAAAAAATCAATCCACCATTATTGTTGATTGTGGAGTTTTATTTGCAAAAAAAGCATCTATCGAAATTAGATTCATCTGAGTTTTTCAAAAGGGCAAAATTCGTTTGCTATATATAAATTGCTTGTCTATAATGGTCTGTGTGGTTTGATGATTTGGCAAAATGCAGGTTTTTAGGCCTAAAATCTTCTGATTATATTCCAAATAATTTAAGGGTTTGAGGTTGGTTGTGTATCTGACGTGAAATCATGCATAACATCCTGGAGTTTTGCCTTTTAGTTTTTTGAGAGACGCGTGAAGTTCTAAAATTTGGAATTATTTTTCAATCAAAGTTTCATTTTTGTCTATTGGATAAGTTAAAGTCATTATTGTTGTGCGATATGCAACTCTGAAAGATATTATTATACCATTGTAGTTGTTAACGGACATAATGGGATTTATAACGTAGAAGAGGACAGATCGTTTTTCGACATTTTTAAATATTCAGCAGCCACCCTTATTTGTTTTTTTTTTATAGTGTGAGATAAACTAATCTCATTTAATATTTTGACGCCCCCGGGTGGACACTAGTGCTAAATATTTAAAAATAAAAATAATCATATAGTGACAGTGACATAGTGTTACACAAACCTACAAAACAAAAAAGGTTGCGAGTCTGTTCCTAAGAGAATGAGAGCAAAATAAGAGCGAACGCAATATGTAATTTTCGCATTAAGAGAATCTATTCCAAATGGAACGAGATTAAGCAGCGTTAGCCGATTAAATTCCGGCTGCTGCATTAAAGGAGTCGGTTCCAAAGGGAATGCGATCCAGAGAAAAAAGAGCAGCTTTAAAAGAGCGGATTAAATTCTTGATGTTGCATTAAGAGAGCCGGTTCCAAAAGGAATGCGGAGAGAAAAAAATAAGAAGAGCGAAACATAATTTGAGATGTTCGCATAAAGAGTCTGTTCAAAATGGAATGAGACCAATAACACAAAAAAAAAATGGATTGCTAATGGCCATCTAATTTTAACTACCTTTCAGGTTATACTAAACATGACGGAGTTAAAACCATTCCTGTGCCAGGAATGGATAAAGCGCTATGGAGGACAGAGTGGGAGGCGTGGTTGCGCGCGTTTAATATATATATTGGAGATCACATCCGTATGTAAGAAGAGAAACAAGCTTCTCCACCTGGGTGGACCGCAGCTCCAGGCTGTAGTCTACAGCATTCCGGGAGCATTAATTCCTTTTGTTGAAAAGGAGCAAAATGATGTCTTAACACCTCTTATTACCAAATTGAACGAGTATTTTTCACCGCAGCGCAACTCGGCTTTTGAGAGACATTTGTTTCGATCGATGACCCCAATAGAGGGAGAATGTTTCACAGAGTTTTTGATGAGGCTTCGCTCCCAAATAGTTAAATGTTCATTTGGAGAGACCAAAGAACAGATAGAGGATATCTGTCTAAAAGATAGGATCATCGATGTCTGGGCTTCGTTCGAGCTAAAAAGAAGCTATTGGAAAATGAATTTACTTTGGAGGAGGTCATAAAAACATGTAATATCGACGAACAAGTTAATAAACAAACGCAATCTATGATCCCGCAATCGCATGCAAATATGCAAATGCAAATGTGGCCAAAAAGGGTCCCAAGAAAATAGTTTGGACTGCCCAGCCAGAAACGCGAAATGCAGGAAATGCGAAAGGATTGGACATTTTTATCGGAAATGCCGTACAAGAAAAAGGAAGCCATACGACAAATGGGAAGGACCAGATTGAAAGCGACGACAACGTGATCATTATATATTAAGTCCATATCTAGTGGCTCTAAAAGTTACTCGGATAGTCCAAACGACGCGGAGTTATTCAGAGTGGAACATGAATCATTACGAGAAGAAGAAATTCCATGTAAAAAAGGGGGCGATGCAGTCACTATGATAATTGATTCGGGCTCGAAGTACAATCTAATAAGTCAGTCGGATTATCGACAATTGTGCGAGAAAAGGGCCGTAATGTTTAACTCGCGCGCGGAATCAGCCAACCAGTTTCGCGCATATGCTTCTGATCATCTGCTTAAAGTGCTACAAGTTTTTGAAGCCCCGATTTCGGTGCTAAGCGATCCTGAACTGATTGCTGCTTTTTACGTCATTGAAAATAGTAGACAATCGCTGTTGGGACGTGACACAGCAATCAAACTCAAGGTTCTAAAACTGGGTTTAGACGTACATCGAGTTGAAAAGGCGGAGCTTTTCCCTAAACGGCGTGATGTGTCGGTCAAGCTGTCCATTGATAAGTCAATAGTCCCATTGAAGCAACCAATGAGGCGAGTGCCAACGGCGTTGGAAAGTAAAGTCACCGATAAATTGGAGGAAGCATTAAATTTGGACATCATTGAACCAGTATTGGGCCCGAGCGCTTGGATATCGCCAGTCGTGATTGCGTTTAAGGACGACGGGGATATCCGGGTATGCTTGGACATGAGACGCGCAAACAAGGCAATACATCGAGAAAACTACCCGTTGCCAACGTTTGAAGCGTTTATGACTAAGCTGAAAGGTGCCAAGTATTTTTCGCGACTTGATTTAATACGCTTACCATCAGCTGGAGCTGACCGAGTCCAGCCGAGAAATTACTACCTTCATAACGCACCGCGGGTTATTTCGATATAAGCGGCTGATGTTCGGCGTGAATTCAGCCCCAGAAATATTTCAACGGTTAATGGAGGAATTTTTGGCCCCTTGTCAGAATGCTTTAAATTACATTGATGACGTGATCATATTTGGCAACAATATTGAGGAGCATGACAAATCACTCGCAAAGGTCATGGAAATATTTCGAGCTAATAACGTAGCACTAAATGAGAAGAAATGCGTATTTCGAGTACAGAAATTGAAATTTCTAGGTAATATCCTCTCGGACAAGGGGATCAAAGTTGACCCCGAGAAAGTGAAGGTGATTACAACGTTTAGAGCGCCCAAAAATAAAGAAGAGGTACGCAGTTTCCTCGGTTTAGTCACATAAACCGAAATTTGAGCAAATTACTGAAAAGCCATGAAACGTTCTGTTGGGGCAAGCCACAGGAAGATGCATTCCAAAATCTCAAAGCTAAGATTTCCACAGTTCCAATGCTGTCATATTTTAACCTGATTGCTCCCACATAGAAAGTGTGATTTTGGGGAGCCTTGAGGAAATCATAAATACCAAAAGGCAGTCCCAAGCCTCAAAATTGATGGAGAACATTTCTAGGGCTGTCAGACAACTCTGAATGGTGGCTTGCAGCTCCTTCAGCGCGACCCCGGACTCTTGAGAAATAGCCTAGATGTTGAAAAGGATCTTCAACTGACTATTCACAAATAGCCGCCGGTTCTCAAAGCGGTCTGTGAGGCTTTGCCACGCTGCGACAAACACCTCATGGGTAAGCGGAGCCTTAGAAACAATGGCGTGGGCGTCACCACTTGTTTTGGACAGTAAGTGGAGCAACTTCTCTACCGGGGTGAGCCGCGGGTTTTCGATGTAAATGGCCGTAAACAAGTCTCTGAAGGTGGGCCACCGAAGATAATCACTCGCGAAGACCTCGGTGTTCACCGGAGGTAACCGGCAGCCTGTAGACGCGGACGTGTGGACATTGACGGAAGCCTGAGAGGATTGGGAGGCAATTTTCTCCCGAAGCTTGGCAATACACCTCGAATAGACGGAGTAACAGTAGCTGTACTTTGATTCCAGCACTGTCGAGGTGGCCGCATTGTCGTCTGACACGGCTAGCAAATCGGAGCTGCTCTCTTTTCCACCTTCTTCCAAAGTGCCCGAAGTCCCAATGGACTTCGCACATGTATTAGGAGCCTATTTTCGTCTCTGGGGCGCCCGGAGAATTTATGTTAGTCTCAAATTGGCTAATTCGATCTGTTGTGGCGAGGAACTTTTTCAGCGCCGCTTCGACCGCACTTTGAGCCATTTTCGCAATGGAGGGAGTGTGCCCTTGTGAAGGACCGGGGATTGTATTGACGGATTCGTCACTCTTTGCCCTTGGAATGGCACTGGTAGCCTTAGGCTTTAAAAGAGGCGTCCGCGGAGAAGCGGATTGAGATCTGTCGAAACGGATGGTTGGGATCGAACGTGGCTTTTGGTCGTCTCCCGTGGGCATTCTCAGACACCAACTCGCTGGTCAGAGCTTGTCGACTGACTTTCGCAACAGGTGCCTCGTACGAAGCGGTGGCCGGTCACACCAAAGTGATGAGACCGGTGAGATCGCGGACGAAATGCGATTGCAAGGCCAAGTGGGAATTAGAAGCGCCGATGTCGAGAGGAACGACGGATGCGGCACATTTCGGATGTGGGAGAAACTTCAGGAAGCCAAAAAAACCAGATGGGCCAAGGTTTGTTGAGATTCTAGGCGGATGTTGCCAGATGTTGGAACGCCAGCAATAGCAACATTGACATAATTCAAAGAGTCCAGTCGAAGATCTTGAGAACAATCACCGGGGCACCGTGGTACGTTCGCAACGAAAACTTACACCGCGACTTAAACATTCGACCAGTCAAAGAAGCGATCGCAGAACAGAAGGTAAAGTACTTAACCAAGCTATCGGTGCACCTTAACCACCTGGCGAGAGGTCTAACAAGGTTGAGCAACCAATCACGCCTTCGTCGCAATGACTTACCCACCCAGCGACCGACCTGAGGGACGCGCAACCAGAATGCAGTCTTAGTATACTGTTAGTTAAATTTTAATGTTAAGATTCGTCAACTTATTGTTAGTCTCAAAATTAAGAGTAGATTCAATAAATAAAAGCAAAGCTATAAAAAAAAAAAAAAAAAAGGAAAAATCAAACTTATTAGAACTTAACGAAGAAGCAACGTAAACTTAAATGTAAAGTTTTAATGTTTCTAAAATAAACGTTTAGAAACATATACGTTTGGGGTATATAAACCCCGTACACGCCGTCGATGTTTATAATCGTCCCAATCATTTTTGACCACTCAGTGACCGAAAACACCGTCACCAATCAAAATCAAGCAAGGCATTTAAATCTTGGAGAAATCCAAAAAAAGCCAAATAAACCACAAACTGTGGAAAATTTTGCCATGTTTACATGGATGACATCTCTTTTTTCACATTCGCTTGAACAACACCTTCGGAACAAAAATATCTGAGAACTACGTAGTTTCCTAGGACTGACCGGAAAATTACGCTACGCTACGCCAAACCATTTACTAGAATTTTAGAAGGCTCTAACGGAATGAGAATGTCAAAAAACGCTGCAATTACCCTGGACGAGACTGCTCCACAAGCCTCGAAGTATATCCTCGATACTTGGGTCATCACATCGGTTGGAGTTTTAGTCTCCAACAACTAAAACGCTATTCTCCACATGCAACATTGACAGTACACTACAAAGATTCTGGGAGATAGAAGAAGTCAGGAGCTACGCTCTCAAGGATCCAAGGTCTTTCCCCGAGACGCGCAAAAAGGACGACGATGGAAAGTATATCGCCAAGCTACCATTAAAGATGACAAATCCGAAGTTTGCATACACACTCCAAGGAGGACAATCTCGCTTTATGGCTGTAGAAAAACGGCTACAGCGCAATCCGGATCTACGAGAGAAGTAGATCAATCTTTTTGCCGTTTGCCCACGCTTTTAACTACCTTTCAGGTTATACTAAACATGACGGAGTTAAAACCATTCCTGTGCCAGGAATGGATAAAGCGCTATGGAGGACAGAGTGGGAGGCGTGGTTGCGCGCGTTTAATATATATATTGGAGATCACATCCGTATGTAAGAAGAGAAACAAGCTTCTCCACCTGGGTGGACCGCAGCTCCAGGCTGTAGTCTACAGCATTCCGGGAGCATTAATTCCTTTTGTTGAAAAGGAGCAAAATGATGTCTTAACACCTCTTATTACCAAATTGAACGAGTATTTTTCACCGCAGCGCAACTCGGCTTTTGAGAGACATTTGTTTCGATCGATGACCCCAATAGAGGGAGAATGTTTCACAGAGTTTTTGATGAGGCTTCGCTCCCAAATAGTTAAATGTTCATTTGGAGAGACCAAAGAACAGATAGAGGATATCTGTCTAAAAGATAGGATCATCGATGTCTGGGCTTCGTTCGAGCTAAAAAGAAGCTATTGGAAAATGAATTTACTTTGGAGGAGGTCATAAAAACATGTAATATCGACGAACAAGTTAATAAACAAACGCAATCTATGATCCCGCAATCGCATGCAAATATGCAAATGCAAATGTGGCCAAAAAGGGTCCCAAGAAAATAGTTTGGACTGCCCAGCCAGAAACGCGAAATGCAGGAAATGCGAAAGGATTGGACATTTTTATCGGAAATGCCGTACAAGAAAAAGGAAGCCATACGACAAATGGGAAGGACCAGATTGAAAGCGACGACAACGTGATCATTATATATTAAGTCCATATCTAGTGGCTCTAAAAGTTACTCGGATAGTCCAAACGACGCGGAGTTATTCAGAGTGGAACATGAATCATTACGAGAAGAAGAAATTCCATGTAAAAAAGGGGGCGATGCAGTCACTATGATAATTGATTCGGGCTCGAAGTACAATCTAATAAGTCAGTCGGATTATCGACAATTGTGCGAGAAAAGGGCCGTAATGTTTAACTCGCGCGCGGAATCAGCCAACCAGTTTCGCGCATATGCTTCTGATCATCTGCTTAAAGTGCTACAAGTTTTTGAAGCCCCGATTTCGGTGCTAAGCGATCCTGAACTGATTGCTGCTTTTTACGTCATTGAAAATAGTAGACAATCGCTGTTGGGACGTGACACAGCAATCAAACTCAAGGTTCTAAAACTGGGTTTAGACGTACATCGAGTTGAAAAGGCGGAGCTTTTCCCTAAACGGCGTGATGTGTCGGTCAAGCTGTCCATTGATAAGTCAATAGTCCCATTGAAGCAACCAATGAGGCGAGTGCCAACGGCGTTGGAAAGTAAAGTCACCGATAAATTGGAGGAAGCATTAAATTTGGACATCATTGAACCAGTATTGGGCCCGAGCGCTTGGATATCGCCAGTCGTGATTGCGTTTAAGGACGACGGGGATATCCGGGTATGCTGGACATGAGACGCGCAAACAAGGCAATACATCGAGAAAACTACCCGTTGCCAACGTTTGAAGCGTTTATGACTAAGCTGAAAGGTGCCAAGTATTTTTCGCGACTTGATTTAATACGCTTACCATCAGCTGGAGCTGACCGAGTCCAGCCGAGAAATTACTACCTTCATAACGCACCGCGGGTTATTTCGATATAAGCGGCTGATGTTCGGCGTGAATTCAGCCCCAGAAATATTTCAACGGTTAATGGAGGAATTTTTGGCCCCTTGTCAGAATGCTTTAAATTACATTGATGACGTGATCATATTTGGCAACAATATTGAGGAGCATGACAAATCACTCGCAAAGGTCATGGAAATATTTCGAGCTAATAACGTAGCACTAAATGAGAAGAAATGCGTATTTCGAGTACAGAAATTGAAATTTCTAGGTAATATCCTCTCGGACAAGGGGATCAAAGTTGACCCCGAGAAAGTGAAGGTGATTACAACGTTTAGAGCGCCCAAAAATAAAGAAGAGGTACGCAGTTTCCTCGGTTTAGTCACATAAACCGAAATTTGAGCAAATTACTGAAAAGCCATGAAACGTTCTGTTGGGGCAAGCCACAGGAAGATGCATTCCAAAATCTCAAAGCTAAGATTTCCACAGTTCCAATGCTGTCATATTTTAACCTGATTGCTCCCACATAGAAAGTGTGATTTTGGGGAGCCTTGAGGAAATCATAAATACCAAAAGGCAGTCCCAAGCCTCAAAATTGATGGAGAACATTTCTAGGGCTGTCAGACAACTCTGAATGGTGGCTTGCAGCTCCTTCAGCGCGACCCCGGACTCTTGAGAAATAGCCTAGATGTTGAAAAGGATCTTCAACTGACTATTCACAAATAGCCGCCGGTTCTCAAAGCGGTCTGTGAGGCTTTGCCACGCTGCGACAAACACCTCATGGGTAAGCGGAGCCTTAGAAACAATGGCGTGGGCGTCACCACTTGTTTTGGACAGTAAGTGGAGCAACTTCTCTACCGGGGTGAGCCGCGGGTTTTCGATGTAAATGGCCGTAAACAAGTCTCTGAAGGTGGGCCACCGAAGATAATCACTCGCGAAGACCTCGGTGTTCACCGGAGGTAACCGGCAGCCTGTAGACGCGGACGTGTGGACATTGACGGAAGCCTGAGAGGATTGGGAGGCAATTTTCTCCCGAAGCTTGGCAATACACCTCGAATAGACGGAGTAACAGTAGCTGTACTTTGATTCCAGCACTGTCGAGGTGGCCGCATTGTCGTCTGACACGGCTAGCAAATCGGAGCTGCTCTCTTTTCCACCTTCTTCCAAAGTGCCCGAAGTCCCAATGGACTTCGCACATGTATTAGGAGCCTATTTTCGTCTCTGGGGCGCCCGGAGAATTTATGTTAGTCTCAAATTGGCTAATTCGATCTGTTGTGGCGAGGAACTTTTTCAGCGCCGCTTCGACCGCACTTTGAGCCATTTTCACAATGGAGGGAGTGTGCCCTTGTGAAGGACCGGGGATTGTATTGACGGATTCAAACAAAACAAATCTCTTACAAAATAAACTTACTAAAGAAAGCCTTACTAGTAGGATATAATTTAGTAAGTTTTCTAGGAGCAGTCATTAAAATGAACAACAAATGAGCAACAAATCATTAAAATATAATGAAAAAATTAAAAAGTTTCATTGTGAGGAAAAATCAAACTTATTAGAACTTAACGATGAAGCAACGTAAACTTAAATGTAAAGTTTTAATGTTTCTAAAATAAACGTTTAGAAACATATACGTTTGGGGTATATAAACCCCGTACACGCCGTCGATGTTTATAATCGTCCCAATCATTTTTGACCACTCAGTGACCGAAAACACCGTCACCAATCAAAATCAAGCAAGGCATTTAAATCTTGGAGAAATCCAAAAAAAGCCAAATAAACCACAAACTGTGGAAACTTTTGCCATGTTTACATGGATGACATCTCTTTTTTTCACATTCGCTTGAACAACACCTTCGGAACAAAAATATCTGAGAACTACGTAGTTTCCTAGGACTGACCGGAAAATTACGCTACGCTACGCCAAACCATTTACTAGAATTTTAGAAGGCTCTAACGGAATGAGAATGTCAAAAAACGCTGCAATTACCCTGGACGAGACTGCTCCACAAGCCTCGAAGTATATCCTCGATACTTGGGTCATCACATCGGTTGGAGTTTTAGTCTCCAACAACTAAAACGCTATTCTCCACATGCAACATTGACAGTACACTACAAAGATTCTGGGAGATAGAAGAAGTCAGGAGCTACGCTCTCAAGGATCCAAGGTCTTTCCCCGAGACGCGCAAAAAGGACGACGATGGAAAGTATATCGCCAAGCTACCATTAAAGATGACAAATCCGAAGTTTGCATACACACTCCAAGGAGGACAATCTCGCTTTATGGCTGTAGAAAAACGGCTACAGCGCAATCCGGATCTACGAGAGAAGTAGATCAATCTTTTTGCCGTTTGCCCACGCTTCGGAATGTAATGATATGTATTCTCCGCAGCCATTGTCAAGCTGGGGTTAGCACATCTGATGTCAGACGCCAAATTGAACCTCGACAAGTGGGTATCCAATTCACCACGAATATCTAAGCCCGAATATAGAGACGCCATCAGCACCGGAAACGAACGAGTACAAGGTTCAATAAAGGTTCTTGGAATTTTCTCAGATGTTGCACGTATCTTTGACCCTCTTGGCTTGAGGCTTGACCCTCTTAGCTTGACCTTTCTTTGATTGTGGTACAATTCAAAATTATGTTCCAAATATGTTATGGCTATTGGGTCTCGATTGGTGTGCGCAGTTCTCAATACTTAGATGCCGTAGCTTCAGCCTATAATATGCTCTATCTTAATGGCATCGATCTTATACAAAAATTTGACCAGAAATTGTTCGGTGAAGCTGATTAGTCCAACGGACGTATGAGATTTTGTAAGTTTCGTGAAACCTTAACCAAACTTGGCGGAGATATTATTAAACTTACTTGTAAATAAAATATTTATAATAAAAAAATATTTATAATTGCTACAAAATAAAAATTAAATCCCGACACCATGTACATTTACTTTTTACCTCGATTTCGTAAAGCCGGAAAATTATCCATATGTTCTTTTTATAGCCAACGCAGTGTAAAATGTGTGCAACACATTACATTATAACTAAAAAGATAATAATGCATAATTTTAAGTTAAATTTCATCTTGGGATAGTTCAGGGGATAATCGGAAAATGAATTGTAATTTTCATAAAAAACAAAGAAATGGATCGTGTTCAGCAAAATTGGATCTAATTATTGGTAACAAAAAGGGGTCGGAAGGATCTAGTAACTCTATTAGGAACTGAAAAAATTAATTTCTCCAGTAGTAATTTGAGTCCGCCTGTCCAAGAAAAAGCATATGAAGTAAGTAGCACAAGTACGGCGCTCTTGTAATCGACTCGTACTATTAAACCTATAGCTTCAACCGGCAACGATACGACGGAAGGCATTTAATGTAGTAAAATACTAGTAACAGTATTTAATGAGTGCAACATTATTTTATTTATTTGCTATATATAAATTGCTTGTCTATAATGGTCTGTGTGGTTTGATGATTTGGCAAAATGCAGGTTTTTAGGCCTAAAATCTTCTGATTATATTCCAAATAATTTAAGGGTTTGAGGTTGGTTGTGTATCTGACGTGAAATCATGCATAACATCCTGGAGTTTTGCCTTTTAGTTTTTTGAGAGACGCGTGAAGTTCTAAAATTTGGAATTATTTTTCAATCAAAGTTTCATTTTTGTCTATTGGATAAGTTAAAGTCATTATTGTTGTGCGATATGCAACTCTGAAAGATATTATTATACCATTGTAGTTGTTAACGGACATAATGGGATTTATAACGTTGATTCGGGCTCGAAGTACAATCTAATAAGTCAGTCGGATTATCGACAATTGTGCGAGAAAAGGGCAGTAATGTTTAACTCGCGCGCGGAATCAGCCAACCAGTTTCGCGCATATGCTTCTGATCATCTGCTTAAAGTGCTACAAGTTTTTGAAGCCCCGATTTCGGTGCTAAGCGATCCTGAACTGATTGCTGCTTTTTACGTCATTGAAAATAGTAGACAATCGCTGTTGGGACGTGACACAGCAATCAAACTCAAGGTTCTAAAACTGGGTTTAGACGTACATCGAGTTGAAAAGGCGGAGCCTTTCCCCAAACGGCGTGATGTGTCGGTCAAGCTGTCCATTGATAAGTCAATAGTCCCATTGAAGCAACCAATGAGGCGAGTGCCAACGGCGTTGGAAAGTAAAGTCACCGATAAATTGGAGGAAGCATTAAATTTGGACATCATTGAACCAGTATTGGGCCCGAGCGCTTGGATATCGCCAGTCGTGATTGCGTTTAAGGACGACGGGGATATCCGGGTATGCTTGGACATGAGACGCGCAAACAAGGCAATACATCGAGAAAACTACCCGTTGCCAACGTTTGAAGCGTTTATGACTAAGCTGAAAGGTGCCAAGTATTTTTCGCGACTTGATTTAATACGCTTACCATCAGCTGGAGCTGACCGAGTCCAGCCGAGAAATTACTACCTTCATAACGCACCGCGGGTTATTTCGATATAAGCGGCTGATGTTCGGCGTGAATTCAGCCCCAGAAATATTTCAACGGTTAATGGAGGAATTTTTGGCCCCTTGTCAGAATGCTTTAAATTACATTGATGACGTGATCATATTTGGCAACAATATTGAGGAGCATGACAAATCACTCGCAAAGGTCATGGAAATATTTCGAGCTAATAACGTAGCACTAAATGAGAAGAAATGCGTATTTCGAGTACAGAAATTGAAATTTCTAGGTAATATCCTCTCGGACAAGGGGATCAAAGTTGACCCCGAGAAAGTGAAGGTGATTACAACGTTTAGAGCGCCCAAAAATAAAGAAGAGGTATGCAGTTTCCTCGGTTTAGTCACATAAACCGAAATTTGAGCAAATTACTGAAAAGCCATGAAACGTTCTGTTGGGGCAAGCCACAGGAAGATGCATTCCAAAATCTCAAAGCTAAGATTTCCACAGTTCCAATGCTGTCATATTTTAACCTGATTGCTCCCACATAGAAAGTGTGATTTTGGGGAGCCTTGAGGAAATCATAAATACCAAAAGGCAGTCCCAAGCCTCAACATTGATGGAGAACATTTCTAGGGCTGTCAGACAACTCTGAATGGTGGCTTGCAGCTCCTTCAGCGCGACCCCGGACTCTTGAGAAATAGCCTAGATGTTGAAAAGGATCTTCAACTGACTATTCACAAATAGCCGCCGGTTCTCAAAGCGGTCTGTGAGGCTTTGCCACGCTGCGACAAACACCTCATGGGTAAGCGGAGCCTTAGAAACAATGGCGTGGGCGTCACCACTTGTTTTGGACAGTAAGTGGAGCAACTTCTCTACCGGGGTGAGCCGCGGGTTTTCGATGTAAATGGCCGTAAACAAGTCTCTGAAGGTGGGCCACCGAAGATAATCACTCGCGAAGACCTCGGTGTTCACCGGAGGTAACCGGCAGCCTGTAGACGCGGACGTGTGGACATTGACGGAAGCCTGAGAGGATTGGGAGGCAATTTTCTCCCGAAGCTTGGCAATACACCTCGAATAGACGGAGTAACAGTAGCTGTACTTTGATTCCAGCACTGTCGAGGTGGCCGCATTGTCGTCTGACACGGCTAGCAAATCGGAGCTGCTCTCTTTTCCACCTTCTTCCAAAGTGCCCGAAGTCCCAATGGACTTCGCACATGTATTAGGAGCCTATTTTCGTCTCTGGGGCGCCCGGAGAATTTATGTTAGTCTCAAATTGGCTAATTCGATCTGTTGTGGCGAGGAACTTTTTCAGCGCCGCTTCGACCGCACTTTGAGCCATTTTCGCAATGGAGGGAGTGTGCCCTTGTGAAGGACCGGGGATTGTATTGACGGATTCGTCACTCTTTGCCCTTGGAATGGCACTGGTAGCCTTAGGCTTTAAAAGAGGCGTCCGCGGAGAAGCGGATTGAGATCTGTCGAAACGGATGGTTGGGATCGAACGTTGCAATTACCCTGGACGAGACTGCTCCACAAGCCTCGAAGTATATCCTCGATACTTGGGTCATCACATCGGTTGGAGCTTTAGTCTCCAACAACTAAAACGCTATTCTCCACATGCAACATTGACAGTACACTACAAAGATTCTGGGAGATAGAAGAAGTCAGGAGCTACGCTCTCAAGGATCCAAGGTCTTTCCCGAGACGCGCAAAAAGGACGACGATGGAAAGTATATCGCCAAGCTACCATTAAAGATGACAAATCCGAAGTTTGCATACACACTCCAAGGAGGACAATCTCGCTTTATGGCTGTAGAAAAACGGCTACAGCGCAATCCGGATCTACGAGAGAAGTAGATCAATCTTTTTGCCGTTTGCCCACGCTTCGGAATGTAATGATATGTATTCTCCGCAGCCATTGTCAAGCTGGGGTTAGCACATCTGATGTCAGACGCCAAATTGAACCTCGACAAGTGGGTATCCAATTCACCACGAATATCTAAGCCCGAATATAGAGACGCCATCAGCACCGGAAACGAACGAGTACAAGGTTCAATAAAGGTTCTTGGAATTTTCTCAGATGTTGCACGTATCTTTGACCCTCTTGGCTTGAGGCTTGACCCTCTTAGCTTGACCTTTCTTTGATTGTGGTACAATTCAAAATTATGTTCCAAATATGTTATGGCTATTGGGTCTCGATTGGTGTGCGCAGTTCTCAATACTTAGATGCCGTAGCTTCAGCCTATAATATGCTCTATCTTAATGGCATCGATCTTATACAAAAATTTGACCAGAAATTGTTCGGTGAAGCTGATTAGTCCAACGGACGTATGAGATTTTGTAAGTTTCGTGAAACCTTAACCAAACTTGGCGGAGATATTATTAAACTTACTTGTAAATAAAATATTTATAATAAAAAAATATTTATAATTGCTACAAAATAAAAATTAAATCCCGACACCATGTACATTTACTTTTTACCTCGATTTCGTAAAGCCGGAAAATTATCCATATGTTCTTTTTATAGCCAACGCAGTGTAAAATGTGTGCAACACATTACATTATAACTAAAAAGATAATAATGCATAATTTTAAGTTAAATTTCATCTTGGGATAGTTCAGGGGATAATCGGAAAATGAATTGTAATTTTCATAAAAAACAAAGAAATGGATCGTGTTCAGCAAAATTGGATCTAATTATTGGTAACAAAAGGGGTCGGAAGGATCTAGTAACTCTATTAGGAACTGAAAAAATTAATTTCTCCAGTAGTAATTTGAGTCCGCCTGTCCAAGAAAAAGCATATGAAGTAAGTAGCACAAGTACGGCGCTCTTGTAATCGACTCGTACTATTAAACCTATAGCTTCAACCGGCAACGATACGACGGAAGGCATTTAATGTAGTAAAATACTAGTAACAGTATTTAATGAGTGCAACATTATTTTATTTATTTGCTATATATAAATTGCTTGTCTATAATGGTCTGTGTGGTTTGATGATTTGGCAAAATGCAGGTTTTTAGGCCTAAAATCTTCTGATTATATTCCAAATAATTTAAGGGTTTGAGGTTGGTTGTGTATCTGACGTGAAATCATGCATAACATCCTGGAGTTTTGCCTTTTAGTTTTTTGAGAGACGCGTGAAGTTCTAAAATTTGGAATTATTTTTCAATCAAAGTTTCATTTTTGTCTATTGGATAAGTTAAAGTCATTATTGTTGTGCGATATGCAACTCTGAAAGATATTATTATACCATTGTAGTTGTTAACGGACATAATGGGATTTATAACGTTGAAGAGGACAGATCGTTTTTCGACATTTTTAAATATTCAGCAGCCACCCTTATTTGTTTTTTTTTTTTATAGTGTGAGATAAACTAATCTCATTTAATATTTTGACGCCCCCGGGTGGACACTAGTGCTAAATATTTAAAAATAAAAATAATCATATAGTGACAGTGACATAGTGTTACACAAACCTACAAAACAAAAAAGGTTGCGAGTCTGTTCCTAAGAGAATGAGAGCAAAATAAGAGCGAACGCAATATGTAATTTTCGCATTAAGAGAATCTATTCCAAATGGAACGAGATTAAGCAGCGTTAGCCGATTAAATTCCGGCTGCTGCATTAAAGGAGTCGGTTCCAAAGGGAATGCGATCCAGAGAAAAAAGAGCAGCTTTAAAAGAGCGGATTAAATTCTTGATGTTGCATTAAGAGAGCCGGTTCCAAGAGGAATGCGGAGAGAAAAAAATAAGAAGAGCGAAACATAATTTGAGATGTTCGCATAAAGAGTCTGTTCAAAATGGAATGAGACCAATAACACAAAAAAAAAATGGATTGCTAATGGCCATCTAATTTTAACTACCTTTCAGGTTATACTAAACATGACGGAGTTAAAACCATTCCTGTGCCAGGAATGGATAAAGCGCTATGGAGGACAGAGTGGGAGGCGTGGTTGCGCGCGTTTAATATATATATTGGAGATCACATCCGTATGTAAGAAGAGAAACAAGCTTCTCCACCTGGGTGGACCGCAGCTCCAGGCTGTAGTCTACAGCATTCCGGGAGCATTAATTCCTTTTGTTGAAAAGGAGCAAAATGATGTCTTAACACCTCTTATTACCAAATTGAACGAGTATTTTTCACCGCAGCGCAACTCGGCTTTTGAGAGACATTTGTTTCGATCGATGACCCCAATAGAGGGAGAATGTTTCACAGAGTTTTTGATGAGGCTTCGCTCCCAAATAGTTAAATGTTCATTTGGAGAGACCAAAGAACAGATAGAGGATATCTGTCTAAAAGATAGGATCATCGATGTCTGGGCTTCGTTCGAGCTAAAAAGAAGCTATTGGAAAATGAATTTACTTTGGAGGAGGTCATAAAAACATGTTATATCGACGAACAAGTTAATAAACAAACGCAATCTATGATCCCGCAATCGCATGCAAATATGCAAATGCAAATGTGGCCAAAAAGGGTCCCAAGAAAATAGTTTGGACTGCCCAGCCAGAAACGCGAAATGCAGGAAATGCGAAAGGATTGGACATTTTTATCGGAAATGCCGTACAAGAAAAAGGAAGCCATACGACAAATGGGAAGGACCAGATTGAAAGCGACGACAACGTGATCATTATATATTAAGTCCATATCTAGTGGCTCTAAAAGTTACTCGGATAGTCCAAACGACGCGGAGTTATTCAGAGTGGAACATGAATCATTACGAGAAGAAGAAATTCCATGTAAAAAAGGGGGCGATGCAGTCACTATGATAATTGATTCGGGCTCGAAGTACAATCTAATAAGTCAGTCGGATTATCGACAATTGTGCGAGAAAAGGGCAGTAATGTTTAACTCGCGCGCGGAATCAGCCAACCAGTTTCGCGCATATGCTTCTGATCATCTGCTTAAAGTGCTACAAGTTTTTGAAGCCCCGATTTCGGTGCTAAGCGATCCTGAACTGATTGCTGCTTTTTACGTCATTGAAAATAGTAGACAATCGCTGTTGGGACGTGACACAGCAATCAAACTCAAGGTTCTAAAACTGGGTTTAGACGTACATCGAGTTGAAAAGGCGGAGCCTTTCCCCAAACGGCGTGATGTGTCGGTCAAGCTGTCCATTGATAAGTCAATAGTCCCATTGAAGCAACCAATGAGGCGAGTGCCAACGGCGTTGGAAAGTAAAGTCACCGATAAATTGGAGGAAGCATTAAATTTGGACATCATTGAACCAGTATTGGGCCCGAGCGCTTGGATATCGCCAGTCGTGATTGCGTTTAAGGACGACGGGGATATCCGGGTATGCTTGGACATGAGACGCGCAAACAAGGCAATACATCGAGAAAACTACCCGTTGCCAACGTTTGAAGCGTTTATGACTAAGCTGAAAGGTGCCAAGTATTTTTCGCGACTTGATTTAATACGCTTACCATCAGCTGGAGCTGACCGAGTCCAGCCGAGAAATTACTACCTTCATAACGCACCGCGGGCTATTTCGATATAAGCGGCTGATGTTCGGCGTGAATTCAGCCCCAGAAATATTTCAACGGTTAATGGAGGAATTTTTGGCCCCTTGTCAGAATGCTTTAAATTACATTGATGACGTGATCATATTTGGCAACAATATTGAGGAGCATGACAAATCACTCGCAAAGGTCATGGAAATATTTCGAGCTAATAACGTAGCACTAAATGAGAAGAAATGCGTATTTCGAGTACAGAAATTGAAATTTCTAGGTAATATCCTCTCGGACAAGGGGATCAAAGTTGACCCCGAGAAAGTGAAGGTGATTACAACGTTTAGAGCGCCCAAAAAAATAAAGAAGAGGTACGCAGTTTCCTCGGTTTAGTCACATAAACCGAAATTTGAGCAAATTACTGAAAAGCCATGAAACGTTCTGTTGGGGCAAGCCACAGGAAGATGCATTCCAAAATCTCAAAGCTAAGATTTCCACAGTTCCAATGCTGTCATATTTTAACCTGATTGCTCCCACATAGAAAGTGTGATTTTGGGGAGCCTTGAGGAAATCATAAATACCAAAAGGCAGTCCCAAGCCTCAACATTGATGGAGAACATTTCTAGGGCTGTCAGACAACTCTGAATGGTGGCTTGCAGCTCCTTCAGCGCGACCCCGGACTCTTGAGAAATAGCCTAGATGTTGAAAAGGATCTTCAACTGACTATTCACAAATAGCCGCCGGTTCTCAAAGCGGTCTGTGAGGCTTTGCCACGCTGCGACAAACACCTCATGGGTAAGCGGAGCCTTAGAAACAATGGCGTGGGCGTCACCACTTGTTTTGGACAGTAAGTGGAGCAACTTCTCTACCGGGGTGAGCCGCGGGTTTTCGATGTAAATGGCCGTAAACAAGTCTCTGAAGGTGGGCCACCGAAGATAATCACTCGCGAAGACCTCGGTGTTCACCGGAGGTAACCGGCAGCCTGTAGACGCGGACGTGTGGACATTGACGGAAGCCTGAGAGGATTGGGAGGCAATTTTCTCCCGAAGCTTGGCAATACACCTCGAATAGACGGAGTAACAGTAGCTGTACTTTGATTCCAGCACTGTCGAGGTGGCCGCATTGTCGTCTGACACGGCTAGCAAATCGGAGCTGCTCTCTTTTCCACCTTCTTCCAAAGTGCCCGAAGTCCCAATGGACTTCGCACATGTATTAGGAGCCTATTTTCGTCTCTGGGGCGCCCGGAGAATTTATGTTAGTCTCAAATTGGCTAATTCGATCTGTTGTGGCGAGGAACTTTTTCAGCGCCGCTTCGACCGCACTTTGAGCCATTTTCGCAATGGAGGGAGTGTGCCCTTGTGAAGGACCGGGGATTGTATTGACGGATTCGTCACTCTTTGCCCTTGGAATGGCACTGGTAGCCTTAGGCTTTAAAAGAGGCGTCCGCGGAGAAGCGGATTGAGATCTGTCGAAACGGATGGTTGGGATCGAACGTGGCTTTTGGTCGTCTCCCGTGGGCATTCTCAGACACCAACTCGCTGGTCAGAGCTTGTCGACTGACTTTCGCAACAGGTGCCTCGTACGAAGCGGTGGCCGGTCACACCAAAGTGATGAGACCGGTGAGATCGCGGACGAAATGCGATTGCAAGGCCAAGTGGGAATTAGAAGCGCCGATGTCGAGAGGAACGACGGATGCGGCACATTTCGGATGTGGGAGAAACTTCAGGAAGCCAAAAAAACCAGATGGGCCAAGGTTTGTTGAGATTCTAGGCGGATGTTGCCAGATGTTGGAACGCCAGCACTAGCAACATTGACATAGTTCGGAGAGTTCCATCGAAGATCTTGAGAACAATCACCGGGGCACCGTGGTACGTTCGCAACGAAAACTTACACCGCGACTTAAACATTCGACCAGTCAAAGAAGCGATCGCAGAACAGAAGGTAAAGTACTTAACCAAGCTATCGGTGCACCTTAACCACCTGGCGAGAGGTCTAACAAGGTTGAGCAACCAATCACGCCTTCGTCGCAATGACTTACCCACCCAGCGACCGACCTGAGGGACGCGCAACCAGAATGCAGTCTTAGTATACTGTTAGTTAAATTTTAATGTTAAGATTCGTCAACTTATTGTTAGTCTCAAAATTAAGAGTAGATTCAATAAATAAAAGCAAAGCTATAAAAAAAAAAAAAAAAAAGGAAAAATCAAACTTATTAGAACTTAACGAAGAAGCAACGTAAACTTAAATGTAAAGTTTTAATGTTTCTAAAATAAACGTTTAGAAACATATACCTTTGGGGTATATAAACCCCGTACACGCCGTCGATGTTTATAATCGTCCCAATCATTTTTGACCACTCAGTGACCGAAAACACCGTCACCAATCAAAATCAAGCAAGGCATTTAAATCTTGGAGAAATCCAAAAAAAGCCAAATAAACCACAAACTGTGGAAACTTTTGCCATGTTTACATGGATGACATCTCTTTTTTCACATTCGCTTGAACAACACCTTCGGAACAAAAATATCTGAGAACTACGTAGTTTCCTAGGACTGACCGGAAAATTACGCTACGCTACGCCAAACCATTTACTAGAATTTTAGAAGGCTCTAACGGAATGAGAATGTCAAAAAACGCTGCAATTACCCTGGACGAGACTGCTCCACAAGCCTCGAAGTATATCCTCGATACTTGGGTCATCACATCGGTTGGAGTTTTAGTCTCCAACAACTAAAACGCTATTCTCCACATGCAACATTGACAGTACACTACAAAGATTCTGGGAGATAGAAGAAGTCAGGAGCTACGCTCTCAAGGATCCAAGGTCTTTCCCCGAGACGCGCAAAAAGGACGACGATGGAAAGTATATCGCCAAGCTACCATTAAAGATGACAAATCCGAAGTTTGCATACACACTCCAAGGAGGACAATCTCGCTTTATGGCTGTAGAAAAACGGCTACAGCGCAATCCGGATCTACGAGAGAAGTAGATCAATCTTTTTGCCGTTTGCCCACGCTTCGGAATGTAATGATATGTATTCTCCGCAGCCATTGTCAAGCTGGGGTTAGCACATCTGATGTCAGACGCCAAATTGAACCTCGACAAGTGGGTATCCAATTCACCACGAATATCTAAGCCCGAATATAGAGACGCCATCAGCACCGGAAACGAACGAGTACAAGGTTCAATAAAGGTTCTTGGAATTTTCTCAGATGTTGCACGTATCTTTGACCCTCTTGGCTTGAGGCTTGACCCTCTTAGCTTGACCTTTCTTTGATTGTGGTACAATTCAAAATTATGTTCCAAATATGTTATGGCTATTGGGTCTCGATTGGTGTGCGCAGTTCTCAATACTTAGATGCCGTAGCTTCAGCCTATAATATGCTCTATCTTAATGGCATCGATCTTATACAAAAATTTGACCAGAAATTGTTCGGTGAAGCTGATTAGTCCAACGGACGTATGAGATTTTGTAAGTTTCGTGAAACCTTAACCAAACTTGGCGGAGATATTATTAAACTTACTTGTAAATAAAATATTTATAATAAAAAAATATTTATAATTGCTACAAAATAAAAATTAAATCCCGACACCATGTACATTTACTTTTTACCTCGATTTCGTAAAGCCGGAAAATTATCCATATGTTCTTTTTATAGCCAACGCAGTGTAAAATGTGTGCAACACATTACATTATAACTAAAAAGATAATAATGCATAATTTTAAGTTAAATTTCATCTTGGGATAGTTCAGGGGATAATCGGAAAATGAATTGTAATTTTCATAAAAAACAAAGAAATGGATCGTGTTCAGCAAAATTGGATCTAATTATTGGTAACAAAAGGGGTCGGAAGGATCTAGTAACTCTATTAGGAACTGAAAAAATTAATTTCTCCAGTAGTAATTTGAGTCCGCCTGTCCAAGAAAAAGCATATGAAGTAAGTAGCACAAGTACGGCGCTCTTGTAATCGACTCGTACTATTAAACCTATAGCTTCAACCGGCAACGATACGACGGAAGGCATTTAATGTAGTAAAATACTAGTAACAGTATTTAATGAGTGCAACATTATTTTATTTATTTGCTATATATAAATTGCTTGTCTATAATGGTCTGTGTGGTTTGATGATTTGGCAAAATGCAGGTTTTTAGGCCTAAAATCTTCTGATTATATTCCAAATAATTTAAGGGTTTGAGGTTGGTTGTGTATCTGACGTGAAATCATGCATAACATCCTTGAGTTTTGTTTTTGAAGTCCCAATGGACTTCGCACATGTATTAGGAGCCTATTTTCGTCTCTGGGGCGCCCGGAGAATTTATGTTAGTCTCAAATTGGCTAATTCGATCTGTTGTGGCGAGGAACTTTTTCAGCGCCGCTTCGACCGCACTTTGAGCCATTTTCGCAATGGAGGGAGTGTGCCCTTGTGAAGGACCGGGGATTGTATTGACGGATTCGTCACTCTTTGCCCTTGGAATGGCACTGGTAGCCTTAGGCTTTAAAAGAGGCGTCCGCGGAGAAGCGGATTGAGATCTGTCGAAACGGATGGTTGGGATCGAACGTGGCTTTTGGTCGTCTCCCGTGGGCATTCTCAGACACCAACTCGCTGGTCAGAGCTTGTCGACTGACTTTCGCAACAGGTGCCTCGTACGAAGCGGTGGCCGGTCACACCAAAGTGATGAGACCGGTGAGATCGCGGACGAAATGCGATTGCAAGGCCAAGTGGGAATTAGAAGCGCCGATGTCGAGAGGAACGACGGATGCGGCACATTTCGGATGTGGGAGAAACTTCAGGAAGCCAAAAAAACCAGATGGGCCAAGGTTTGTTGAGATTCTAGGCGGATGTTGCCAGATGTTGGAACGCCAGCAATAGCAGGAGCTACGCTCTCAAGGATCCAAGGTCTTTCCCCGAGACGCGCAAAAAGGACGACGATGGAAAGTATATCGCCAAGCTACCATTAAAGATGACAAATCCGAAGTTTGCATACACACTCCAAGGAGGACAATCTCGCTTTATGGCTGTAGAAAAACGGCTACAGCGCAATCCGGATCTACGAGAGAAGTAGATCAATCTTTTTGCCGTTTGCCCACGCTTCGGAATGTAATGATATGTATTCTCCGCAGCCATTGTCAAGCTGGGGTTAGCACATCTGATGTCAGACGCCAAATTGAACCTCGACAAGTGGGTATCCAATTCACCACGAATATCTAAGCCCGAATATAGAGACGCCATCAGCACCGGAAACGAACGAGTACAAGGTTCAATAAAGGTTCTTGGAATTTTCTCAGATGTTGCACGTATCTTTGACCCTCTTGGCTTGAGGCTTGACCCTCTTAGCTTGACCTTTCTTTGATTGTGGTACAATTCAAAATTATGTTCCAAATATGTTATGGCTATTGGGTCTCGATTGGTGTGCGCAGTTCTCAATACTTAGATGCCGTAGCTTCAGCCTATAATATGCTCTATCTTAATGGCATCGATCTTATACAAAAATTTGACCAGAAATTGTTCGGTGAAGCTGATTAGTCCAACGGACGTATGAGATTTTGTAAGTTTCGTGAAACCTTAACCAAACTTGGCGGAGATATTATTAAACTTACTTGTAAATAAAATATTTATAATAAAAAAATATTTATAATTGCTACAAAATAAAAATTAAATCCCGACACCATGTACATTTACTTTTTACCTCGATTTCGTAAAGCCGGAAAATTATCCATATGTTCTTTTTATAGCCAACGCAGTGTAAAATGTGTGCAACACATTACATTATAACTAAAAAGATAATAATGCATAATTTTAAGTTAAATTTCATCTTGGGATAGTTCAGGGGATAATCGGAAAATGAATTGTAATTTTCATAAAAAACAAAGAAATGGATCGTGTTCAGCAAAATTGGATCTAATTATTGGTAACAAAAGGGGTCGGAAGGATCTAGTAACTCTATTAGGAACTGAAAAAATTAATTTCTCCAGTAGTAATTTGAGTCCGCCTGTCCAAGAAAAAGCATATGAAGTAAGTAGCACAAGTACGGCGCTCTTGTAATCGACTCGTACTATTAAACCTATAGCTTCAACCGGCAACGATACGACGGAAGGCATTTAATGTAGTAAAATACTAGTAACAGTATTTAATGAGTGCAACATTATTTTATTTATTTGCTATATATAAATTGCTTGTCTATAATGGTCTGTGTGGTTTGATGATTTGGCAAAATGCAGGTTTTTAGGCCTAAAATCTTCTGATTATATTCCAAATAATTTAAGGGTTTGAGGTTGGTTGTGTATCTGACGTGAAATCATGCATAACATCCTGGAGTTTTGCCTTTTAGTTTTTTGAGAGACGCGTGAAGTTCTAAAATTTGGAATTATTTTTCAATCAAAGTTTCATTTTTGTCTATTGGATAAGTTAAAGTCATTATTGTTGTGCGATATGCAACTCTGAAAGATATTATTATACCATTGTAGTTGTTAACGGACATAATGGGATTTATAACGTTGATTCGGGCTCGAAGTACAATCTAATAAGTCAGTCGGATTATCGACAATTGTGCGAGAAAAGGGCAGTAATGTTTAACTCGCGCGCGGAATCAGCCAACCAGTTTCGCGCATATGCTTCTGATCATCTGCTTAAAGTGCTACAAGTTTTGAAGCCCCGATTTCGGTGCTAAGCGATCCTGAACTGATTGCTGCTTTTTACGTCATTGAAAATAGTAGACAATCGCTGTTGGGACGTGACACAGCAATCAAACTCAAGGTTCTAAAACTGGGTTTAGACGTACATCGAGTTGAAAAGGCGGAGCCTTTCCCCAAACGGCGTGATGTGTCGGTCAAGCTGTCCATTGATAAGTCAATAGTCCCATTGAAGCAACCAATGAGGCGAGTGCCAACGGCGTTGGAAAGTAAAGTCACCGATAAATTGGAGGAAGCATTAAATTTGGACATCATTGAACCAGTATTGGGCCCGAGCGCTTGGATATCGCCAGTCGTGATTGCGTTTAAGGACGACGGGGATATCCGGGTATGCTTGGACATGAGACGCGCAAACAAGGCAATACATCGAGAAAACTACCCGTTGCCAACGTTTGAAGCGTTTATGACTAAGCTGAAAGGTGCCAAGTATTTTTCGCGACTTGATTTAATACGCTTACCATCAGCTGGAGCTGACCGAGTCCAGCCGAGAAATTACTACCTTCATAACGCACCGCGGGTTATTTCGATATAAGCGGCTGATGTTCGGCGTGAATTCAGCCCCAGAAATATTTCAACGGTTAATGGAGGAATTTTTGGCCCCTTGTCAGAATGCTTTAAATTACATTGATGACGTGATCATATTTGGCAACAATATTGAGGAGCATGACAAATCACTCGCAAAGGTCATGGAAATATTTCGAGCTAATAACGTAGCACTAAATGAGAAGAAATGCGTATTTCGAGTACAGAAATTGAAATTTCTAGGTAATATCCTCTCGGACAAGGGGATCAAAGTTGACCCCGAGAAAGTGAAGGTGATTACAACGTTTAGAGCGCCCAAAAATAAAGAAGAGGTACGCAGTTTCCTCGGTTTAGTCACATAAACCGAAATTTGAGCAAATTACTGAAAAGCCATGAAACGTTCTGTTGGGGCAAGCCACAGGAAGATGCATTCCAAAATCTCAAAGCTAAGATTTCCACAGTTCCAATGCTGTCATATTTTAACCTGATTGCTCCCACATAGAAAGTGTGATTTTGGGGAGCCTTGAGGAAATCATAAATACCAAAAGGCAGTCCCAAGCCTCAACATTGATGGAGAACATTTCTAGGGCTGTCAGACAACTCTGAATGGTGGCTTGCAGCTCCTTCAGCGCGACCCCGGACTCTTGAGAAATAGCCTAGATGTTGAAAAGGATCTTCAACTGACTATTCACAAATAGCCGCCGGTTCTCAAAGCGGTCTGTGAGGCTTTGCCACGCTGCGACAAACACCTCATGGGTAAGCGGAGCCTTAGAAACAATGGCGTGGGCGTCACCACTTGTTTTGGACAGTAAGTGGAGCAACTTCTCTACCGGGGTGAGCCGCGGGTTTTCGATGTAAATGGCCGTAAACAAGTCTCTGAAGGTGGGCCACCGAAGATAATCACTCGCGAAGACCTCGGTGTTCACCGGAGGTAACCGGCAGCCTGTAGACGCGGACGTGTGGACATTGACGGAAGCCTGAGAGGATTGGGAGGCAATTTTCTCCCGAAGCTTGGCAATACACCTCGAATAGACGGAGTAACAGTAGCTGTACTTTGATTCCAGCACTGTCGAGGTGGCCGCATTGTCGTCTGACACGGCTAGCAAATCGGAGCTGCTCTCTTTTCCACCTTCTTCCAAAGTGCCCGAAGTCCCAATGGACTTCGCACATGTATTAGGAGCCTATTTTCGTCTCTGGGGCGCCCGGAGAATTTATGTTAGTCTCAAATTGGCTAATTCGATCTGTTGTGGCGAGGAACTTTTTTCAGCGCCGCTTCGACCGCACTTTGAGCCATTTTCGCAATGGAGGGAGTGTGCCCTTGTGAAGGACCGGGGATTGTATTGACGGATTCGTCACTCTTTGCCCTTGGAATGGCACTGGTAGCCTTAGGCTTTAAAAGAGGCGTCCGCGGAGAAGCGGATTGAGATCTGTCGAAACGGATGGTTGGGATCGAACGTGGCTTTTGGTCGTCTCCCGTGGGCATTCTCAGACACCAACTCGCTGGTCAGAGCTTGTCGACTGACTTTCGCAACAGGTGCCTCGTACGAAGCGGTGGCCGGTCACACCAAAGTGATGAGACCGGTGAGATCGCGGACGAAATGCGATTGCAAGGCCAAGTGGGAATTAGAAGCGCCGATGTCGAGAGGAACGACGGATGCGGCACATTTCGGATGTGGGAGAAACTTCAGGAAGCCAAAAAAACCAGATGGGCCAAGGTTTGTTGAGATTCTAGGCGGATGTTGCCAGATGTTGGAACGCCAGCAATAGCAACATTGACATAATTCAAAGAGTCCAGTCGAAGATCTTGAGAACAATCACCGGGGCACCGTGGTACGTTCGCAACGAAAACTTACACCGCGACTTAAACATTCGACCAGTCAAAGAAGCGATCGCAGAACAGAAGGTAAAGTACTTAACCAAGCTATCGGTGCACCTTAACCACCTGGCGAGAGGTCTAACAAGGTTGAGCAACCAATCACGCCTTCGTCGCAATGACTTACCCACCCAGCGACCGACCAGAGGGACGCGCAACCAGAATGCAGTCTTAGTATACTGTTAGTTAAATTTTAATGTTAAGATTCGTCAACTTATTGTTAGTCTCAAAATTAAGAGTAGATTCAATAAATAAAAGCAAAGCTATAAAAAAAAAAAAAAAAGGAAAAATCAAACTTATTAGAACTTAACGAAGAAGCAACGTAAACTTAAATGTAAAGTTTTAATGTTTCTAAAATAAACGTTTAGAAACATATACGTTTGGGGTATATAAACCCCGTACACGCCGTCGATGTTTATAATCGTCCCAATCATTTTTGACCACTCAGTGACCGAAAACACCGTCACCAATCAAAATCAAGCAAGGCATTTAAATCTTGGAGAAATCCAAAAAAAGCCAAATAAACCACAAACTGTGGAAACTTTTGCCATGTTTACATGGATGACATCTCTTTTTTCACATTCGCTTGAACAACACCTTCGGAACAAAAATATCTGAGAACTACGTAGTTTCCTAGGACTGACCGGAAAATTACGCTACGCTACGCCAAACCATTTACTAGAATTTTAGAAGGCTCTAACGGAATGAGAATGTCAAAAAACGCTGCAATTACCCTGGACGAGACTGCTCCACAAGCCTCGAAGTATATCCTCGATACTTGGGTCATCACATCGGTTGGAGTTTTAGTCTCCAACAACTAAAACGCTATTCTCCACATGCAACATTGACAGTACACTACAAAGATTCTGGGAGATAGAAGAAGTCAGGAGCTACGCTCTCAAGGATCCAAGGTCTTTCCCCGAGACGCGCAAAAAGGACGACGATGGAAAGTATATCGCCAAGCTACCATTAAAGATGACAAATCCGAAGTTTGCATACACACTCCAAGGAGGACAATCTCGCTTTATGGCTGTAGAAAAACGGCTACAGCGCAATCCGGATCTACGAGAGAAGTAGATCAATCTTTTTGCCGTTTGCCCACGCTTCGGAATGTAATGATATGTATTCTCCGCAGCCATTGTCAAGCTGGGGTTAGCACATCTGATGTCAGACGCCAAATTGAACCTCGACAAGTGGGTATCCAATTCACCACGAATATCTAAGCCCGAATATAGAGACGCCATCAGCACCGGAAACGAACGAGTACAAGGTTCAATAAAGGTTCTTGGAATTTTCTCAGATGTTGCACGTATCTTTGACCCTCTTGGCTTGAGGCTTGACCCTCTTAGCTTGACCTTTCTTTGATTGTGGTACAATTCAAAATTATGTTCCAAATATGTTATGGCTATTGGGTCTCGATTGGTGTGCGCAGTTCTCAATACTTAGATGCCGTAGCTTCAGCCTATAATATGCTCTATCTTAATGGCATCGATCTTATACAAAAATTTGACCAGAAATTGTTCGGTGAAGCTGATTAGTCCAACGGACGTATGAGATTTTGTAAGTTTCGTGAAACCTTAACCAAACTTGGCGGAGATATTATTAAACTTACTTGTAAATAAAATATTTATAATAAAAAAATATTTATAATTGCTACAAAATAAAAATTAAATCCCGACACCATGTACATTTACTTTTTACCTCGATTTCGTAAAGCCGGAAAATTATCCATATGTTCTTTTTATAGCCAACGCAGTGTAAAATGTGTGCAACACATTACATTATAACTAAAAAGATAATAATGCATAATTTTAAGTTAAATTTCATCTTGGGATAGTTCAGGGGATAATCGGAAAATGAATTGTAATTTTCATAAAAAACAAAGAAATGGATCGTGTTCAGCAAAATTGGATCTAATTATTGGTAACAAAAGGGGTCGGAAGGATCTAGTAACTCTATTAGGAACTGAAAAAATTAATTTCTCCAGTAGTAATTTGAGTCCGCCTGTCCAAGAAAAAGCATATGAAGTAAGTAGCACAAGTACGGCGCTCTTGTAATCGACTCGTACTATTAAACCTATAGCTTCAACCGGCAACGATACGACGGAAGGCATTTAATGTAGTAAAATACTAGTAACAGTATTTAATGAGTGCAACATTATTTTATTTATTTGCTATATATAAATTGCTTGTCTATAATGGTCTGTGTGGTTTGATGATTTGGCAAAATGCAGGTTTTTAGGCCTAAAATCTTCTGATTATATTCCAAATAATTTAAGGGTTTGAGGTTGGTTGTGTATCTGACGTGAAATCATGCATAACATCCTGGAGTTTTGCCTTTTAGTTTTTTGAGAGACGCGTGAAGTTCTAAAATTTGGAATTATTTTTCAATCAAAGTTTCATTTTTGTCTATTGGATAAGTTAAAGTCATTATTGTTGTGCGATATGCAACTCTGAAAGATATTATTATACCATTGTAGTTGTTAACGGACATAATGGGATTTATAACGTTGAAGAGGACAGATCGTTTTTCGACATTTTTAAATATTCAGCAGCCACCCTTATTTGTTTTTTTTTATAGTGTGAGATAAACTAATCTCATTTAATATTTTGACGCCCCGGGTGGACACTAGTGCTAAATATTTAAAAATAAAAATAATCATATAGTGACAGTGACATAGTGTTACACAAACCTACAAAACAAAAAAGGTTGCGAGTCTGTTCCTAAGAGAATGAGAGCAAAATAAGAGCGAACGCAATATGTAATTTTCGCATTAAGAGAATCTATTCCAAATGGAACGAGATTAAGCAGCGTTAGCCGATTAAATTCCGGCTGCTGCATTAAAGGAGTCGGTTCCAAAGGGAATGCGATCCAGAGAAAAAAGAGCAGCTTTAAAAGAGCGGATTAAATTCTTGATGTTGCATTAAGAGAGCCGGTTCCAAGAGGAATGCGGAGAGAAAAAAAATAAGAAGAGCGAAACATAATTTGAGATGTTCGCATAAAGAGTCTGTTCAAAATGGAATGAGACCAATAACACAAAAAAAAAATGGATTGCTAATGGCCATCTAATTTTAACTACCTTTCAGGTTATACTAAACATGACGGAGTTAAAACCATTCCTGTGCCAGGAATGGATAAAGCGCTATGGAGGACAGAGTGGGAGGCGTGGTTGCGCGCGTTTAATATATATATTGGAGATCACATCCGTATGTAAGAAGAGAAACAAGCTTCTCCACCTGGGTGGACCGCAGCTCCAGGCTGTAGTCTACAGCATTCCGGGAGCATTAATTCCTTTTGTTGAAAAGGAGCAAAATGATGTCTTAACACCTCTTATTACCAAATTGAACGAGTATTTTTCACCGCAGCGCAACTCGGCTTTTGAGAGACATTTGTTTCGATCGATGACCCCAATAGAGGGAGAATGTTTCACAGAGTTTTTGATGAGGCTTCGCTCCCAAATAGTTAAATGTTCATTTGGAGAGACCAAAGAACAGATAGAGGATATCTGTCTAAAAGATAGGATCATCGATGTCTGGGCTTCGTTCGAGCTAAAAAGAAGCTATTGGAAAATGAATTTACTTTGGAGGAGGTCATAAAAACATGTAATATCGACGAACAAGTTAATAAACAAACGCAATCTATGATCCCGCAATCGCATGCAAATATGCAAATGCAAATGTGGCCAAAAAGGGTCCCAAGAAAATAGTTTGGACTGCCCAGCCAGAAACGCGAAATGCAGGAAATACGAAAGGATTGGACATTTTTATCGGAAATGCCGTACAAGAAAAAGGAAGCCATACGACAAATGGGAAGGACCAGATTGAAAGCGACGACAACGTGATCATTATATATTAAGTCCATATCTAGTGGCTCTAAAAGTTACTCGGATAGTCCAAACGACGCGGAGTTATTCAGAGTGGAACATGAATCATTACGAGAAGAAGAAATTCCATGTAAAAAAGGGGGCGATGCAGTCACTATGATAATTGATTCGGGCTCGAAGTACAATCTAATAAGTCAGTCGGATTATCGACAATTGTGCGAGAAAAGGGCAGTAATGTTTAACTCGCGCGCGGAATCAGCCAACCAGTTTCGCGCATATGCTTCTGATCATCTGCTTAAAGTGCTACAAGTTTTTGAAGCCCCGATTTCGGTGCTAAGCGATCCTGAACTGATTGCTGCTTTTTACGTCATTGAAAATAGTAGACAATCGCTGTTGGGACGTGACACAGCAATCAAACTCAAGGTTCTAAAACTGGGTTTAGACGTACATCGAGTTGAAAAGGCGGAGCCTTTCCCCAAACGGCGTGATGTGTCGGTCAAGCTGTCCATTGATAAGTCAATAGTCCCATTGAAGCAACCAATGAGGCGAGTGCCAACGGCGTTGGAAAGTAAAGTCACCGATAAATTGGAGGAAGCATTAAATTTGGACATCATTGAACCAGTATTGGGCCCGAGCGCTTGGATATCGCCAGTCGTGATTGCGTTTAAGGACGACGGGGATATCCGGGTATGCTTGGACATGAGACGCGCAAACAAGGCAATACATCGAGAAAACTACCCGTTGCCAACGTTTGAAGCGTTTATGACTAAGCTGAAAGGTGCCAAGTATTTTTCGCGACTTGATTTAATACGCTTACCATCAGCTGGAGCTGACCGAGTCCAGCCGAGAAATTACTACCTTCATAACGCACCGCGGGTTATTTCGATATAAGCGGCTGATGTTCGGCGTGAATTCAGCCCCAGAAATATTTCAACGGTTAATGGAGGAATTTTTGGCCCCTTGTCAGAATGCTTTAAATTACATTGATGACGTGATCATATTTGGCAACAATATTGAGGAGCATGACAAATCACTCGCAAAGGTCATGGAAATATTTCGAGCTAATAACGTAGCACTAAATGAGAAGAAATGCGTATTTCGAGTACAGAAATTGAAATTTCTAGGTAATATCCTCTCGGACAAGGGGATCAAAGTTGACCCCGAGAAAGTGAAGGTGATTACAACGTTTAGAGCGCCCAAAAATAAAGAAGAGGTACGCAGTTTCCTCGGTTTAGTCACATAAACCGAAATTTGAGCAAATTACTGAAAAGCCATGAAACGTTCTGTTGGGGCAAGCCACAGGAAGATGCATTCCAAAATCTCAAAGCTAAGATTTCCACAGTTCCAATGCTGTCATATTTTAACCTGATTGCTCCCACATAGAAAGTGTGATTTTGGGGAGCCTTGAGGAAATCATAAATACCAAAAGGCAGTCCCAAGCCTCAACATTGATGGAGAACATTTCTAGGGCTGTCAGACAACTCTGAATGGTGGCTTGCAGCTCCTTCAGCGCGACCCCGGACTCTTGAGAAATAGCCTAGATGTTGAAAAGGATCTTCAACTGACTATTCACAAATAGCCGCCGGTTCTCAAAGCGGTCTGTGAGGCTTTGCCACGCTGCGACAAACACCTCATGGGTAAGCGGAGCCTTAGAAACAATGGCGTGGGCGTCACCACCTGTTTTGGACAGTAAGTGGAGCAACTTCTCTACCGGGGTGAGCCGCGGGTTTTCGATGTAAATGGCCGTAAACAAGTCTCTGAAGGTGGGCCACCGAAGATAATCACTCGCGAAGACCTCGGTGTTCACCGGAGGTAACCGGCAGCCTGTAGACGCGGACGTGTGGACATTGACGGAAGCCTGAGAGGATTGGGAGGCAATTTTCTCCCGAAGCTTGGCAATACACCTCGAATAGACGGAGTAACAGTAGCTGTACTTTGATTCCAGCACTGTCGAGGTGGCCGCATTGTCGTCTGACACGGCTTGCTAGCCACCTTCTTCCAAAGTGCCCGAAGTCCCAATGGACTTCGCACATGTATTAGGAGCCTATTTTCGTCTCTGGGGCGCCCGGAGAATTTATGTTAGTCTCAAATTGGCTAATTCGATCTGTTGTGGCGAGGAACTTTTTCAGCGCCGCTTCGACCGCACTTTGAGCCATTTTCGCAATGGAGGGAGTGTGCCCTTGTGAAGGACCGGGGATTGTATTGACGGATTCGTCACTCTTTGCCCTTGGAATGGCACTGGTAGCCTTAGGCTTTAAAAGAGGCGTCCGCGGAGAAGCGGATTGAGATCTGTCGAAACGGATGGTTGGGATCGAACGTGGCTTTTGGTCGTCTCCCGTGGGCATTCTCAGACACCAACTCGCTGGTCAGAGCTTGTCGACTGACTTTCGCAACAGGTGCCTCGTACGAAGCGGTGGCCGGTCACACCAAAGTGATGAGACCGGTGAGATCGCGGACGAAATGCGATTGCAAGGCCAAGTGGGAATTAGAAGCGCCGATGTCGAGAGGAACGACGGATGCGGCACATTTCGGATGTGGGAGAAACTTCAGGAAGCCAAAAAAAACCAGATGGGCCAAGGTTTGTTGAGATTCTAGGCGGATGTTGCCAGATGTTGGAACGCCAGCAATAGCAGGAGCTACGCTCTCAAGGATCCAAGGTCTTTCCCCGAGACGCGCAAAAAGGACGACGATGGAAAGTATATCGCCAAGCTACCATTAAAGATGACAAATCCGAAGTTTGCATACACACTCCAAGGAGGACAATCTCGCTTTATGGCTGTAGAAAAACGGCTACAGCGCAATCCGGATCTACGAGAGAAGTAGATCAATCTTTTGCCGTTTGCCCACGCTTCGGAATGTAATGATATGTATTCTCCGCAGCCATTGTCAAGCTGGGGTTAGCACATCTGATGTCAGACGCCAAATTGAACCTCGACAAGTGGGTATCCAATTCACCACGAATATCTAAGCCCGAATATAGAGACGCCATCAGCACCGGAAACGAACGAGTACAAGGTTCAATAAAGGTTCTTGGAATTTTCTCAGATGTTGCACGTATCTTTGACCCTCTTGGCTTGAGGCTTGACCCTCTTAGCTTGACCTTTCTTTGATTGTGGTACAATTCAAAATTATGTTCCAAATATGTTATGGCTATTGGGTCTCGATTGGTGTGCGCAGTTCTCAATACTTAGATGCCGTAGCTTCAGCCTATAATATGCTCTATCTTAATGGCATCGATCTTATACAAAAATTTGACCAGAAATTGTTCGGTGAAGCTGATTAGTCCAACGGACGTATGAGATTTTGTAAGTTTCGTGAAACCTTAACCAAACTTGGCGGAGATATTATTAAACTTACTTGTAAATAAAATATTTATAATAAAAAAATATTTATAATTGCTACAAAATAAAAATTAAATCCCGACACCATGTACATTTACTTTTTACCTCGATTTCGTAAAGCCGGAAAATTATCCATATGTTCTTTTTATAGCCAACGCAGTGTAAAATGTGTGCAACACATTACATTATAACTAAAAAGATAATAATGCATAATTTTAAGTTAAATTTCATCTTGGGATAGTTCAGGGGATAATCGGAAAATGAATTGTAATTTTCATAAAAAACAAAGAAATGGATCGTGTTCAGCAAAATTGGATCTAATTATTGGTAACAAAAGGGGTCGGAAGGATCTAGTAACTCTATTAGGAACTGAAAAAATTAATTTCTCCAGTAGTAATTTGAGTCCGCCTGTCCAAGAAAAAGCATATGAAGTAAGTAGCACAAGTACGGCGCTCTTGTAATCGACTCGTACTATTAAACCTATAGCTTCAACCGGCAACGATACGACGGAAGGCATTTAATGTAGTAAAATACTAGTAACAGTATTTAATGAGTGCAACATTATTTTATTTATTTGCTATATATAAATTGCTTGTCTATAATGGTCTGTGTGGTTTGATGATTTGGCAAAATGCAGGTTTTTAGGCCTAAAATCTTCTGATTATATTCCAAATAATTTAAGGGTTTGAGGTTGGTTGTGTATCTGACGTGAAATCATGCATAACATCCTGGAGTTTTGCCTTTTAGTTTTTTGAGAGACGCGTGAAGTTCTAAAATTTGGAATTATTTTTCAATCAAAGTTTCATTTTTGTCTATTGGATAAGTTAAAGTCATTATTGTTGTGCGATATGCAACTCTGAAAGATATTATTATACCATTGTAGTTGTTAACGGACATAATGGGATTTATAACGTTGAAGAGGACAGATCGTTTTTCGACATTTTTAAATATTCAGCAGCCACCCTTATTTTTTTTTTTTTATAGTGTGAGATAAACTAATCTCATTTAATATTTTGACGCCCCCGGGTGGACACTAGTGCTAAATATTTAAAAATAAAAATAATCATATAGTGACAGTGACATAGTGTTACACAAACCTACAAAACAAAAAAGGTTGCGAGTCTGTTCCTAAGAGAATGAGAGCAAAATAAGAGCGAACGCAATATGTAATTTTCGCATTAAGAGAATCTATTCCAAATGGAACGAGATTAAGCAGCGTTAGCCGATTAAATTCCGGCCGCTGCATTAAAGGAGTCGGTTCCAAAGGGAATGCGATCCAGAAAAAAAGAGCAGCTTTAAAAGAGCGGATTAAATTCTTGATGTTGCATTAAGAGAGCCGGTTCCAAGAGGAATGCGGAGAGAAAAAAATAAGAAGAGCGAAACATAATTTGAGATGTTCGCATAAAGAGTCTGTTCAAAATGGAATGAGACCAATAACACAAAAAAAAAAATGGATTGCTAATGGCCATCTAATTTTAACTACCTTTCAGGTTATACTAAACATGACGGAGTTAAAACCATTCCTGTGCCAGGAATGGATAAAGCGCTATGGAGGACAGAGTGGGAGGCGTGGTTGCGCGCGTTTAATATATATATTGGAGATCACATCCGTATGTAAGAAGAGAAACAAGCTTCTCCACCTGGGTGGACCGCAGCTCCAGGCTGTAGTCTACAGCATTCCGGGAGCATTAATTCCTTTTGTTGAAAAGGAGCAAAATGATGTCTTAACACCTCTTATTACCAAATTGAACGAGTATTTTTCACCGCAGCGCAACTCGGCTTTTGAGAGACATTTGTTTCGATCGATGACCCCAATAGAGGGAGAATGTTTCACAGAGTTTTTGATGAGGCTTCGCTCCCAAATAGTTAAATGTTCATTTGGAGAGACCAAAGAACAGATAGAGGATATCTGTCTAAAAGATAGGATCATCGATGTCTGGGCTTCGTTCGAGCTAAAAGAAGCTATTGGAAAATGAATTTACTTTGGAGGAGGTCATAAAAACATGTAATATCGACGAACAAGTTAATAAACAAACGCAATCTATGATCCCGCAATCGCATGCAAATATGCAAATGCAAATGTGGCCAAAAAGGGTCCCAAGAAAATAGTTTGGACTGCCCAGCCAGAAACGCGAAATGCAGGAAATACGAAAGGATTGGACATTTTTATCGGAAATGCCGTACAAGAAAAAGGAAGCCATACGACAAATGGGAAGGACCAGATTGAAAGCGACGACAACGTGATCATTATATATTAAGTCCATATCTAGTGGCTCTAAAAGTTACTCGGATAGTCCAAACGACGCGGAGTTATTCAGAGTGGAACATGAATCATTACGAGAAGAAGAAATTCCATGTAAAAAAAGGGGGCGATGCAGTCACTATGATAATTGATTCGGGCTCGAAGTACAATCTAATAAGTCAGTCGGATTATCGACAATTGTGCGAGAAAAGGGCAGTAATGTTTAACTCGCGCGCGGAATCAGCCAACCAGTTTCGCGCATATGCTTCTGATCATCTGCTTAAAGTGCTACAAGTTTTTGAAGCCCCGATTTCGGTGCTAAGCGATCCTGAACTGATTGCTGCTTTTTACGTCATTGAAAATAGTAGACAATCGCTGTTGGGACGTGACACAGCAATCAAACTCAAGGTTCTAAAACTGGGTTTAGACGTACATCGAGTTGAAAAGGCGGAGCCTTTCCCCAAACGGCGTGATGTGTCGGTCAAGCTGTCCATTGATAAGTCAATAGTCCCATTGAAGCAACCAATGAGGCGAGTGCCAACGGCGTTGGAAAGTAAAGTCACCGATAAATTGGAGGAAGCATTAAATTTGGACATCATTGAACCAGTATTGGGCCCGAGCGCTTGGATATCGCCAGTCGTGATTGCGTTTAAGGACGACGGGGATATCCGGGTATGCTTGGACATGAGACGCGCAAACAAGGCAATACATCGAGAAAACTACCCGTTGCCAACGTTTGAAGCGTTTATGACTAAGCTGAAAGGTGCCAAGTATTTTTCGCGACTTGATTTAATACGCTTACCATCAGCTGGAGCTGACCGAGTCCAGCCGAGAAATTACTACCTTCATAACGCACCGCGGGTTATTTCGATATAAGCGGCTGATGTTCGGCGTGAATTCAGCCCCAGAAATATTTCAACGGTTAATGGAGGAATTTTTGGCCCCTTGTCAGAATGCTTTAAATTACATTGATGACGTGATCATATTTGGCAACAATATTGAGGAGCATGACAAATCACTCGCAAAGGTCATGGAAATATTTCGAGCTAATAACGTAGCACTAAATGAGAAGAAATGCGTATTTCGAGTACAGAAATTGAAATTTCTAGGTAATATCCTCTCGGACAAGGGGATCAAAGTTGACCCCGAGAAAGTGAAGGTGATTACAACGTTTAGAGCGCCCAAAAATAAAGAAGAGGTACGCAGTTTCCTCGGTTTAGTCACATAAACCGAAATTTGAGCAAATTACTGAAAAGCCATGAAACGTTCTGTTGGGGCAAGCCACAGGAAGATGCATTCCAAAATCTCAAAGCTAAGATTTCCACAGTTCCAATGCTGTCATATTTTAACCTGATTGCTCCCACATAGAAAGTGTGATTTTGGGGAGCCTTGAGGAAATCATAAATACCAAAAGGCAGTCCCAAGCCTCAACATTGATGGAGAACATTTCTAGGGCTGTCAGACAACTCTGAATGGTGGCTTGCAGCTCCTTCAGCGCGACCCCGGACTCTTGAGAAATAGCCTAGATGTTGAAAAGGATCTTCAACTGACTATTCACAAATAGCCGCCGGTTCTCAAAGCGGTCTGTGAGGCTTTGCCACGCTGCGACAAACACCTCATGGGTAAGCGGAGCCTTAGAAACAATGGCGTGGGCGTCACCACCTGTTTTGGACAGTAAGTGGAGCAACTTCTCTACCGGGGTGAGCCGCGGGTTTTCGATGTAAATGGCCGTAAACAAGTCTCTGAAGGTGGGCCACCGAAGATAATCACTCGCGAAGACCTCGGTGTTCACCGGAGGTAACCGGCAGCCTGTAGACGCGGACGTGTGGACATTGACGGAAGCCTGAGAGGATTGGGAGGCAATTTTCTCCCGAAGCTTGGCAATACACCTCGAATAGACGGAGTAACAGTATATCGAGAGGTATAACAACAGTATAAGCTATCGGTGCACCTTAACCACCTGGCGAGAGGTCTAACAAGGTTGAGCAACCAATCACGCCTTCGTCGCAATGACTTACCCACCCAGCGACCGACCTGAGGGACGCGCAACCAGAATGCAGTCTTAGTATACTGTTAGTTAAATTTTAATGTTAAGATTCGTCAACTTATTGTTAGTCTAAAAAAGAAAAATAAAATAAATAAATAAAAGCAAAGCTATAAAAAAAAAAAAAAAAAAGGAAAAATCAAACTTATTAGAACTTAACGAAGAAGCAACGTAAACTTAAATGTAAAGTTTTAATGTTTCTAAAATAAACGTTTAGAAACATATACGTTTGGGGTATATAAACCCCGTACACGCCGTCGATGTTTATAATCGTCCCAATCATTTTTGACCACTCAGTGACCGAAAACACCGTCACCAATCAAAATCAAGCAAGGCATTTAAATCTTGGAGAAATCCAAAAAAAGCCAAATAAACCACAAACTGTGGAAACTTTTGCCATGTTTACATGGATGACATCTCTTTTTTTCACATTCGCTTAAACAACACCTTCGGAACAAAAATATCTGAGAACTACGTAGTTTCCTAGGACTGACCGGAAAATTACGCTACGCTACGCCAAACCATTTACTAGAATTTTAGAAGGCTCTAACGGAATGAGAATGTCAAAAAACGCTGCAATTACCCTGGACGAGACTGCTCCACAAGCCTCGAAGTATATCCTCGATACTTGGGTCATCACATCGGTTGGAGTTTTAGTCTCCAACAACTAAAACGCTATTCTCCACATGCAACATTGACAGTACACTACAAAGATTCTGGGAGATAGAAGAAGTCAGGAGCTACGCTCTCAAGGATCCAAGGTCTTTCCCCGAGACGCGCAAAAAGGACGACGATGGAAAGTATATCGCCAAGCTACCATTAAAGATGACAAATCCGAAGTTTGCATACACACTCCAAGGAGGACAATCTCGCTTTATGGCTGTAGAAAAACGGCTACAGCGCAATCCGGATCTACGAGAGAAGTAGATCAATCTTTTTGCCGTTTGCCCACGCTTCGGAATGTAATGATATGTATTCTCCGCAGCCATTGTCAAGCTGGGGTTAGCACATCTGATGTCAGACGCCAAATTGAACCTCGACAAGTGGGTATCCAATTCACCACGAATATCTAAGCCCGAATATAGAGACGCCATCAGCACCGGAAACGAACGAGTACAAGGTTCAATAAAGGTTCTTGGAATTTTCTCAGATGTTGCACGTATCTTTGACCCTCTTGGCTTGAGGCTTGACCCTCTTAGCTTGACCTTTCTTTGATTGTGGTACAATTCAAAATTATGTTCCAAATATGTTATGGCTATTGGGTCTCGATTGGTGTGCGCAGTTCTCAATACTTAGATGCCGTAGCTTCAGCCTATAATATGCTCTATCTTAATGGCATCGATCTTATACAAAAATTTGACCAGAAATTGTTCGGTGAAGCTGATTAGTCCAACGGACGTATGAGATTTTGTAAGTTTCGTGAAACCTTAACCAAACTTGGCGGAGATATTATTAAACTTACTTGTAAATAAAATATTTATAATAAAAAAATATTTATAATTGCTACAAAATAAAAATTAAATCCCGACACCATGTACATTTACTTTTTACCTCGATTTCGTAAAGCCGGAAAATTATCCATATGTTCTTTTTATAGCCAACGCAGTGTAAAATGTGTGCAACACATTACATTATAACTAAAAAGATAATAATGCATAATTTTAAGTTAAATTTCATCTTGGGATAGTTCAGGGGATAATCGGAAAATGAATTGTAATTTTCATAAAAAACAAAGAAATGGATCGTGTTCAGCAAAATTGGATCTAATTATTGGTAACAAAAGGGGTCGGAAGGATCTAGTAACTCTATTAGGAACTGAAAAAATTAATTTCTCCAGTAGTAATTTGAGTCCGCCTGTCCAAGAAAAAGCATATGAAGTAAGTAGCACAAGTACGGCGCTCTTGTAATCGACTCGTACTATTAAACCTATAGCTTCAACCGGCAACGATACGACGGAAGGCATTTAATGTAGTAAAATACTAGTAACAGTATTTAATGAGTGCAACATTATTTTATTTATTTGCTATATATAAATTGCTTGTCTATAATGGTCTGTGTGGTTTGATGATTTGGCAAAATGCAGGTTTTTAGGCCTAAAATCTTCTGATTATATTCCAAATAATTTAAGGGTTTGAGGTTGGTTGTGTATCTGACGTGAAATCATGCATAACATCCTGGAGTTTTGCCTTTTAGTTTTTTGAGAGACGCGTGAAGTTCTAAAATTTGGAATTATTTTTCAATCAAAGTTTCATTTTTGTCTATTGGATAAGTTAAAGTCATTATTGTTGTGCGATATGCAACTCTGAAAGATATTATTATACCATTGTAGTTGTTAACGGACATAATGGGATTTATAACGTTGAAGAGGGCAGATCGTTTTTCGACATTTTTAAATATTCAGCAGCCACCCTTATTTGTTTTTTTTTATAGTGTGAGATAAACTAATCTCATTTAATATTTTGACGCCCCCGGGTGGACACTAGTGCTAAATATTTAAAAATAAAAATAATCATATAGTGACAGTGACATAGTGTTACACAAACCTACAAAACAAAAAAAGGTTGCGAGTCTGTTCCTAAGAGAATGAGAGCAAAATAAGAGCGAACGCAATATGTAATTTTCGCATTAAGAGAATCTATTCCAAATGGAACGAGATTAAGCAGCGTTAGCCGATTAAATTCCGGCTGCTGCATTAAAGGAGTCGGTTCCAAAGGGAATGCGATCCAGAGAAAAAGAGCAGCTTTAAAAGAGCGGATTAAATTCTTGATGTTGCATTAAGAGAGCCGGTTCCAAGAGGAATGCGGAGAGAAAAAAATAAGAAGAGCGAAACATAATTTGAGATGTTCGCATAAAGAGTCTGTTCAAAATGGAATGAGACCAATAACACAAAAAAAAATGGATTGCTAATGGCCATCTAATTTTAACTACCTTTCAGGTTATACTAAACATGACGGAGTTAAAACCATTCCTGTGCCAGGAATGGATAAAGCGCTATGGAGGACAGAGTGGGAGGCGTGGTTGCGCGCGTTTAATATATATATTGGAGATCACATCCGTATGTAAGAAGAGAAACAAGCTTCTCCACCTGGGTGGACAGTGGTACAGTCGAAGATCTTGAGAACAATCACCGGGGCACCGTGGTACGTTCGCAACGAAAACTTACACCGCGACTTAAACATTCGACCAGTCAAAGAAGCGATCGCAGAACAGAAGGTAAAGTACTTAACCAAGCTATCGGTGCACCTTAACCACCTGGCGAGAGGTCTAACAAGGTTGAGCAACCAATCACGCCTTCGTCGCAATGACTTACCCACCCAGCGACCGACCTGAGGGACGCGCAACCAGAATGCAGTCTTAGTATACTGTTAGTTAAATTTTAATGTTAAGATTCGTCAACTTATTGTTAGTCTCAAAATTAAGAGTAGATTCAATAAATAAAAGCAAAGCTATAAAAAAAAAAAAAAAAAAGGAAAAATCAAACTTATTAGAACTTAACGAAGAAGCAACGTAAACTTAAATGTAAAGTTTTAATGTTTCTAAAATAAACGTTTAGAAACATATACGTTTGGGGTATATAAACCCCGTACACGCCGTCGATGTTTATAATCGTCCCAATCATTTTTGACCACTCAGTGACCGAAAACACCGTCACCAATCAAAATCAAGCAAGGCATTTAAATCTTGGAGAAATCCAAAAAAAGCCAAATAAACCACAAACTGTGGAAACTTTTGCCATGTTTACATGGATGACATCTCTTTTTTTCACATTCGCTTAAACAACACCTTCGGAACAAAAATATCTGAGAACTACGTAGTTTCCTAGGACTGACCGGAAAATTACGCTACGCTACGCCAAACCATTTACTAGAATTTTAGAAGGCTCTAACGGAATGAGAATGTCAAAAAACGCTGCAATTACCCTGGACGAGACTGCTCCACAAGCCTCGAAGTATATCCTCGATACTTGGGTCATCACATCGGTTGGAGTTTTAGTCTCCAACAACTAAAACGCTATTCTCCACATGCAACATTGACAGTACACTACAAAGATTCTGGGAGATAGAAGAAGTCAGGAGCTACGCTCTCAAGGATCCAAGGTCTTTCCCCGAGACGCGCAAAAAGGACGACGATGGAAAGTATATCGCCAAGCTACCATTAAAGATGACAAATCCGAAGTTTGCATACACACTCCAAGGAGGACAATCTCGCTTTATGGCTGTAGAAAAACGGCTACAGCGCAATCCGGATCTACGAGAGAAGTAGATCAATCTTTTTGCCGTTTGCCCACGCTTCGGAATGTAATGATATGTATTCTCCGCAGCCATTGTCAAGCTGGGGTTAGCACATCTGATGTCAGACGCCAAATTGAACCTCGACAAGTGGGTATCCAATTCACCACGAATATCTAAGCCCGAATATAGAGACGCCATCAGCACCGGAAACGAACGAGTACAAGGTTCAATAAAGGTTCTTGGAATTTTCTCAGATGTTGCACGTATCTTTGACCCTCTTGGCTTGAGGCTTGACCCTCTTAGCTTGACCTTTCTTTGATTGTGGTACAATTCAAAATTATGTTCCAAATATGTTATGGCTATTGGGTCTCGATTGGTGTGCGCAGTTCTCAATACTTAGATGCCGTAGCTTCAGCCTATAATATGCTCTATCTTAATGGCATCGATCTTATACAAAAATTTGACCAGAAATTGTTCGGTGAAGCTGATTAGTCCAACGGACGTATGAGATTTTGTAAGTTTCGTGAAACCTTAACCAAACTTGGCGGAGATATTATTAAACTTACTTGTAAATAAAATATTTATAATAAAAAAATATTTATAATTGCTACAAAATAAAAATTAAATCCCGACACCATGTACATTTACTTTTTACCTCGATTTCGTAAAGCCGGAAAATTATCCATATGTTCTTTTTATAGCCAACGCAGTGTAAAATGTGTGCAACACATTACATTATAACTAAAAAGATAATAATGCATAATTTTAAGTTAAATTTCATCTTGGGATAGTTCAGGGGATAATCGGAAAATGAATTGTAATTTTCATAAAAAACAAAAGAAATGGATCGTGTTCAGCAAAATTGGATCTAATTATTGGTAACAAAAGGGGTCGGAAGGATCTAGTAACTCTATTAGGAACTGAAAAAATTAATTTCTCCAGTAGTAATTTGAGTCCGCCTGTCCAAGAAAAAGCATATGAAGTAAGTAGCACAAGTACGGCGCTCTTGTAATCGACTCGTACTATTAAACCTATAGCTTCAACCGGCAACGATACGACGGAAGGCATTTAATGTAGTAAAATACTAGTAACAGTATTTAATGAGTGCAACATTATTTTATTTATTTGCTATATATAAATTGCTTGTCTATAATGGTCTGTGTGGTTTGATGATTTGGCAAAATGCAGGTTTTTAGGCCTAAAATCTTCTGATTATATTCCAAATAATTTAAGGGTTTGAGGTTGGTTGTGTATCTGACGTGAAATCATGCATAACATCCTGGAGTTTTGCCTTTTAGTTTTTTGAGAGACGCGTGAAGTTCTAAAATTTGGAATTATTTTTCAATCAAAGTTTCATTTTTGTCTATTGGATAAGTTAAAGTCATTATTGTTGTGCGATATGCAACTCTGAAAGATATTATTATACCATTGTAGTTGTTAACGGACATAATGGGATTTATAACGTTGAAGAGGGCAGATCGTTTTTCGACATTTTTAAATATTCAGCAGCCACCCTTATTTGTTTTTTTTTATAGTGTGAGATAAACTAATCTCATTTAATATTTTGACGCCCCCGGGTGGACACTAGTGCTAAATATTTAAAAATAAAAATAATCATATAGTGACAGTGACATAGTGTTACACAAACCTACAAAACAAAAAAGGTTGCGAGTCTGTTCCTAAGAGAATGAGAGCAAAATAAGAGCGAACGCAATATGTAATTTTCGCATTAAGAGAATCTATTCCAAATGGAACGAGATTAAGCAGCGTTAGCCGATTAAATTCCGGCTGCTGCATTAAAGGAGTCGGTTCCAAAGGGAATGCGATCCAGAGAAAAAAGAGCAGCTTTAAAAGAGCGGATTAAATTCTTGATGTTGCATTAAGAGAGCCGGTTCCAAGAGGAATGCGGAGAGAAAAAAAATAAGAAGAGCGAAACATAATTTGAGATGTTCGCATAAAGAGTCTGTTCAAAATGGAATGAGACCAATAACACAAAAAAAAAATGGATTGCTAATGGCCATCTAATTTTAACTACCTTTCAGGTTATACTAAACATGACGGAGTTAAAACCATTCCTGTGCCAGGAATGGATAAAGCGCTATGGAGGACAGAGTGGGAGGCGTGGTTGCGCGCGTTTAATATATATATTGGAGATCACATCCGTATGTAAGAAGAGAAACAAGCTTCTCCACCTGGGTGGACAGTGGTACAGTCGAAGATCTTGAGAACAATCACCGGGGCACCGTGGTACGTTCGCAACGAAAACTTACACCGCGACTTAAACATTCGACCAGTCAAAGAAGCGATCGCAGAACAGAAGGTAAAGTACTTAACCAAGCTATCGGTGCACCTTAACCACCTGGCGAGAGGTCTAACAAGGTTGAGCAACCAATCACGCCTTCGTCGCAATGACTTACCCACCCAGCGACCGACCTGAGGGACGCGCAACCAGAATGCAGTCTTAGTATACTGTTAGTTAAATTTTAATGTTAAGATTCGTCAACTTATTGTTAGTCTCAAAATTAAGAGTAGATTCAATAAATAAAAGCAAAGCTATAAAAAAAAAAAAAAAAAGGAAAAATCAAACTTATTAGAACTTAACGAAGAAGCAACGTAAACTTAAATGTAAAGTTTTAATGTTTCTAAAATAAACGTTTAGAAACATATACGTTTGGGGTATATAAACCCCGTACACGCCGTCGATGTTTATAATCGTCCCAATCATTTTTGACCACTCAGTGACCGAAAACACCGTCACCAATCAAAATCAAGCAAGGCATTTAAATCTTGGAGAAATCCAAAAAAAGCCAAATAAACCACAAACTGTGGAAACTTTTGCCATGTTTACATGGATGACATCTCTTTTTTTCACATTCGCTTAAACAACACCTTCGGAACAAAAATATCTGAGAACTACGTAGTTTCCTAGGACTGACCGGAAAATTACGCTACGCTACGCCAAACCATTTACTAGAATTTTAGAAGGCTCTAACGGAATGAGAATGTCAAAAAACGCTGCAATTACCCTGGACGAGACTGCTCCACAAGCCTCGAAGTATATCCTCGATACTTGGGTCATCACATCGGTTGGAGTTTTAGTCTCCAACAACTAAAACGCTATTCTCCACATGCAACATTGACAGTACACTACAAAGATTCTGGGAGATAGAAGAAGTCAGGAGCTACGCTCTCAAGGATCCAAGGTCTTTCCCCGAGACGCGCAAAAAGGACGACGATGGAAAGTATATCGCCAAGCTACCATTAAAGATGACAAATCCGAAGTTTGCATACACACTCCAAGGAGGACAATCTCGCTTTATGGCTGTAGAAAAACGGCTACAGCGCAATCCGGATCTACGAGAGAAGTAGATCAATCTTTTTGCCGTTTGCCCACGCTTCGGAATGTAATGATATGTATTCTCCGCAGCCATTGTCAAGCTGGGGTTAGCACATCTGATGTCAGACGCCAAATTGAACCTCGACAAGTGGGTATCCAATTCACCACGAATATCTAAGCCCGAATATAGAGACGCCATCAGCACCGGAAACGAACGAGTACAAGGTTCAATAAAGGTTCTTGGAATTTTCTCAGATGTTGCACGTATCTTTGACCCTCTTGGCTTGAGGCTTGACCCTCTTAGCTTGACCTTTCTTTGATTGTGGTACAATTCAAAATTATGTTCCAAATATGTTATGGCTATTGGGTCTCGATTGGTGTGCGCAGTTCTCAATACTTAGATGCCGTAGCTTCAGCCTATAATATGCTCTATCTTAATGGCATCGATCTTATACAAAAATTTGACCAGAAATTGTTCGGTGAAGCTGATTAGTCCAACGGACGTATGAGATTTTGTAAGTTTCGTGAAACCTTAACCAAACTTGGCGGAGATATTATTAAACTTACTTGTAAATAAAATATTTATAATAAAAAATATTTATAATTGCTACAAAATAAAAATTAAATCCCGACACCATGTACATTTACTTTTTACCTCGATTTCGTAAAGCCGGAAAATTATCCATATGTTCTTTTTATAGCCAACGCAGTGTAAAATGTGTGCAACACATTACATTATAACTAAAAAGATAATAATGCATAATTTTAAGTTAAATTTCATCTTGGGATAGTTCAGGGGATAATCGGAAAATGAATTGTAATTTTCATAAAAAACAAAGAAATGGATCGTGTTCAGCAAAATTGGATCTAATTATTGGTAACAAAAGGGGTCGGAAGGATCTAGTAACTCTATTAGGAACTGAAAAAATTAATTTCTCCAGTAGTAATTTGAGTCCGCCTGTCCAAGAAAAAGCATATGAAGTAAGTAGCACAAGTACGGCGCTCTTGTAATCGACTCGTACTATTAAACCTATAGCTTCAACCGGCAACGATACGACGGAAGGCATTTAATGTAGTAAAATACTAGTAACAGTATTTAATGAGTGCAACATTATTTTATTTATTTGCTATATATAAATTGCTTGTCTATAATGGTCTGTGTGGTTTGATGATTTGGCAAAATGCAGGTTTTTAGGCCTAAAATCTTCTGATTATATTCCAAATAATTTAAGGGTTTGAGGTTGGTTGTGTATCTGACGTGAAATCATGCATAACATCCTGGAGTTTTGCCTTTTAGTTTTTTGAGAGACGCGTGAAGTTCTAAAATTTGGAATTATTTTTCAATCAAAGTTTCATTTTTGTCTATTGGATAAGTTAAAGTCATTATTGTTGTGCGATATGCAACTCTGAAAGATATTATTATACCATTGTAGTTGTTAACGGACATAATGGGATTTATAACGTTGAAGAGGACAGATCGTTTTTCGACATTTTTAAATATTCAGCAGCCACCCTTATTTTTTTTTTTTTTTTATAGTGTGAGATAAACTAATCTCATTTAATATTTTGACGCCCCCGGGTGGACACTAGTGCTAAATATTTAAAAATAAAAATAATCATATAGTGACAGTGACATAGTGTTACACAAACCTACAAAACAAAAAAGGTTGCGAGTCTGTTCCTAAGAGAATGAGAGCAAAATAAGAGCGAACGCAATATGTAATTTTCGCATTAAGAGAATCTATTCCAAATGGAACGAGATTAAGCAGCGTTAGCCGATTAAATTCCGGCTGCTGCATTAAAGGAGTCGGTTCCAAAGGGAATGCGATCCAGAGAAAAAGAGCAGCTTTAAAAGAGCGGATTAAATTCTTGATGTTGCATTAAGAGAGCCGGTTCCAAGAGGAATGCGGAGAGAAAAAAAATAAGAAGAGCGAAACATAATTTGAGATGTTGGAATGGAATGAGACCAATAACACAAAAAAAAAATGGATTGCTAATGGCCATCTAATTTTAACTACCTTTCAGGTTATACTAAACATGACGGAGTTAAAACCATTCCTGTGCCAGGAATGGATAAAGCGCTATGGAGGACAGAGTGGGAGGCGTGGTTGCGCGCGTTTAATATATATATTGGAGATCACATCCGTATGTAAGAAGAGAAACAAGCTTCTCCACCTGGGTGGACCGCAGCTCCAGGCTGTAGTCTACAGCATTCCGGGAGCATTAATTCCTTTTGTTGAAAAGGAGCAAAATGATGTCTTAACACCTCTTATTACCAAATTGAACGAGTATTTTTCACCGCAGCGCAACTCGACTTTTGAGAGACATTTGTTTCGATCGATGACCCCAATAGAGGGAGAATGTTTCACAGAGTTTTTGATGAGGCTTCGCTCCCAAATAGTTAAATGTTCATTTGGAGAGACCAAAGAACAGATAGAGGATATCTGTCTAAAAGATAGGATCATCGATGTCTGGGCTTCGTTCGAGCTAAAAAGAAGCTATTGGAAAATGAATTTACTTTGGAGGAGGTCATAAAAACATGTAATATCGACGAACAAGTTAATAAACAAACGCAATCTATGATCCCGCAATCGCATGCAAATATGCAAATGCAAATGTGGCCAAAAAGGGTCCCAAGAAAATAGTTTGGACTGCCCAGCCAGAAACGCGAAATGCAGGAAATGCGAAAGGATTGGACATTTTTATCGGAAATGCCGTACAAGAAAAAGGAAGCCATACGACAAATGGGAAGGACCAGATTGAAAGCGACGACAACGTGATCATTATATATTAAGTCCATATCTAGTGGCTCTAAAAGTTACTCGGATAGTCCAAACGACGCGGAGTTATTCAGAGTGGAACATGAATCATTACGAGAAGAAGAAATTCCATGTAAAAAAGGGGGCGATGCAGTCACTATGATAATTGATTCGGGCTCGAAGTACAATCTAATAAGTCAGTCGGATTATCGACAATTGTGCGAGAAAAGGGCAGTAATGTTTAACTCGCGCGCGGAATCAGCCAACCAGTTTCGCGCATATGCTTCTGATCATCTGCTTAAAGTGCTACAAGTTTTTGAAGCCCCGATTTCGGTGCTAAGCGATCCTGAACTGATTGCTGCTTTTTACGTCATTGAAAATAGTAGACAATCGCTGTTGGGACGTGACACAGCAATCAAACTCAAGGTTCTAAAACTGGGTTTAGACGTACATCGAGTTGAAAAGGCGGAGCCTTTCCCCAAACGGCGTGATGTGTCGGTCAAGCTGTCCATTGATAAGTCAATAGTCCCATTGAAGCAACCAATGAGGCGAGTGCCAACGGCGTTGGAAAGTAAAGTCACCGATAAATTGGAGGAAGCATTAAATTTGGACATCATTGAACCAGTATTGGGCCCGAGCGCTTGGATATCGCCAGTCGTGATTGCGTTTATGGACGACGGGGATATCCGGGTATGCTTGGACATGAGACGCGCAAACAAGGCAATACATCGAGAAAACTACCCGTTGCCAACGTTTGAAGCGTTTATGACTAAGCTGAAAGGTGCCAAGTATTTTTCGCGACTTGATTTAATACGCTTACCATCAGCTGGAGCTGACCGAGTCCAGCCGAGAAATTACTACCTTCATAACGCACCGCGGGTTATTTCGATATAAGCGGCTGATGTTCGGCGTGAATTCAGCCCCAGAAATATTTCAACGGTTAATGGAGGAATTTTTGGCCCCTTGTCAGAATGCTTTAAATTACATTGATGACGTGATCATATTTGGCAACAATATTGAGGAGCATGACAAATCACTCGCAAAGGTCATGGAAATATTTCGAGCTAATAACGTAGCACTAAATGAGAAGAAATGCGTATTTCGAGTACAGAAATTGAAATTTCTAGGTAATATCCTCTCGGACAAGGGGATCAAAGTTGACCCCGAGAAAGTGAAGGTGATTACAACGTTTAGAGCGCCCAAAAATAAAGAAGAGGTACGCAGTTTCCTCGGTTTAGTCACATAAACCGAAATTTGAGCAAATTACTGAAAAGCCATGAAACGTTCTGTTGGGGCAAGCCACAGGAAGATGCATTCCAAAATCTCAAAGCTAAGATTTAGAATAGACGGAGTAACAGTAGCTGTACTTTGATTCCAGCACTGTCGAGGTGGCCGCATTGTCGTCTGACACGGCTAGCAAATCGGAGCTGCTCTCTTTTCCACCTTCTTCCAAAGTGCCCGAAGTCCCAATGGACTTCGCACATGTATTAGGAGCCTATTTTCGTCTCTGGGGCGCCCGGAGAATTTATGTTAGTCTCAAATTGGCTAATTCGATCTGTTGTGGCGAGGAACTTTTTCAGCGCCGCTTCGACCGCACTTTGAGCCATTTTCGCAATGGAGGGAGTGTGCCCTTGTGAAGGACCGGGGATTGTATTGACGGATTCAAACAAAACAAATCTCTTACAAAATAAACTTACTAAAGAAAGCCTTACTAGTAGGATATAATTTAGTAAGTTTTCTAGGAGCAGTCATTAAAATGAACAACAAATGAGCAACAAATCATTAAAATATAATGAAAAAATTAAAAAGTTTCATTGTGAGGAAAAATCAAACTTATTAGAACTTAACGAAGAAGCAACGTAAACTTAAATGTAAAGTTTTAATGTTTCTAAAATAAACGTTTAGAAACATATACGTTTGGGGTATATAAACCCCGTACACGCCGTCGATGTTTATAATCGTCCCAATCATTTTTGACCACTCAGTGACCGAAAACACCGTCACCAATCAAAATCTGCCTTGCTTGATTTAAATCTTGGAGAAATCCAAAAAAAGCCAAATAAACCACAAACTGTGGAAACTTTTGCCATGTTTACATGGATGACATCTCTTTTTTTCACATTCGCTTAAACAACACCTTCGGAACAAAAATATCTGAGAACTACGTAGTTTCCTAGGACTGACCGGAAAATTACGCTACGCTACGCCAAACCATTTACTAGAATTTTAGAAGGCTCTAACGGAATGAGAATGTCAAAAAACGCTGCAATTACCCTGGACGAGACTGCTCCACAAGCCTCGAAGTATATCCTCGATACTTGGGTCATCACATCGGTTGGAGTTTTAGTCTCCAACAACTAAAACGCTATTCTCCACATGCAACATTGACAGTACACTACAAAGATTCTGGGAGATAGAAGAAGTCAGGAGCTACGCTCTCAAGGATCCAAGGTCTTTCCCCGAGACGCGCAAAAAGGACGACGATGGAAAGTATATCGCCAAGCTACCATTAAAGATGACAAATCCGAAGTTTGCATACACACTCCAAGGAGGACAATCTCGCTTTATGGCTGTAGAAAAACGGCTACAGCGCAATCCGGATCTACGAGAGAAGTAGATCAATCTTTTTGCCGTTTGCCCACGCTTCGGAATGTAATGATATGTATTCTCCGCAGCCATTGTCAAGCTGGGGTTAGCACATCTGATGTCAGACGCCAAATTGAACCTCGACAAGTGGGTATCCAATTCACCACGAATATCTAAGCCCGAATATAGAGACGCCATCAGCACCGGAAACGAACGAGTACAAGGTTCAATAAAGGTTCTTGGAATTTTCTCAGATGTTGCACGTATCTTTGACCCTCTTGGCTTGAGGCTTGACCCTCTTAGCTTGACCTTTCTTTGATTGTGGTACAATTCAAAATTATGTTCCAAATATGTTATGGCTATTGGGTCTCGATTGGTGTGCGCAGTTCTCAATACTTAGATGCCGTAGCTTCAGCCTATAATATGCTCTATCTTAATGGCATCGATCTTATACAAAAATTTGACCAGAAATTGTTCGGTGAAGCTGATTAGTCCAACGGACGTATGAGATTTTGTAAGTTTCGTGAAACCTTAACCAAACTTGGCGGAGATATTATTAAACTTACTTGTAAATAAAATATTTATAATAAAAAAATATTTATAATTGCTACAAAATAAAAATTAAATCCCGACACCATGTACATTTACTTTTTACCTCGATTTCGTAAAGCCGGAAAATTATCCATATGTTCTTTTTATAGCCAACGCAGTGTAAAATGTGTGCAACACATTACATTATAACTAAAAAGATAATAATGCATAATTTTAAGTTAAATTTCATCTTGGGATAGTTCAGGGGATAATCGGAAAATGAATTGTAATTTTCATAAAAAACAAAGAAATGGATCGTGTTCAGCAAAATTGGATCTAATTATTGGTAACAAAAGGGGTCGGAAGGATCTAGTAACTCTATTAGGAACTGAAAAAATTAATTTCTCCAGTAGTAATTTGAGTCCGCCTGTCCAAGAAAAAGCATATGAAGTAAGTAGCACAAGTACGGCGCTCTTGTAATCGACTCGTACTATTAAACCTATAGCTTCAACCGGCAACGATACGACGGAAGGCATTTAATGTAGTAAAATACTAGTAACAGTATTTAATGAGTGCAACATTATTTTATTTATTTGCTATATATAAATTGCTTGTCTATAATGGTCTGTGTGGTTTGATGATTTGGCAAAATGCAGGTTTTTAGGCCTAAAATCTTCTGATTATATTCCAAATAATTTAAGGGTTTGAGGTTGGTTGTGTATCTGACGTGAAATCATGCATAACATCCTGGAGTTTTGCCTTTTAGTTTTTTGAGAGACGCGTGAAGTTCTAAAATTTGGAATTATTTTTCAATCAAAGTTTCATTTTTGTCTATTGGATAAGTTAAAGTCATTATTGTTGTGCGATATGCAACTCTGAAAGATATTATTATACCATTGTAGTTGTTAACGGACATAATGGGATTTATAACGTTGAAGAGGACAGATCGTTTTTCGACATTTTTAAATATTCAGCAGCCACCCTTATTTGTTTTTTTTTTTTATAGTGTGAGATAAACTAATCTCATTTAATATTTTGACGCCCCCGGGTGGACACTAGTGCTAAATATTTAAAAATAAAAATAATCATATAGTGACAGTGACATAGTGTTACACAAACCTACAAAACAAAAAAGGTTGCGAGTCTGTTCCTAAGAGAATGAGAGCAAAATAAGAGCGAACGCAATATGTAATTTTCGCATTAAGAGAATCTATTCCAAATGGAACGAGATTAAGCAGCGTTAGCCGATTAAATTCCGGCTGCTGCATTAAAGGAGTCGGTTCCAAAGGGAACCGACTGATAAGTCGGTTGATAAGTCAATAGTCCCATTGAAGCAACCAATGAGGCGAGTGCCAACGGCGTTGGAAAGTAAAGTCACCGATAAATTGGAGGAAGCATTAAATTTGGACATCATTGAACCAGTATTGGGCCCGAGCGCTTGGATATCGCCAGTCGTGATTACCTCGATTGGTGTGCGCAGTTCTCAATACTTAGATGCCGTAGCTTCAGCCTATAATATGCTCTATCTTAATGGCATCGATCTTATACAAAAATTTGACCAGAAATTGTTCGGTGAAGCTGATTAGTCCAACGGACGTATGAGATTTTGTAAGTTTCGTGAAACCTTAACCAAACTTGGCGGAGATATTATTAAACTTACTTGTAAATAAAATATTTATAATAAAAAAATATTTATAATTGCTACAAAATAAAAATTAAATCCCGACACCATGTACATTTACTTTTTACCTCGATTTCGTAAAGCCGGAAAATTATCCATATGTTCTTTTTATAGCCAACGCAGTGTAAAATGTGTGCAACACATTACATTATAACTAAAAAGATAATAATGCATAATTTTAAGTTAAATTTCATCTTGGGATAGTTCAGGGGATAATCGGAAAATGAATTGTAATTTTCATAAAAAACAAAGAAATGGATCGTGTTCAGCAAAATTGGATCTAATTATTGGTAACAAAAGGGGTCGGAAGGATCTAGTAACTCTATTAGGAACTGAAAAAATTAATTTCTCCAGTAGTAATTTGAGTCCGCCTGTCCAAGAAAAAGCATATGAAGTAAGTAGCACAAGTACGGCGCTCTTGTAATCGACTCGTACTATTAAACCTATAGCTTCAACCGGCAACGATACGACGGAAGGCATTTAATGTAGTAAAATACTAGTAACAGTATTTAATGAGTGCAACATTATTTTATTTATTTGCTATATATAAATTGCTTGTCTATAATGGTCTGTGTGGTTTGATGATTTGGCAAAATGCAGGTTTTTAGGCCTAAAATCTTCTGATTATATTCCAAATAATTTAAGGGTTTGAGGTTGGTTGTGTATCTGACGTGAAATCATGCATAACATCCTGGAGTTTTGCCTTTTAGTTTTTTGAGAGACGCGTGAAGTTCTAAAATTTGGAATTATTTTTCAATCAAAGTTTCATTTTTGTCTATTGGATAAGTTAAAGTCATTATTGTTGTGCGATATGCAACTCTGAAAGATATTATTATACCATTGTAGTTGTTAACGGACATAATGGGATTTATAACGTTGAAGAGGACAGATCGTTTTTCGACATTTTTAAATATTCAGCAGCCACCCTTATTTGTTTTTTTTTTTATAGTGTGAGATAAACTAATCTCATTTAATATTTTGACGCCCCCGGGTGGACACTAGTGCTAAATATTTAAAAATAAAAATAATCATATAGTGACAGTGACATAGTGTTACACAAACCTACAAAACAAAAAAGGTTGCGAGTCTGTTCCTAAGAGAATGAGAGCAAAATAAGAGCGAACGCAATATGTAATTTTCGCATTAAGAGAATCTATTCCAAATGGAACGAGATTAAGCAGCGTTAGCCGATTAAATTCCGGCTGCTGCATTAAAGGAGTCGGTTCCAAAGGGAATGCGATCCAGAGAAAAAGAGCAGCTTTAAAAGAGCGGATTAAATTCTTGATGTTGCATTAAGAGAGCCGGTTCCAAGAGGAATGCGGAGAGAAAAAAAATAAGAAGAGCGAAACATAATTTGAGATGTTCGCATAAAGAGTCTGTTCAAAATGGAATGAGACCAATAACACAAAAAAAAAATGGATTGCTAATGGCCATCTAATTTTAACTACCTTTCAGGTTATACTAAACATGACGGAGTTAAAACCATTCCTGTGCCAGGAATGGATAAAGCGCTATGGAGGACAGAGTGGGAGGCGTGGTTGCGCGCGTTTAATATATATATTGGAGATCACATCCGTATGTAAGAAGAGAAACAAGCTTCTCCACCTGGGTGGACCGCAGCTCCAGGCTGTAGTCTACAGCATTCCGGGAGCATTAATTCCTTTTGTTGAAAAGGAGCAAAATGATGTCTTAACACCTCTTATTACCAAATTGAACGAGTATTTTTCACCGCAGCGCAACTCGGCTTTTGAGAGACATTTGTTTCGATCGATGACCCCAATAGAGGGAGAATGTTTCACAGAGTTTTTGATGAGGCTTCGCTCCCAAATAGTTAAATGTTCATTTGGAGAGACCAAAGAACAGATAGAGGATATCTGTCTAAAAGATAGGATCATCGATGTCTGGGCTTCGTTCGAGCTAAAAAGAAGCTATTGGAAAATGAATTTACTTTGGAGGAGGTCATAAAAACATGTAATATCGACGAACAAGTTAATAAACAAACGCAATCTATGATCCCGCAATCGCATGCAAATATGCAAATGCAAATGTGGCCAAAAAGGGTCCCAAGAAAATAGTTTGGACTGCCCAGCCAGAAACGCGAAATGCAGGAAATGCGAAAGGATTGGACATTTTTATCGGAAATGCCGTACAAGAAAAAGGAAGCCATACGACAAATGGGAAGGACCAGATTGAAAGCGACGACAACGTGATCATTATATATTAAGTCCATATCTAGTGGCTCTAAAAGTTACTCGGATAGTCCAAACGACGCGGAGTTATTCAGAGTGGAACATGAATCATTACGAGAAGAAGAAATTCCATGTAAAAAAGGGGGCGATGCAGTCACTATGATAATTGATTCGGGCTCGAAGTACAATCTAATAAGTCAGTCGGATTATCGACAATTGTGCGAGAAAAGGGCAGTAATGTTTAACTCGCGCGCGGAATCAGCCAACCAGTTTCGCGCATATGCTTCTGATCATCTGCTTAAAGTGCTACAAGTTTTTGAAGCCCCGATTTCGGTGCTAAGCGATCCTGAACTGATTGCTGCTTTTTACGTCATTGAAAATAGTAGACAATCGCTGTTGGGACGTGACACAGCAATCAAACTCAAGGTTCTAAAACTGGGTTTAGACGTACATCGAGTTGAAAAGGCGGAGCCTTTCCCCAAACGGCGTGATGTGTCGGTCAAGCTGTCCATTGATAAGTCAATAGTCCCATTGAAGCAACCAATGAGGCGAGTGCCAACGGCGTTGGAAAGTAAAGTCACCGATAAATTGGAGGAAGCATTAAATTTGGACATCATTGAACCAATATTGGGCCCGAGCGCTTGGATATCGCCAGTCGTGATTGCGTTTAAGGACGACGGGGATATCCGGGTATGCTTGGACATGAGACGCGCAAACAAGGCAATACATCGAGAAAACTACCCGTTGCCAACGTTTGAAGCGTTTATGACTAAGCTGAAAGGTGCCAAGTATTTTTCGCGACTTGATTTAATACGCTTACCATCAGCTGGAGCTGACCGAGTCCAGCCGAGAAATTACTACCTTCATAACGCACCGCGGGTTATTTCGATATAAGCGGCTGATGTTCGGCGTGAATTCAGCCCCAGAAATATTTCAACGGTTAATGGAGGAATTTTTGGCCCCTTGTCAGAATGCTTTAAATTACATTGATGACGTGATCATATTTGGCAACAATATTGAGGAGCATGACAAATCACTCGCAAAGGTCATGGAAATATTTCGAGCTAATAACGTAGCACTAAATGAGAAGAAATGCGTATTTCGAGTACAGAAATTGAAATTTCTAGGTAATATCCTCTCGGACAAGGGGATCAAAGTTGACCCCGAGAAAGTGAAGGTGATTACAACGTTTAGAGCGCCCAAAAAATAAAGAAGAGGTACGCAGTTTCCTCGGTTTAGTCACATAAACCGAAATTTGAGCAAATTACTGAAAAGCCATGAAACGTTCTGTTGGGGCAAGCCACAGGAAGATGCATTCCAAAATCTCAAAGCTAAGATTTCCACAGTTCCAATGCTGTCATATTTTAACCTGATTGCTCCCACATAGAAAGTGTGATTTTGGGGAGCCTTGAGGAAATCATAAATACCAAAAGGCAGTCCCAAGCCTCAACATTGATGGAGAACATTTCTAGGGCTGTCAGACAACTCTGAATGGTGGCTTGCAGCTCCTTCAGCGCGACCCCGGACTCTTGAGAAATAGCCTAGATGTTGAAAAGGATCTTCAACTGACTATTCACAAATAGCCGCCGGTTCTCAAAGCGGTCTGTGAGGCTTTGCCACGCTGCGACAAACACCTCATGGGTAAGCGGAGCCTTAGAAACAATGGCGTGGGCGTCACCACTTGTTTTGGACAGTAAGTGGAGCAACTTCTCTACCGGGGTGAGCCGCGGGTTTTCGATGTAAATGGCCGTAAACAAGTCTCTGAAGGTGGGCCACCGAAGACCGCGAAGACCTCGGTGTTCACCGGAGGTAACCGGCAGCCTGTAGACGCGGACGTGTGGACATTGACGGAAGCCTGAGAGGATTGGGAGGCAATTTTCTCCCGAAGCTTGGCAATACACCTCGAATAGACGGAGTAACAGTAGCTGTACTTTGATTCCAGCACTGTCGAGGTGGCCGCATTGTCGTCTGACACGGCTAGCAAATCGGAGCTGCTCTCTTTTCCACCTTCTTCCAAAGTGCCCGAAGTCCCAATGGACTTCGCACATGTATTAGGAGCCTATTTTCGTCTCTGGGGCGCCCGGAGAATTTATGTTAGTCTCAAATTGGCTAATTCGATCTGTTGTGGCGAGGAACTTTTTCAGCGCCGCTTCGACCGCACTTTGAGCCATTTTCGCAATGGAGGGAGTGTGCCCTTGTGAAGGACCGGGGATTGTATTGACGGATTCGTCACTCTTTGCCCTTGGAATGGCACTGGTAGCCTTAGGCTTTAAAAGAGGCGTCCGCGGAGAAGCGGATTGAGATCTGTCGAAACGGATGGTTGGGATCGAACGTGGCTTTTGGTCGTCTCCCGTGGGCATTCTCAGACACCAACTCGCTGGTCAGAGCTTGTCGACTGACTTTCGCAACAGGTGCCTCGTACGAAGCGGTGGCCGGTCACACCAAAGTGATGAGACCGGTGAGATCGCGGACGAAATGCGATTGCAAGGCCAAGTGGGAATTAGAAGCGCCGATGTCGAGAGGAACGACGGATGCGGCACATTTCGGATGTGGGAGAAACTTCAGGAAGCCAAAAAAAACCAGATGGGCCAAGGTTTGTTGAGATTCTAGGCGGATGTTGCCAGATGTTGGAACGCCAGCAATAGCAACATTGACATAATTCAAAGAGTCCAGTCGAAGATCTTGAGAACAATCACCGGGGCACCGTGGTACGTTCGCAACGAAAACTTACACCGCGACTTAAACATTCGACCAGTCAAAGAAGCGATCGCAGAACAGAAGGTAAAGTACTTAACCAAGCTATCGGTGCACCTTAACCACCTGGCGAGAGGTCTAACAAGGTTGAGCAACCAATCACGCCTTCGTCGCAATGACTTACCCACCCAGCGACCGACCTGAGGGACGCGCAACCAGAATGCAGTCTTAGTATACTGTTAGTTAAATTTTAATGTTAAGATTCGTCAACTTATTGTTAGTCTCAAAATTAAGAGTAGATTCAATAAATAAAAGCAAAGCTATAAAAAAAAAAAAAAAAAGGAAAAATCAAACTTATTAGAACTTAACGAAGAAGCAACGTAAACTTAAATGTAAAGTTTTAATGTTTCTAAAATAAACGTTTAGAAACATATACGTTTGGGGTATATAAACCCCGTACACGCCGTCGATGTTTATAATCGTCCCAATCATTTTTGACCACTCAGTGACCGAAAACACCGTCACCAATCAAAATCAAGCAAGGCATTTAAATCTTGGAGAAATCCAAAAAAGCCAAATAAACCACAAACTGTGGAAACTTTTGCCATGTTTACATGGATGACATCTCTTTTTTTCACATTCGCTTGAACAACACCTTCGGAACAAAAATATCTGAGAACTACGTAGTTTCCTAGGACTGACCGGAAAATTACGCTACGCTACGCCAAACCATTTACTAGAATTTTAGAAGGCTCTAACGGAATGAAAATGTCAAAAAACGCTGCAATTACCCTGGACGAGACTGCTCCACAAGCCTCGAAGTATATCCTCGATACTTGGGTCATCACATCGGTTGGAGTTTTAGTCTCCAACAACTAAAACGCTATTCTCCACATGCAACATTGACAGTACACTACAAAGATTCTGGGAGATAGAAGAAGTCAGGAGCTACGCTCTCAAGGATCCAAGGTCTTTCCCCGAGACGCGCAAAAAGGACGACGATGGAAAGTATATCGCCAAGCTACCATTAAAGATGACAAATCCGAAGTTTGCATACACACTCCAAGGAGGACAATCTCGCTTTATGGCTGTAGAAAAACGGCTACAGCGCAATCCGGATCTACGAGAGAAGTAGATCAATCTTTTTGCCGTTTGCCCACGCTTCGGAATGTAATGATATGTATTCTCCGCAGCCATTGTCAAGCTGGGGTTAGCACATCTGATGTCAGACGCCAAATTGAACCTCGACAAGTGGGTATCCAATTCACCACGAATATCTAAGCCCGAATATAGAGACGCCATCAGCACCGGAAACGAACGAGTACAAGGTTCAATAAAGGTTCTTGGAATTTTCTCAGATGTTGCACGTATCTTTGACCCTCTTGGCTTGAGGCTTGACCCTCTTAGCTTGACCTTTCTTTGATTGTGGTACAATTCAAAATTATGTTCCAAATATGTTATGGCTATTGGGTCTCGATTGGTGTGCGCAGTTCTCAATACTTAGATGCCGTAGCTTCAGCCTATAATATGCTCTATCTTAATGGCATCGATCTTATACAAAAATTTGACCAGAAATTGTTCGGTGAAGCTGATTAGTCCAACGGACGTATGAGATTTTGTAAGTTTCGTGAAACCTTAACCAAACTTGGCGGAGATATTATTAAACTTACTTGTAAATAAAATATTTATAATAAAAAAATATTTATAATTGCTACAAAATAAAAATTAAATCCCGACACCATGTACATTTACTTTTTACCTCGATTTCGTAAAGCCGGAAAATTATCCATATGTTCTTTTTATAGCCAACGCAGTGTAAAATGTGTGCAACACATTACATTATAACTAAAAAGATAATAATGCATAATTTTAAGTTAAATTTCATCTTGGGATAGTTCAGGGGATAATCGGAAAATGAATTGTAATTTTCATAAAAAACAAAGAAATGGATCGTGTTCAGCAAAATTGGATCTAATTATTGGTAACAAAAGGGGTCGGAAGGATCTAGTAACTCTATTAGGAACTGAAAAAATTAATTTCTCCAGTAGTAATTTGAGTCCGCCTGTCCAAGAAAAAGCATATGAAGTAAGTAGCACAAGTACTGTAGCACTTGCCATAGCAGAAAGCGACACCTATGTGCCGCATTAGGTAGGAAGGTGCGCCATCTGTGGGAGAGAATGGGTTACATAGAATGAGGAGGCGCCTGGAATAATTAAATCCAGGAGTTCGCCATTTGTGGACTCCAGGAGGCTGCCCGCCTTAAATCCCGCGTCGGTCTGGCTAGAGAGATTTGTGGAGAGCATTCCCTAACCAGCCTTACACAAGAACAGACGGTTATATAAACTAGTGGAAGGAAAAAAAAAAGAAGAAAACCCAATCTTTGCCCAATCCAACCCAAATTTTTTGTTTGTGGGATTCGAGATTCGAGTCCTAGGTCAGCTTTGTAAAACCTGAGTGAGTGTGGAAATTAAAAAAAGCAAATAATTAGAGGGCAGTTTTTTTATGGTACGTTTGTGTTGGGTCTGTTACTAGGTGGCCGGCCAGAGCGGAAACCCCAGCAGACACATTGGAGGCCGAAAAGAAAAAGGAGGACTCCGGGCGTTTCGGTGGGACCGACGGCGCAGATCAACATCTCCGGGCATATAGCAGCGACCAGCACTTCCGATCGGGTACCGCCCGCGAGTTCGCTGTAAGACAGACGAGCGAACGGACAAGAGGAAGATCGGTGTTTAGTTCATCGCGACGAGGCGCTCCGACCGGGAGTAAACCGGCGGTTGCACCGGCGACAAGTCCATCGAAGACAAGAAGAATCGGTCCATATAATTTTTTTTTGTTCAGTGATGGTTGGTGGAAGATTCTATTAACCATGGTGCGTCAGAAGTCATAAGTATTTGACCACCAAGTTCTTCCCCAGTCCAATAGAGTGAGGCATAGGCTTAGCCCCACCAGCCAAAAGAAAAGAGAAATGTTCCCTAAATGTTTTGATCCCCGACACCACAACGAAAGTTTTTAAATTAGCAAAGAGGATAAATTTATTTAAAACAAAAAGAAAAAAAAATTAATAATAATAATAATACTTTTAAGTTCTGTGAAAAAAGAGAGGAAAAATTTTGGTTGATGCTAAACTTTCGCTAAATAATTTTTAATCATTAGATAAACCTTTAAAACATGCCTTTTTAAATTTGATATAAAATAAGTAGGTTTATAAAGCAAATTCTTTTTTTGTGAAGTGACCCCCACTTCCCCTTTCATCACCGACGAAAGCGCTTTCGACGAGGGATGCTAAAAAGGCAATCGTGAGTAAACCTATTTTATGTATTATTGTATTTTATGGCATGATCTCCCGAATATGAAATCGTATATATATTTATTCACTCAGAAGACCAACATTTAGTTTCCCCTTTCTTTTTCTAAAATTTTTTCTTTTGTTGCTTTAAGTCTTGAATGTTAATTCGCCCTAAATGTATTTTTAATTTTAATTTAATTTTCTGAATTAGTCTGATAAATAGGTGTAAGTTCCGAATTTATATTATTCGTCGTCATTTGAGTTATGCGTTCGTGGGTAATTTTTAAAATGTTTATTATTAGTCTAGTCCAATAAATAATTATAATGTTCTAAATTCAGTATTTTAGCCGCAGCGGCAGTTTAAGGATGTAGGAGAAACCAATAGACAAAGGGGTCACTCGCATGGAGCGGGGCTGAGTGACCAAGGTAGGGTGGGCAAATATGAGTCGCCCCTAAAACACCTGGGTGACTCCGGGTTAGCCGAGGAAGGATAACAGCTCCCTAGCCATAGAGGGATTTCGGGGCTCATTTCCGGAGCATGTCTTGTCGCGAGCACGCAATTTAAAATCAAGATCTATACATGGATGGGCACCGCTGGGAACTGGCAAATAACACCCCCTTGCCGACGAGCCGAAGCCGGATATCATAGCGTGCGCTGGCTCCCAGCCGCAACACCAGCCTTTCCCCATAAGTGGTTACTAACGTAGCAATCGTTACAATTATAATCATTTAGTAAATATGATTAATGATCTTATTTTTGGCGCCCAACTTTAAGGCCACATTTTCGTTGTGACCCAAGCTCCCGAATTCCCTTGTTTCAAATAGAAAGATCAAAAGCCAGGTGGTGGGCTATGTAACCAGCCATAGCCACGGTTGCCGCCGGTGGTGATCAAAACAGATAGTTGCCTTTAACAGTAGAGGTCAGTCGCATAGGACCACAGATCAATAAATCTTGAGGATTGTTATCTGTCCACGGAAGACCTTAACTTAGGAGGTAGGAACTATATTCACCATAAAATCCATAAAAATACACCGAGCTGGACTTATTCAAACGCATAGGAAATGCAAGCGTAAATTTTCCTTGGAAGAGACGCTTGACCACGGTGGATTAAGGCAGTTGGGGAGTTATTTTAAATCCTCAAATAGCATTTTCGCTTCATTCGCAGAGTATGCAGCGTCGTTGGTTTTTTTAGAAAAGAGCACTGCATACCGCGATTGGCATAATAGCGAATATGCTCAGCTGCGAACATAGGGAAGTGTTAACCGCAGGAATGCAGGAAGAAGAGATTATGCTAATGAGGCAATTATTGCATTTCCTTCATTTGTCTGTCCGCGGTTAGTCACTTGTGGTTTTATTGTCGCAAAATTGCGATAAGCAGCAGTTCAAATTTTGTTTTTTTTCCTTTTCCATATTCCTTTTCCTCAGCCTAATCTCGAAAAAAAAAAAAAATAATCTTGGGTTTCGCCTATATCACTTAAATCTTGCTTGCTTGCTGGCACTATTTAATGATATACACATAAAGAAAAAAATTTTGGTGATCTTGAAAAATTGCATATTTGGTGTATATTTTTCATACATATATTTGTTCAGATTTTTCATTTTTATATTTTTGCATATCTGCCATATTTATACTTTTCCATAGTACAAGTGTTTAAGTAATTTTATAAAATTATTTAAATATTTTTTATATAATACATATTTTTTATTTAGTTATTAGTTTAAAGTATTAGGGCTTTAGGTAACGCACGTAAAGAAAACGAGTTGTAGCCAGACAAGGGGAGCACAACAGGAAGTACGGATACCAAAGGAAAAGAGTTCAACGACCTCAAAGCGATAAGCTTTGCATGTAAGGTGTAATACTAAGCTTGTGAGAAGGAAGAAGAAATAGGGAAGAATTTACATAACCCGAGGTCATTGACTCTGGTGCTGTGATAATTAGTCACACACACTTGTGGGTGTTAATATTTATATTTATTATTTTTGGCAGTTATTTAGCTACATATATTAATTTGATTATATTTATTTATTTGTATTTATTTTATTTCGTTAGGGTTATTGATTTTATACAATTAAGTCTAATAGGTGATATTTTCTGTTTGGTGTCAAGTGTGGTTCGAAATTGAATTTAAGCGTTTGTCAAAGTTTTATAAATTGTCCGATTAAGTGTTGTCCGAATGGATTCATCTGTAATGGAAGGAGAGGGGCCAAGTACCTCGAAATGTGTCCTTTGCGACAGGTCTCTGGCAAGCGCTCCTTTAGCCAAAGCTAATTGTGGACATGAGTTTCATAAAACGTGTCTCCAGGCTCATGCCAAATCCAAGGGTTCGTGCCCTAAATGCAAAACGGCAAAAGAGTCTGCACTACCTCAAACCACACAGCCTGTAGCTCCTGAGCCAGCAACAAACATTGCTCAGACCATTGAAACCGTAGTCTCTCAGCAGTTACGAGGATTGCAAAATGAATTGCTCACGCAGTTGGCGGATCAGATGCGCCTATTGATTGAGGTGAATGTCGCGGCGCACCTACAGCATAATCGGCCAACCGAGCTTGGCCAGAACTCAGAAACTAGATCCGTGTCGTTCCGCCAACCAGATGAAGGGCCAACTGTGAGTCGACCAATGTCTGCTTTTTCAAACTCCGACTTAGCGAGTCGGCCAGATAAAGTTGGACATATAATTACCAGTTGGAAGCTGCGCTTTAATGGATGCTCAGAGGGGTTATCTGTTGATAATTTTCTTTATCGAGTGGAGGCCTTAACGCATCAGACATTGGAGGAAATTTTTCGGTACTGTGCAGCAATGCCAGTTTATTGTTCGACGGGAAAGCCCGCGAGTTCTACTGGCGTTTCCATAGGACAGCTGATCATTTGAGATGGGATGAGCTGACGAAAGCGTTGAGGAAACAATTTCGAGATACCCGGACAGATGTAGATCTGAGGGAAGCAATCCGAGACAGAAAGCAAAAGGACAAGGAAAATTTTGATGCGTTCTACGACGGGATAGTCCAACTGACTGACTGTTTAGAGACTCCTATGACGGAAAAAGAACTTATCGTAATCCTACGGAGGAACTTGCGTCCCGAAATTAGGCATGAGCTTCTGAACATTTCCATCGACTCCGTGCAGAGATTGCGGGATGTGTGTAGGCGAAGAGAGAGTTTCCTAGAAGATGTCAAGAGAAGCTACGGTTATCAAAAACCGGTTCCCTTCCGGAAACACGTTGCCGAGTTAGTCGAGGAGATGGCTCCAGATGACGCAACTGAGTTCTCGGATTCAGAGGCGGTAAAGGAGGTAGATGCTCTAGCGTTAGTATGCTGGAACTGCAGGAAGGAAGGCCACCGCTACCACGACTGCGAGGCTAAACGCAAGATATTTTGCTATGGGTGTGGCACTCCAAATACTTATAAACCTTCTTGTAATAAGTGTCAAAAAAACGGGAAGGTGAACACACGACAAAATACGCAGTCGTGTGTTCCACGTCGAAGCGGCGAAAAATCAGAGAATCATTTAGAATCTAGTGTCCAATCTGTCCGAGTCCGTAGTTCCGAAATTGTCGGGTTCGTCCGAGTCCACAGTTTCAAACCTCTCTAATACGTCCGAGCTCGATGCCTCAAAATTGGCAAGTCCGTCTCCGTCCATGGTGTCCTGTTCGTCCGAGTCAAATTTGGAAAGTCAAATTTTCTGGCCCCAGAGGGTCAAGCTTAATATTCTCCCAGAGATCTCTCCAGTTAGGAAAAGCACGCCAACGCGAAATGCCAAGCGGATGAAGGAGTTTTGGAAGGCTACCAAAACCATAAACGCCATTAGACATAAACAGTCGGATCGTAGACCGTATGCCGAGGTACGTTTGTTAGACCAAACCGTACTTGGTCTATTGGATACAGGGGCTTCCGTCAGTGTCGTAGGGGGAAAGTTGGCGGAGCACATCATAAAAAAACGCATACCGTTTAAACGTAGTTTTGGGCCGATTTCCACGGCGGACGGTCATAAGCAAGAGGTGGTAGGGCGTCTCAGTATGCCGATACAGTATGAGAATATAACAAAAGAATTACAACTCTTCATAATCCCGTCGCTGAGTCAGGATCTTTATTTGGGAATAGATTTTTGGACCACTTTCAACCTTTTGCCACCCAGTATGGAAGTAGCTGAGTTAGCGACTGATGGACACATCTTAACCGAGACCCAGAAATTGGCGCTCGGAAAAGTGGTAGGAGAGTTTCCATCCTTTGCCATTTCTGGATTAGGAAAAACGGGACTCATAGCGCACAGTATTGATGTGGGTGACGCCAAACCAATTAAGCAAAGGCATTTCCCGGTCTCTCCTGCTGTGGAAAAACTTTTGTATGCGGAGGTCGATCGCATGCTCAAGCTAGGAGTGATAGAGGAGTCCGATAGTGCCTGGTCATCACCAGTGGTCTTGGTGCAAAAACCGGGCAAGGTCCGATTGTGCTTAGACAGCAGGAAGGTCAATGAGGTTACTAAGAATGATGCATACCCATTACCTCAAATTGATGGCATCCTCAGTAGGCTGCCGAAGGCAAATTTTATATCCAGTTTGGATTTGAAAGATGCATATTGGCAAATACCTTTGGACCCATCATCGCGGGATAAAACCGCGTTCACAATTCCTGGTAAACCCCTATACCAGTATAAAGTTATGCCATTCGGACTGTCGAATGCGCCGCAAACCATGACCAGACTTATGGACAAAGTAGTCCCGCCAGAGCTGCGAAATGAAGTATTTGTCTATCTAGATGACTTACTTATTGTGTCCGATTCCTTTTATAGTCATCTTAAGGTCCTAAGTGCGATTGCGGGCCGAATGAAAATAGCGGGGTTAACGCTTAACGTGGAAAAAAGTAGATTTTGTATGCGCAGCGTGAAATACCTAGGGCACATTGTAGGCGAAGGTGTGGTACGAACCGATCCCGAAAAGGTCTCGGCAATGGTGGATTTTCCCTTGCCGAAAACATTAAAAGCATTGCGACGGTTCTTAGGAATGGCCAATTGGTATAGGAAATTTATTAACAACTTCGCAACAGTAGCCACACCGTTAACGGATCTGCTAAAACCCAAACAAAGATTCGCCATGACCCCAGAAGGACAGCTAGCATTTGAGAACTTAAAGAAACTATTGAGCTCGGCACCAGTTTTGTGTAGCCCCGATTTTAGCAAGCCTTTTTCGATCCACTGTGATGCTAGTAGTACCGGAGTGGGAGGAGTGCTAGTGCAGACATCAGAAGAAGGGGATGAGTGTCCAATAGCCTTCGTATCAAAAAAATTGAACAAGGCTCAAAGAAACTACACGGTAACCGAGCAGGAGTGTTTGGCTGCGATTATTTGCATAAAGCGGTTCCGTCCCTATATTGAGGGCCATAAATTTCAGGTAATCACTGATCATGCCTCCTTGAAGTGGTTGATGGGCCAAAAAGACCTACATTCGCGCCTAGGACGCTGGGCCATGTCGCTACGATGTTTTAAATTTCATTTCGACCACCGTAAGGGAAGCCTTAATGTAGTCCCCGATGCGCTCTCGCGAGTACATGAAGAGGAAGTGGCAGCTTTGGATGCAAAACAGGGGTTACTAATAGATGTGGAATCACCACATTTCCAAGATCCAGAATATGTTAAATTGATGGAGGGCATAGCTGCTAATTTAGAGAAATTACCAGACCTAAAAATAGCGGATGGGTTGCTATTTAAGCGAACCGAACATGTGACAGGTGAACCAATCCATGATAGCTTTTGCTGGAAACTTTGGGTACCGACAAAATTGGTTCCGGAAATTCTAAGGAATGCGCATGACGATCCGTTAGCGGCTCATGGAGGCACCCATAAAACCCTTGAACGGGTCAGGAGGTACTATTTTTGGCCTGGACTGGTAAAGGATGTAAAGGAGTACGTGCAGTCCTGTGAGCTTTGTAAAACGACCAAAGCCCCTAACCACTCATTGCGACCCCCAATGGGAGTGGCTCCCGAATCCCAACGACCCTTCCAAAAACTGTATATGGATTTTTTAGGGCCTTACCCGCGATCAAGGAGTGGTAATGTAGGGATCTTTATAGTTCTCGACCATTACACAAAATTCGTCTTTTTAAAAGCGGTAAAAAAACTAACGGCCGACACTATTGTCAAATATCTCCAACAGGAAATATTTCATACTTTTGGGGTTCCTGAAAATATTGTTTCGGATAATGGATCGCAGTTCCGAGCGGAGCTGTTCCAAAGGTTGCTGCGCGATAACAAGATTACGCACACCCTTACAGCCGTACACTCGCCTCAAGCGAATGCGTCAGAAAGGGTTAATCGCTCAGTGATTGCCGCGATTAGGTCCTATGTACGAGAGGATCAGAAGGACTGGGATGAGCAACTCAGTAGCATTTGTTGTGCACTCAGATCTGCGGTTCACGCTAGCTTAGGGACAACCCCCTATTATATGGTCTTTGGGCAACATTTTATGACCTCAGGGGCGACGTACAAGTTACTAAGGGCTCTGTCCTTACTAGACGATAAATCGGCAACGTTTGCAAGGCAGGACTCCTTAGAGATAGTGCGGGAGCAGGCTGTAAAGGTCATGAGACAACAGCAGGAAAAGAATGAGCGGAATTATAATCTGCGCTCTAGATCGGTAGCCTACAACGAAGGACAAGAAGTGTTCCGGAGGAACTTTAAGCAAAGCAATTTTCAGGCGGGTTATAACGCGAAGTTGGGACCGACTTTCGTGAAGGCCACAGTGAGAAGGAAGATTGGGAATGCCTATTATGAGTTAGAGGACCTCCAGGGACGACTGGTTGGGAGGTTTCATGCGAAAGACATTCGGCAATAGAAAAAGCAAGTGCTGTGTATATCATCCTTGGGAAAATTAATCCCCAAGTCTGATCTTGATGGGGGGGTATTTATTGTAGCACTTGCCATAGCAGAAAGCGACACCTATGTGCCGCATTAGGTAGGAAGGTGCGCCATCTGTGGGAGAGAATGGGTTACATAGAATGAGGAGGCGCCTGGAATAATTAAATCCAGGAGTTCGCCATTTGTGGACTCCAGGAGGCTGCCCGCCTTAAATCCCGCGTCGGTCTGGCTAGAGAGATTTGTGGAGAGCATTCCCTAACCAGCCTTACACAAGAACAGACGGTTATATAAACTAGTGGAAGGAAAAAAAAAAGAAGAAAACCCAATCTTTGCCCAATCCAACCCAAGTTTTTTGTTTGTGGGATTCGAGATTCGAGTCCTAGGTCAGCTTTGTAAAACCTGAGTGAGTGTGGAAATGTAAAAAAAAGCAAATAATTAGAGGGCAGTTTTTTTATGGTACGTTTGTGTTGGGTCTGTTACTAGGTGGCCGGCCAGAGCGGAAACCCCAGCAGACACATTGGAGGCCGAAAAGAAAAAGGAGGACTCCGGGCGTTTCGGTGGGACCGACGGCGCAGATCAACATCTCCGGGCATATAGCAGCGACCAGCACTTCCGATCGGGTACCGCCCGCGAGTTCGCTGTAAGACAGACGAGCGAACGGACAAGAGGAAGATCGGTGTTTAGTTCATCGCGACGAGGCGCTCCGACCGGGAGTAAACCGGCGGTTGCACCGGCGACAAGTCCATCGAAGACAAGAAGAATCGGTCCATATAATTTTTTTTGTGTTCAGTGATGGTTGGTGGAAGATTCTATTAACCATGGTGCGTCAGAAGTCATAAGTATTTGACCACCAAGTTCTTCCCCAGTCCAATAGAGTGAGGCATAGGCTTAGCCCCACCAGCCAAAAGAAAAGAGAAATGTTCCCTAAATGTTTTGATCCCCGACACCACAACGAAAGTTTTTAAATTAGCAAAGAGGATAAATTTATTTAAAACAAAAAGAGAAAAAAAAATTAATAATAATAATAATACTTTTAAGTTCTGTGAAAAAAAGAGAGGAAAAATTTTGGTTGATGCTAAACTTTCGCTAAATAATTTTTAATCATTAGATAAACCTTTAAAACATGCCTTTTTAAATTTGATATAAAATAAGTAGGTTTATAAAGCAAATTCTTTTTTTGTGAAGTGACCCCCACTTCCCCTTTCATCACCGACGAAAGCGCTTTCGACGAGGGATGCTAAAAAGGCAATCGTGAGTAAACCTATTTTATGTATTATTGTATTTTATGGCATGATCTCCCGAATATGAAATCGTATATATATTTATTCACTCAGAAGACCAACATTTAGTTTCCCCTTTCTTTTTCTAAAATTTTTTCTTTTGTTGCTTTAAGTCTTGAATGTTAATTCGCCCTAAATGTATTTTTAATTTTAATTTAATTTTCTGAATTAGTCTGATAAATAGGTGTAAGTTCCGAATTTATATTATTCGTCGTCATTTGAGTTATGCGTTCGTGGGTAATTTTTAAAATGTTTATTATTAGTCTAGTCCAATAAATAATTATAATGTTCTAAATTCAGTATTTTAGCCGCAGCGGCAGTTTAAGGATGTAGGAGAAACCAATAGACAAAGGGGTCACTCGCATGGAGCGGGGCTGAGTGACCAAGGTAGGGTGGGCAAATATGAGTCGCCCCTAAAACACCTGGGTGACTCCGGGTTAGCCGAGGAAGGATAACAGCTCCCTAGCCATAGAGGGATTTCGGGGCTCATTTCCGGAGCATGTCTTGTCGCGAGCACGCAATTTAAAATCAAGATCTATACATGGAGGGGCACCGCTGGGAACTGGCAAATAACACCCCCCTTGCCGACGAGCCGAAGCCGGATATCATAGCGTGCGCTGGCTCCCAGCCGCAACACCAGCCTTTCCCCATAAGTGGTTACTAACGTAGCAATCGTTACAGTACGGCGCTCTTGTAATCGACTCGTACTATTAAACCTATAGCTTCAACCGGCAACGATACGACGGAAGGCATTTAATGTAGTAAAATACTAGTAACAGTATTTAATGAGTGCAACATTATTTTATTTATTTGCTATATATAAATTGCTTGTCTATAATGGTCTGTGTGGTTTGATGATTTGGCAAAATGCAGGTTTTTAGGCCTAAAATCTTCTGATTATATTCCAAATAATTTAAGGGTTTGAGGTTGGTTGTGTATCTGACGTGAAATCATGCATAACATCCTGGAGTTTTGCCTTTTAGTTTTTTGAGAGACGCGTGAAGTTCTAAAATTTGGAATTATTTTTCAATCAAAGTTTCATTTTTGTCTATTGGATAAGTTAAAGTCATTATTGTTGTGCGATATGCAACTCTGAAAGATATTATTATACCATTGTAGTTGTTAACGGACATAATGGGATTTATAACGTTGAAGAGGACAGATCGTTTTTCGACATTTTTAAATATTCAGCAGCCACCCTTATTTGTTTTTTTTTTTTTATAGTGTGAGATAAACTAATCTCATTTAATATTTTGACGCCCCCGGGTGGACACTAGTGCTAAATATTTAAAAATAAAAATAATCATATAGTGACAGTGACATAGTGTTACACAAACCTACAAAACAAAAAAGGTTGCGAGTCTGTTCCTAAGAGAATGAGAGCAAAATAAGAGCGAACGCAATATGTAATTTTCGCATTAAGAGAATCTATTCCAAATGGAACGAGATTAAGCAGCGTTAGCCGATTAAATTCCGGCTGCTGCATTAAAGGAGTCGGTTCCAAAGGGAATGCGATCCAGAGAAAAAAGAGCAGCTTTAAAAGAGCGGATTAAATTCTTGATGTTGCATTAAGAGAGCCGGTTCCAAGAGGAATGCGGAGAGAAAAAAAATAAGAAGAGCGAAACATAATTTGAGATGTTCGCATAAAGAGTCTGTTCAAAATGGAATGAGACCAATAACACAAAAAAAAAATGGATTGCTAATGGCCATCTAATTTTAACTACCTTTCAGGTTATACTAAACATGACGGAGTTAAAACCATTCCAGTGCCAGGAATGGATAAAGCGCTATGGAGGACAGAGTGGGAGGCGTGGTTGCGCGCGTTTAATATATATATTGGAGATCACATCCGTATGTAAGAAGAGAAACAAGCTTCTCCACCTGGGTGGACCGCAGCTCCAGGCTGTAGTCTACAGCATTCCGGGAGCATTAATTCCTTTTGTTGAAAAGGAGCAAAATGATGTCTTAACACCTCTTATTACCAAATTGAACGAGTATTTTTCACCGCAGCGCAACTCGGCTTTTGAGAGACATTTGTTTCGATCGATGACCCCAATAGAGGGAGAATGTTTCACAGAGTTTTTGATGAGGCTTCGCTCCCAAATAGTTAAATGTTCATTTGGAGAGACCAAAGAACAGATAGAGGATATCTGTCTAAAAGATAGGATCATCGATGTCTGGGCTTCGTTCGAGCTAAAAAGAAGCTATTGGAAAATGAATTTACTTTGGAGGAGGTCATAAAAACATGTAATATCGACGAACAAGTTAATAAACAAACGCAATCTATGATCCCGCAATCGCATGCAAATATGCAAATGCAAATGTGGCCAAAAAGGGTCCCAAGAAAATAGTTTGGACTGCCCAGCCAGAAACGCGAAATGCAGGAAATGCGAAAGGATTGGACATTTTTATCGGAAATGCCGTACAAGAAAAAGGAAGCCATACGACAAATGGGAAGGACCAGATTGAAAGCGACGACAACGTGATCATTATATATTAAGTCCATATCTAGTGGCTCTAAAAGTTATTCGGATAGTCCAAACGACGCGGAGTTATTCAGAGTGGAACATGAATCATTACGAGAAGAAGAAATTCCATGTAAAAAAGGGGGCGATGCAGTCACTATGATAATTGATTCGGGCTCGAAGTACAATCTAATAAGTCAGTCGGATTATCGACAATTGTGCGAGAAAAGGGCAGTAATGTTTAACTCGCGCGCGGAATCAGCCAACCAGTTTCGCGCATATGCTTCTGATCATCTGCTTAAAGTGCTACAAGTTTTTGAAGCCCCGATTTCGGTGCTAAGCGATCCTGAACTGATTGCTGCTTTTTACGTCATTGAAAATAGTAGACAATCGCTGTTGGGACGTGACACAGCAATCAAACTCAAGGTTCTAAAACTGGGTTTAGACGTACATCGAGTTGAAAAGGCGGAGCCTTTCCCTAAACGGCGTGATGTGTCGGTCAAGCTGTCCATTGATAAGTCAATAGTCCCATTGAAGCAACCAATGAGGCGAGTGCCAACGGCGTTGGAAAGTAAAGTCACCGATAAATTGGAGGAAGCATTAAATTTGGACATCATTGAACCAGTATTGGGCCCGAGCGCTTGGATATCGCCAGTCGTGATTGCGTTTAAGGACGACGGGGATATCCGGGTATGCTTGGACATGAGACGCGCAAAAAAGGCAATACATCGAGAAAACTACCCGTTGCCAACGTTTGAAGCGTTTATGACTAAGCTGAAAGGTGCCAAGTATTTTTCGCGACTTGATTTAATACGCTTACCATCAGCTGGAGCTGACCGAGTCCAGCCGAGAAATTACTACCTTCATAACGCACCGCGGGTTATTTCGATATAAGCGGCTGATGTTCGGCGTGAATTCAGCCCCAGAAATATTTCAACGGTTAATGGAGGAATTTTTGGCCCCTTGTCAGAATGCTTTAAATTACATTGATGACGTGATCATATTTGGCAACAATATTGAGGAGCATGACAAATCACTCGCAAAGGTCATGGAAATATTTCGAGCTAATAACGTAGCACTAAATGAGAAGAAATGCGTATTTCGAGTACAGAAATTGAAATTTCTAGGTAATATCCTCTCGGACAAGGGGATCAAAGTTGACCCCGAGAAAGTGAAGGTGATTACAACGTTTAGAGCGCCCAAAAATAAAGAAGAGGTACGCAGTTTCCTCGGTTTAGTCACATAAACCGAAATTTGAGCAAATTACTGAAAAGCCATGAAACGTTCTGTTGGGGCAAGCCACAGGAAGATGCATTCCAAAATCTCAAAGCTAAGATTTCCACAGTTCCAATGCTGTCATATTTTAACCTGATTGCCCCCACATAGAAAGTGTGATTTTGGGGAGCCTTGAGGAAATCATAAATACCAAAAGGCAGTCCCAAGCCTCAACATTGATGGAGAACATTTCTAGGGCTGTCAGACAACTCTGAATGGTGGCTTGCAGCTCCTTCAGCGCGACCCCGGACTCTTGAGAAATAGCCTAGATGTTGAAAAGGATCTTCAACTGACTATTCACAAATAGCCGCCGGTTCTCAAAGCGGTCTGTGAGGCTTTGCCACGCTGCGACAAACACCTCATGGGTAAGCGGAGCCTTAGAAACAATGGCGTGGGCGTCACCACTTGTTTTGGACAGTAAGTGGAGCAACTTCTCTACCGGGGTGAGCCGCGTGTTTTCGATGTAAATGGCCGTAAACAAGTCTCTGAAGGTGGGCCACCGAAGATAATCACTCGCGAAGACCTCGGTGTTCACCGGAGGTAACCGGCAGCCTGTAGACGCGGACGTGTGGACATTGACGGAAGCCTGAGAGGATTGGGAGGCAATTTTCTCCCGAAGCTTGGCAATACACCTCGAATAGACGGAGTAACAGTAGCTGTACTTTGATTCCAGCACTGTCGAGGTGGCCGCATTGTCGTCTGACACGGCTAGCAAATCGGAGCTGCTCTCTTTTCCACCTTCTTCCAAAGTGCCCGAAGTCCCAATGGACTTCGCACATGTATTAGGAGCCTATTTTCGTCTCTGGGGCGCCCGGAGAATTTATGTTAGTCTCAAATTGGCTAATTCGATCAACAGATCGATCGCCACAACAGTGGCGAGGAACTTTTTCAGCGCCGCTTCGACCGCACTTTGAGCCATTTTCGCAATGGAGGGAGTGTGCCCTTGTGAAGGACCGGGGATTGTATTGACGGATTCGTCACTCTTTGCCCTTGGAATGGCACTGGTAGCCTTAGGCTTTAAAAGAGGCGTCCGCGGAGAAGCGGATTGAGATCTGTCGAAACGGATGGTTGGGATCGAACGTTGCAATTACCCTGGACGAGACTGCTCCACAAGCCTCGAAGTATATCCTCGATACTTGGGTCATCACATCGGTTGGAGTTTTAGTCTCCAACAACTAAAACGCTATTCTCCACATGCAACATTGACAGTACACTACAAAGATTCTGGGAGATAGAAGAAGTCAGGAGCTACGCTCTCAAGGATCCAAGGTCTTTCCCCGAGACGCGCAAAAAGGACGACGATGGAAAGTATATCGCCAAGCTACCATTAAAGATGACAAATCCGAAGTTTGCATACACACTCCAAGGAGGACAATCTCGCTTTATGGCTGTAGAAAAACGGCTACAGCGCAATCCGGATCTACGAGAGAAGTAGATCAATCTTTTTGCCGTTTGCCCACGCTTCGGAATGTAATGATATGTATTCTCCGCAGCCATTGTCAAGCTGGGGTTAGCACATCTGATGTCAGACGCCAAATTGAACCTCGACAAGTGGGTATCCAATTCACCACGAATATCTAAGCCCGAATATAGAGACGCCATCAGCACCGGAAACGAACGAGTACAAGGTTCAATAAAGGTTCTTGGAATTTTCTCAGATGTTGCACGTATCTTTGACCCTCTTGGCTTGAGGCTTGACCCTCTTAGCTTGACCTTTCTTTGATTGTGGTACAATTCAAAATTATGTTCCAAATATGTTATGGCTATTGGGTCTCGATTGGTGTGCGCAGTTCTCAATACTTAGATGCCGTAGCTTCAGCCTATAATATGCTCTATCTTAATGGCATCGATCTTATACAAAAATTTGACCAGAAATTGTTCGGTGAAGCTGATTAGTCCAACGGACGTATGAGATTTTGTAAGTTTCGTGAAACCTTAACCAAACTTGGCGGAGATATTATTAAACTTACTTGTAAATAAAATATTTATAATAAAAAAATATTTATAATTGCTACAAAATAAAAATTAAATCCCGACACCATGTACATTTACTTTTTACCTCGATTTCGTAAAGCCGGAAAATTATCCATATGTTCTTTTTATAGCCAACGCAGTGTAAAATGTGTGCAACACATTACATTATAACTAAAAAGATAATAATGCATAATTTTAAGTTAAATTTCATCTTGGGATAGTTCAGGGGATAATCGGAAAATGAATTGTAATTTTCATAAAAAACAAAGAAATGGATCGTGTTCAGCAAAATTGGATCTAATTATTGGTAACAAAAGGGGTCGGAAGGATCTAGTAACTCTATTAGGAACTGAAAAAATTAATTTCTCCAGTAGTAATTTGAGTCCGCCTGTCCAAGAAAAAGCATATGAAGTAAGTAGCACAAGTACGGCGCTCTTGTAATCGACTCGTACTATTAAACCTATAGCTTCAACCGGCAACGATACGACGGAAGGCATTTAATGTAGTAAAATACTAGTAACAGTATTTAATGAGTGCAACATTATTTTATTTATTTGCTATATATAAATTGCTTGTCTATAATGGTCTGTGTGGTTTGATGATTTGGCAAAATGCAGGTTTTTAGGCCTAAAATCTTCTGATTATATTCCAAATAATTTAAGGGTTTGAGGTTGGTTGTGTATCTGACGTGAAATCATGCATAACATCCTGGAGTTTTGCCTTTTAGTTTTTTGAGAGACGCGTGAAGTTCTAAAATTTGGAATTATTTTTCAATCAAAGTTTCATTTTTGTCTATTGGATAAGTTAAAGTCATTATTGTTGTGCGATATGCAACTCTGAAAGATATTATTATACCATTGTAGTTGTTAACGGACATAATGGGATTTATAACGTTGAAGAGGACAGATCGTTTTTCGACATTTTTAAATATTCAGCAGCCACCCTTATTTGTTTTTTTTTTTATAGTGTGAGATAAACTAATCTCATTTAATATTTTGACGCCCCCGGGTGGACACTAGTGCTAAATATTTAAAAATAAAAATAATCATATAGTGACAGTGACATAGTGTTACACAAACCTACAAAACAAAAAAGGTTGCGAGTCTGTTCCTAAGAGAATGAGAGCAAAATAAGAGCGAACGCAATATGTAATTTTCGCATTAAGAGAATCTATTCCAAATGGAACGAGATTAAGCAGCGTTAGCCGATTAAATTCCGGCTGCTGCATTAAAGGAGTCGGTTCCAAAGGGAATGCGATCCAGAGAAAAAAGAGCAGCTTTAAAAGAGCGGATTAAATTCTTGATGTTGCATTAAGAGAGCCGGTTCCAAGAGGAATGCGGAGAGAAAAAAAATAAGAAGAGCGAAACATAATTTGAGATGTTCGCATAAAGAGTCTGTTCAAAATGGAATGAGACCAATAACACAAAAAAAAAATGGATTGCTAATGGCCATCTAATTTTAACTACCTTTCAGGTTATACTAAACATGACGGAGTTAAAACCATTCCTGTGCCAGGAATGGATAAAGCGCTATGGAGGACAGAGTGGGAGGCGTGGTTGCGCGCGTTTAATATATATATTGGAGATCACATCCGTATGTAAGAAGAGAAACAAGCTTCTCCACCTGGGTGGACCGCAGCTCCAGGCTGTAGTCTACAGCATTCCGGGAGCATTAATTCCTTTTGTTGAAAAGGAGCAAAATGATGTCTTAACACCTCTTATTACCAAATTGAACGAGTATTTTTCACCGCAGCGCAACTCGGCTTTTGAGAGACATTTGTTTCGATCGATGACCCCAATAGAGGGAGAATGTTTCACAGAGTTTTTGATGAGGCTTCGCTCCCAAATAGTTAAATGTTCATTTGGAGAGACCAAAGAACAGATAGAGGATATCTGTCTAAAAGATAGGATCATCGATGTCTGGGCTTCGTTCGAGCTAAAAAGAAGCTATTGGAAAATGAATTTACTTTGGAGGAGGTCATAAAAACATGTTATATCGACGAACAAGTTAATAAACAAACGCAATCTATGATCCCGCAATCGCATGCAAATATGCAAATGCAAATGTGGCCAAAAAGGGTCCCAAGAAAATAGTTTGGACTGCCCAGCCAGAAACGCGAAATGCAGGAAATGCGAAAGGATTGGACATTTTTATCGGAAATGCCGTACAAGAAAAAGGAAGCCATACGACAAATGGGAAGGACCAGATTGAAAGCGACGACAACGTGATCATTATATATTAAGTCCATATCTAGTGGCTCTAAAAGTTACTCGGATAGTCCAAACGACGCGGAGTTATTCAGAGTGGAACATGAATCATTACGAGAAGAAGAAATTCCATGTAAAAAAGGGGGCGATGCAGTCACTATGATAATTGATTCGGGCTCGAAGTACAATCTAATAAGTCAGTCGGATTATCGACAATTGTGCGAGAAAAGGGCAGTAATGTTTAACTCGCGCGCGGAATCAGCCAACCAGTTTCGCGCATATGCTTCTGATCATCTGCTTAAAGTGCTACAAGTTTTTGAAGCCCCGATTTCGGTGCTAAGCGATCCTGAACTGATTGCTGCTTTTTACGTCATTGAAAATAGTAGACAATCGCTGTTGGGACGTGACACAGCAATCAAACTCAAGGTTCTAAAACTGGGTTTAGACGTACATCGAGTTGAAAAGGCGGAGCCTTTCCCCAAACGGCGTGATGTGTCGGTCAAGCTGTCCATTGATAAGTCAATAGTCCCATTGAAGCAACCAATGAGGCGAGTGCCAACGGCGTTGGAAAGTAAAGTCACCGATAAATTGGAGGAAGCATTAAATTTGGACATCATTGAACCAGTATTGGGCCCGAGCGCTTGGATATCGCCAGTCGTGATTACCTCGATTGGTGTGCGCAGTTCTCAATACTTAGATGCCGTAGCTTCAGCCTATAATATGCTCTATCTTAATGGCATCGATCTTATACAAAAATTTGACCAGAAATTGTTCGGTGAAGCTGATTAGTCCAACGGACGTATGAGATTTTGTAAGTTTCGTGAAACCTTAACCAAACTTGGCGGAGATATTATTAAACTTACTTGTAAATAAAATATTTATAATAAAAAAATATTTATAATTGCTACAAAATAAAAATTAAATCCCGACACCATGTACATTTACTTTTTACCTCGATTTCGTAAAGCCGGAAAATTATCCATATGTTCTTTTTATAGCCAACGCAGTGTAAAATGTGTGCAACACATTACATTATAACTAAAAAGATAATAATGCATAATTTTAAGTTAAATTTCATCTTGGGATAGTTCAGGGGATAATCGGAAAATGAATTGTAATTTTCATAAAAAACAAAGAAATGGATCGTGTTCAGCAAAATTGGATCTAATTATTGGTAACAAAAGGGGTCGGAAGGATCTAGTAACTCTATTAGGAACTGAAAAAATTAATTTCTCCAGTAGTAATTTGAGTCCGCCTGTCCAAGAAAAAGCATATGAAGTAAGTAGCACAAGTACGGCGCTCTTGTAATCGACTCGTACTATTAAACCTATAGCTTCAACCGGCAACGATACGACGGAAGGCATTTAATGTAGTAAAATACTAGTAACAGTATTTAATGAGTGCAACATTATTTTATTTATTTGCTATATATAAATTGCTTGTCTATAATGGTCTGTGTGGTTTGATGATTTGGCAAAATGCAGGTTTTTAGGCCTAAAATCTTCTGATTATATTCCAAATAATTTAAGGGTTTGAGGTTGGTTGTGTATCTGACGTGAAATCATGCATAACATCCTGGAGTTTTGCCTTTTAGTTTTTTGAGAGACGCGTGAAGTTCTAAAATTTGGAATTATTTTTCAATCAAAGTTTCATTTTTGTCTATTGGATAAGTTAAAGTCATTATTGTTGTGCGATATGCAACTCTGAAAGATATTATTATACCATTGTAGTTGTTAACGGACATAATGGGATTTATAACGTTGAAGAGGACAGATCGTTTTTCGACATTTTTAAATATTCAGCAGCCACCCTTATTTGTTTTTTTTTTTATAGTGTGAGATAAACTAATCTCATTTAATATTTTGACGCCCCCGGGTGGACACTAGTGCTAAATATTTAAAAATAAAAATAATCATATAGTGACAGTGACATAGTGTTACACAAACCTACAAAACAAAAAAGGTTGCGAGTCTGTTCCTAAGAGAATGAGAGCAAAATAAGAGCGAACGCAATATGTAATTTTCGCATTAAGAGAATCTATTCCAAATGGAACGAGATTAAGCAGCGTTAGCCGATTAAATTCCGGCTGCTGCATTAAAGGAGTCGGTTCCAAAGGGAATGCGATCCAGAGAAAAAAGAGCAGCTTTAAAAGAGCGGATTAAATTCTTGATGTTGCATTAAGAGAGCCGGTTCCAAGAGGAATGCGGAGAGAAAAAAAATAAGAAGAGCGAAACATAATTTGAGATGTTCGCATAAAGAGTCTGTTCAAAATGGAATGAGACCAATAACACAAAAAAAAAATGGATTGCTAATGGCCATCTAATTTTAACTACCTTTCAGGTTATACTAAACATGACGGAGTTAAAACCATTCCTGTGCCAGGAATGGATAAAGCGCTATGGAGGACAGAGTGGGAGGCGTGGTTGCGCGCGTTTAATATATATATTGGAGATCACATCCGTATGTAAGAAGAGAAACAAGCTTCTCCACCTGGGTGGACCGCAGCTCCAGGCTGTAGTCTACAGCATTCCGGGAGCATTAATTCCTTTTGTTGAAAAGGAGCAAAATGATGTCTTAACACCTCTTATTACCAAATTGAACGAGTATTTTTCACCGCAGCGCAACTCGGCTTTTGAGAGACATTTGTTTCGATCGATGACCCCAATAGAGGGAGAATGTTTCACAGAGTTTTTGATGAGGCTTCGCTCCCAAATAGTTAAATGTTCATTTGGAGAGACCAAAGAACAGATAGAGGATATCTGTCTAAAAGATAGGATCATCGATGTCTGGGCTTCGTTCGAGCTAAAAAGAAGCTATTGGAAAATGAATTTACTTTGGAGGAGGTCATAAAAACATGTTATATCGACGAACAAGTTAATAAACAAACGCAATCTATGATCCCGCAATCGCATGCAAATATGCAAATGCAAATGTGGCCAAAAAGGGTCCCAAGAAAATAGTTTGGACTGCCCAGCCAGAAACGCGAAATGCAGGAAATGCGAAAGGATTGGACATTTTTATCGGAAATGCCGTACAAGAAAAAGGAAGCCATACGACAAATGGGAAGGACCAGATTGAAAGCGACGACAACGTGATCATTATATATTAAGTCCATATCTAGTGGCTCTAAAAGTTACTCGGATAGTCCAAACGACGCGGAGTTATTCAGAGTGGAACATGAATCATTACGAGAAGAAGAAATTCCATGTAAAAAAGGGGGCGATGCAGTCACTATGATAATTGATTCGGGCTCGAAGTACAATCTAATAAGTCAGTCGGATTATCGACAATTGTGCGAGAAAAGGGCAGTAATGTTTAACTCGCGCGCGGAATCAGCCAACCAGTTTCGCGCATATGCTTCTGATCATCTGCTTAAAGTGCTACAAGTTTTTGAAGCCCCGATTTCGGTGCTAAGCGATCCTGAACTGATTGCTGCTTTTTACGTCATTGAAAATAGTAGACAATCGCTGTTGGGACGTGACACAGCAATCAAACTCAAGGTTCTAAAACTGGGTTTAGACGTACATCGAGTTGAAAAGGCGGAGCCTTTCCCCAAACGGCGTGATGTGTCGGTCAAGCTGTCCATTGATAAGTCAATAGTCCCATTGAAGCAACCAATGAGGCGAGTGCCAACGGCGTTGGAAAGTAAAGTCACCGATAAATTGGAGGAAGCATTAAATTTGGACATCATTGAACCAGTATTGGGCCCGAGCGCTTGGATATCGCCAGTCGTGATTGCGTTTAAGGACGACGGGGATATCCGGGTATGCTTGGACATGAGACGCGCAAACAAGGCAATACATCGAGAAAACTACCCGTTGCCAACGTTTGAAGCGTTTATGACTAAGCTTAAAGGTGCCAAGTATTTTTCGCGACTTGATTTAATACGCTTACCATCAGCTGGAGCTGACCGAGTCCAGCCGAGAAATTACTACCTTCATAACGCACCGCGGGTTATTTCGATATAAGCGGCTGATGTTCGGCGTGAATTCAGCCCCAGAAATATTTCAACGGTTAATGGAGGAATTTTTGGCCCCTTGTCAGAATGCTTTAAATTACATTGATGACGTGATCATATTTGGCGACAATATTGAGGAGCATGACAAATCACTCGCAAAGGTCATGGAAATATTTCGAGCTAATAACGTAGCACTAAATGAGAAGAAATGCGTATTTCGAGTACAGAAATTGAAATTTCTAGGTAATATCCTCTCGGACAAGGGGATCAAAGTTGACCCCGAGAAAGTGAAGGTGATTACAACGTTTAGAGCGCCCAAAAATAAAGAAGAGGTACGCAGTTTCCTCGGTTTAGTCACATTAACCGAAATTTGAGCAAATTACTGAAAAGCCATGAAACGTTCTGTTGGGGCAAGCCACAGGAAGATGCATTCCAAAATCTCAAAGCTAAGATTTCCACAGTTCCAATGCTGTCATATTTTAACCTGATTGCTCCCACATAGAAAGTGTGATTTTGGGGAGCCTTGAGGAAATCATAAATACCAAAAGGCAGTCCCAAGCCTCAACATTGATGGAGAACATTTCTAGGGCTGTCAGACAACTCTGAATGGTGGCTTGCAGCTCCTTCAGCGCGACCCCGGACTCTTGAGAAATAGCCTAGATGTTGAAAAGGATCTTCAACTGACTATTCACAAATAGCCGCCGGTTCCCAAAGCGGTCTGTGAGGCTTTGCCACGCTGCGACAAACACCTCATGGGTAAGCGGAGCCTTAGAAACAATGGCGTGGGCGTCACCACTTGTTTTGGACAGTAAGTGGAGCAACTTCTCTACCGGGGTGAGCCGCGGGTTTTCGATGTAAATGGCCGTAAACAAGTCTCTGAAGGTGGGCCACCGAAGATAATCACTCGCGAAGACCTCGGTGTTCACCGGAGGTAACCGGCAGCCTGTAGACGCGGACGTGTGGACATTGACGGAAGCCTGAGAGGATTGGGAGGCAATTTTCTCCCGAAGCTTGGCAATACACCTCGAATAGACGGAGTAACAGTAGCTGTACTTTGATTCCAGCACTGTCGAGGTGGCCGCATTGTCGTCTGACACGGCTAGCAAATCGGAGCTGCTCTCTTTTCGACCTTCTTCCAAAGTGCCCGAAGTCCCAATGGACTTCGCACATGTATTAGGAGCCTATTTTCGTCTCTGGGGCGCCCGGAGAATTAATGTTAGTCTCAAATTGGCTAATTCGATCTGTTGTGGCGAGGAACTTTTTCAGCGCCGCTTCGACCGCACTTTGAGCCATTTTCGCAATGGAGGGAGTGTGCCCTTGTGAAGGACCGGGGATTGTATTGACGGATTCAAACAAAACAAATCTCTTACAAAATAAACTTACTAAAGAAAGCCTTACTAGTAGGATATAATTTAGTAAGTTTTCTAGGAGCAGTCATTAAAATGAACAACAAATGAGCAACAAATCATTAAAATATAATGAAAAAATTAAAAAGTTTCATTGTGAGGAAAAATCAAACTTATTAGAACTTAACGATGAAGCAACGTAAACTTAAATGTAAAGTTTTAATGTTTCTAAAATAAACGTTTAGAAACATATACGTTTGGGGTATATAAACCCCGTACACGCCGTCGATGTTTATAATCGTCCCAATCATTTTTGACCACTCAGTGACCGAAAACACCGTCACCAATCAAAATCAAGCAAGGCATTTAAATCTTGGAGAAATCCAAAAAAAGCCAAATAAACCACAAACTGTGGAAACTTTTGCCATGTTTACATGGATGACATCTCTTTTTTTCACATTCGCTTAAACAACACCTTCGGAACAAAAATATCTGAGAACTACGTAGTTTCCTAGGACTGACCGGAAAATTACGCTACGCTACGCCAAACCATTTACTAGAATTTTAGAAGGCTCTAACGGAATGAGAATGTCAAAAAACGCTGCAATTACCCTGGACGAGACTGCTCCACAAGCCTCGAAGTATATCCTCGATACTTGGGTCATCACATCGGTTGGAGTTTTAGTCTCCAACAACTAAAACGCTATTCTCCACATGCAACATTGACAGTACACTACAAAGATTCTGGGAGATAGAAGAAGTCAGGAGCTACGCTCTCAAGGATCCAAGGTCTTTCCCCGAGACGCGCAAAAAGGACGACGATGGAAAGTATATCGCCAAGCTACCATTAAAGATGACAAATCCGAAGTTTGCATACACACTCCAAGGAGGACAATCTCGCTTTATGGCTGTAGAAAAACGGCTACAGCGCAATCCGGATCTACGAGAGAAGTAGATCAATCTTTTTGCCGTTTGCCCACGCTTCGGAATGTAATGATATGTATTCTCCGCAGCCATTGTCAAGCTGGGGTTAGCACATCTGATGTCAGACGCCAAATTGAACCTCGACAAGTGGGTATCCAATTCACCACGAATATCTAAGCCCGAATATAGAGACGCCATCAGCACCGGAAACGAACGAGTACAAGGTTCAATAAAGGTTCTTGGAATTTTCTCAGATGTTGCACGTATCTTTGACCCTCTTGGCTTGAGGCTTGACCCTCTTAGCTTGACCTTTCTTTGATTGTGGTACAATTCAAAATTATGTTCCAAATATGTTATGGCTATTGGGTCTCGATTGGTGTGCGCAGTTCTCAATACTTAGATGCCGTAGCTTCAGCCTATAATATGCTCTATCTTAATGGCATCGATCTTATACAAAAATTTGACCAGAAATTGTTCGGTGAAGCTGATTAGTCCAACGGACGTATGAGATTTTGTAAGTTTCGTGAAACCTTAACCAAACTTGGCGGAGATATTATTAAACTTACTTGTAAATAAAATATTTATAATAAAAAAATATTTATAATTGCTACAAAATAAAAATTAAATCCCGACACCATGTACATTTACTTTTTACCTCGATTTCGTAAAGACGGAAAATTATCCATATGTTCTTTTTATAGCCAACGCAGTGTAAAATGTGTGCAACACATTACATTATAACTAAAAAGATAATAATGCATAATTTTAAGTTAAATTTCATCTTGGGATAGTTCAGGGGATAATCGGAAAATGAATTGTAATTTTCATAAAAAACAAAGAAATGGATCGTGTTCAGCAAAATTGGATCTAATTATTGGTAACAAAAGGGGTCGGAAGGATCTAGTAACTCTATTAGGAACTGAAAAAATTAATTTCTCCAGTAGTAATTTGAGTCCGCCTGTCCAAGAAAAAGCATATGAAGTAAGTAGCACAAGTACGGCGCTCTTGTAATCGACTCGTACTATTAAACCTATAGCTTCAACCGGCAACGATACGACGGAAGGCATTTAATGTAGTAAAATACTAGTAACAGTATTTAATGAGTGCAACAGAAGTCCATTGTGATGCAAGCATGTACGGATACGGAGCAGTCCTTCTTGACTGACAATTGACTTGGTGCAGCGCGATTATTACATCCCAGATTTAGAGAAGAAGGCTCAAACTATAGTGACGTCCTGTGTAGAGTGCATAGTTGGCGAGGCTAAGTATGGGGTTCTTAAACGCAATAACAGACCTACAGACCTATTATATTGACCACATTGGCCCCATGGACATGACAAAAAAACAATACAATCATGTGTTAGTAGTAGTCGACGCTTTCTCTAAATTTGTGTGGCTTTATCCCACTAAGAGTACTGGCGCTGATGAAGTAGTCGATAGAATGGAAAGGCAGGCTGAAGTTTTCGGTAACCCAAGTCGTATAATCACGGATCGTGGAACGGCATTCACAGCCAATGTTTTTCAGGAATACTGTAAGGATCACAATATTCAGCATTTGTTGGTAGCCACAGGAGTGCCACGTGGCAACGGTCAAGTAGAGAGTATCAATAGGGTTGTCATCACTATTGACAAAACTTTGTGCGGAAGACCCGAAAGCTTGGTATAAGCATGTAGGCAAGGTTCAACAGTTTATTAATTCCTCCCCACCTAGAAGTACCAAGATAGCTCCATTCAAGTTTCTTACTAGGATCAATATGAAGACCAAGTACGATAAAGAGTTAGAAAAGCTGTTAGGGGAAGATTTCCTAAATGAGTTGCAGGAAGAGAAGGAGATGATTCGAGAGGAAGCTAAGGAGAACATCGCAAAGATTCAGGACGAGAATCGCAAGTCATTCAACAAATCAAGAAAGCCAGAGTCTGAGTACAAGCTCTGAGATTTAGTAGCTATTAAAAGAACGCAGTTTGGTGCAGGATTGAAGTTGAAGAAAAAGTACTTAGGGCCGTACACCGTGACCCTTAACTTGAGACATGGTCGATACCTCGTCGAAAAAGTAGGAGATGATGAAGGTCCAAATAAAACAAACACTGTCGCCGAATATATGAAGTTGTGGTCGTCCTCATTCGGGTCGAATGAATTGTCAGAATAGCCGAATGTGGGATTGGCAGTCCTATTTTATAATCGATAAGTTGTTCGGTTCCATCACACTCTTCTTTAGTGTTAAAAAGCGTGAAAAATGATAAGAAGTAGTGATTAAGGATCAGCCGAGGAAGGTCGCGTGTATCTCCAGTTTATCAAAATGTTAAACTAGGCAAACTGTAAACTAACTAAGTAAACTAAACTGTATCAAAAACTATATTCATCGAAGAATAAATCGTGTCTAATAATTTAATGAAGTCAACGGAAGCCTTTCTCTACATCTATATTTTTGAGGAGCCAATATTGAAAAGGACAAAGATACCTCCATAAGGTCGTCCGAAGATGAATCCGATTACGATAATGAAAGTGATTGTTTGGAAATATATTTAGAGGAAGAGGAATCTTATTAAACTGTACATTATTTATAATAAAAATATAACAAGAAAGGAAAGCTAACTTCGGGCGGAGCCGAAATTGATATACCCTTGCAGTTAAAACTGGATATATAGCGCAAACATCGGATAAAGTTGACCGATCCTTATGATTACATCATAATAAAACCAATTAATTAAAATAAAAAATTAAAAAAAAAGTCCCAAGCTTCTATCTTCAAAAATACGAAAGTTGATATTTCTACCAAATACCATTTCCGATCGTTCAGTTATATGGCAGCTATAGGATATAGTCGGCCGATCCTAATGAAAGTCAGCCGATCGTTATGAAATTTGGTAGGTCGGATTAACTGACCAAAAATATAATCTGTACCAAGTTCCAGCTTTCTATCCTCAAAAACACGAAAGTTGGAGTTATAGGATATAGTCGGTCGAATGGGTATGTCGTATTATTTTGCTAAAAACAGCACTCATGCAAAATTCGAACACTCTAACTCTAAAAACACCAAAGTTATACCATTTCCGATCAATCAGTTGTATGGCAGCTATAGGATATAGTCGGCCGATGCCGGTCGTTCCGACTTATATACTGCGTGCAAAAGAAAGTAGGGTGTGTGCAAAGTTTCAAGTCGATAGCTTTAAAGCTGAGAGACTAGTTTGCGTAGAAACAGACATGCTCAAATCAACTCAGGAGGTGATCCTGATCAAGAATATGTATATTTTAAGGAGAGATTTCTCCTTTACACTTTTGGACCAAATTATAATACCCTCTGCAAGGGTATAAAAATATATATTATATATATATTATATATACCGAAAACGTGTGCAAATACTTTTGACAACTGATAAGCTTTTTTTCTTTTTCTTTTAGCTTTGTCCTATGAACCGCTATTTTTCGTATTTCTTTTTTTGTCGCTTAAGCATAGATCAAGCTACGCTATAACATTTATTTCAGTGAAATTGTTCAACAACAACAAGAATAACAACTAAAAGAAGTTGGGATGTGCAAATAATTGTGTGTTGTGAAAATAATTTTGACTATGGTTGTATATATATATATATGTATATATATCAAGTTTTTATCTTTAAAATTAGAGTTTATGACAAAAAAATGAATTGTTTTCTCTAGTGCCCTGGTAGACCTCCCCAAGCTCCATTAAATCTCTACGGACACCTCTTCGTCCCACGCCACAACCTCGACACTGCCTTGGAACCACGTCTTTGCAGATAGGAAAAAAAATTAATTCCGTGGGCAGGATTCAAGAACTGCGAAAGGTCATTTTTGGCTCAGTGCGTAACTACTTTGCAGCTTGTTTTTGCGGTCACTCTTTTTTGGCTCGTATTTGTAGGGTGACCAGGCGTCCGTATTAATACGGACATGTCCGTATTTTCAGCTCTGTGTCCGTTAGTCCGTATTTTTTGTAAAAGGTCCGTATTTTTCGCGTTTTTGACAAAAAAACAGGTTGCACCTGCAATTTTTCCGAAATGAGTTTCTAGACTTAAACATTCGAAAGCGCCCGCGCTCGCAGTTGACATGTCGCTAGTCATGACACGTCACACGTATAAAGGACGCGAAATCAGTTTAGCACGCGTTATACGGTAAAATTCCCTACAAATATGGGACGATTGCGTGTGGTTATTCGGTTTGCTATGTATGCATACTGTCGCGTACATATGTATGTACATATGCCCCTTTACATATAGCGTTGTTTTGTGTATTTCTGTAACAGCCGACTTTTTTATGCAGATTGTCAATCAGTCAATCTGTAACAAAACAACCAACTCGTAAGCATTCTGAATGTTTTATAAACGCTACTTACGATTAGATTAGTTGAGAGCTTTATTGTAAAAAAAATTTTACTTGTTGCAGATTCTGGAAGTTTGGGTTTCAGGTAATCGAATGGTCTGAATGTTTTCAACGCGAAATTCGGTAAAGCAAAATCTAACCTGACACCCGACAGGGACAACAAGCTTGTGACAATTAACACGTCCGCGAGAAAAGTGTCCGTATTTTCCACTTCAGCTATCTGGTCACCCTACCTATTTGGTGCTGCGGTATTGGGCCCATTCGCAGTCACTACTTGACCGTTACCAAACTAAGTCGATAATGTAAGCTCTTGGTTAGGTATTTTTTATTTCCCAACCCCTTGTTTACTAAGTTTTACGTTAAGGCTTTCATAAAAGATGCCAAAAGCTGCGGAGAAGAGCTAGTCTGCCCCGGGTATATATATATATATATATAATATATCCGCGATCCGCGTAGATATTCTTAAAAATTATTAATAAAACCTTTCAGCCCCATAAAATTAAGACGCAATATCTTCTAAAAGGGATTTTTACTCGTGGTATAAGGGTGCATTGTAGTCTTGTGAATGTATGTAATATGTAACATAGAAAAGGAATCAGCTCCACTCCAATAAAGTACATATATTCTTGATCAGCATCAACAGCCAAGTTCATATCGCCATGTCCGTCTGTCCATATGTACCCTCTGCGTGGATTTCAGAGACTATAAAAAATAAAAAAATAGGATTCAGCATGGAGACTCCTATAAAGGCCACGCAGTTTAAGTTCGTTTCAAATTTTTGTCACGCCCCCTTTCTTCCTCGTAAATCGAAAAATTCGCCAGCGCAAAAGAGCTAGTACGCAAAAGAGCTAGTTTTTGGAAAAATTTTTAATGCCAAACCATTTTTGTAGTCAATTTACATCTAAAAAACAAATTTGCCGACTTGTCCATTTAAACGGGCTGAAATTTAGAAGTTTTCGTGGATCTCAAAACTTTAAGAGATGTAACTATCCGATTCGGAACTCGTATGGTATCCGCGGAGATTAAGTCAAAATTTTGCCACGTCCACTCCCGCCCAAAACTCCCAAATTTTTTATGAAGATGTAGACTTTTTATCCTGCTTCCCTACTGAATCGATAGTACGACAGCTTGGGGGTATTAGAGGGAATGCAGTTGTTTTTTGCAACTGTTTGTTTTTTTTTTTTTTTTTTTTTTTTTTTCGGTTTTATAGCCGTACACATTATTTCCATCGAATAATCAAACATTGATGTAAATTTCTTTAATTTTAGCTTCAAGTATAGCTGGGCCGCACGAAAAGCGGTTGTTACACAGCCTTCTTGATAACTACAACAGCTTAGAAAGACCTGTCGTTAATGAATCCGATCCACTTCAGCTCAGTTTTGGACTTACGCTTATGCAAATAATAGATGTGGTAAGTATGATGACTTAGCTCAACAAAAAAAATGTTTATTATATTCAATTTTTTCCATAACCATTGGGATTGACAAAATAGAATGTCCTCTATTTCGAAATTGACATAAGCGAGTTCATCTCTATCATTTCACTTCATAGCGATTCCATTTTTTTCTTGTGCGCTTGCGTATTTAATTTTTTTTTTGTTTTTGTTTTCATCAAACTCGGGTTTGCGACTGAACTAAAAACCTTAACTTGTAAATATAAATATACAGCCGAATGTATTTATGCAGTGCAATATTGAGAAAAATGGAAATTATGGTAAAAATAAAAATGGTGAAAACACGAAAATTATCATTGCAATTTAAGTTATAATTTAAGTATATTTTTATACACGGTACTCGAAGAGGGTAAATGGAAGGTATCATCTCCGATCTTACATCCAAGTCGATTTAGTCATATTCGTATACTTAATAATAAGAATAAGTTTGTTTCAAATTTAAGGATGTAGTCTCATGTGTGAGGTTGAAAAAATCGATTATTTTTTTTCAGATATTTCGATAGTATTGTTTATTAAGAATGTACTGTTAAAGTTTCAAATAAAAATATCAAATAATGACAGAGATACAGCCCATAATCGAGACGACATTTTTGTGTGCGGAGCAGGTGATTCACAAAATTCTATAGTACCGATCTAGCTGAAATTTGGATATGTTGTTCTAAAAAGGAACACCTCTGTCCCATACTAGAATCATTTATTTTTAATGATTAGTTTTTTTTTATCATTAATTTAAGATAAATTTTTTAAATTAAAAAAATTTTTTTTTTTTGTGAGTTCGCCATTTTGTTGTTTATTGATGAAAATATTTCATTCTAGCACGGGACAGAGCCATAAGCTTACAAAACAATAATCTATTCTAATTTTTTGTTTCGGATGACTTTAGCAGTCGAAATCACCTGCGCCAGGGACCTTCCTTTTTTTTTTATATGCATACTTTGGCATGCTATAAAGTGTAATAACTAGACAAGAATAAATTTAAAAAAATATTTTCAAATAGTTTATGATGCCTATAAAAACATATGTGAAAATTGAAACGATCGCATTATTTTTTATTACAAAAAAAAATTTTTGAAATAACCTCTAAAAAGTAGGCCGGAACATGAGACTACATCCTTAAGCAAGGAGAAATATTTATCTCCGGCCGATTTTTAGAAGAAATATAGACATGTATAATTTTAAACGCGGTGATTTTGAAAGCTATAAGAAATGGAACTATCCGATTTGGAATCTTATTGAATTGCCAGTTTCTTAATGTTTTTGGGAAAATTTTTAAGGCAAACTTTTCCAATGCTTAATCCTAACCTTCAAATAAAAATTTAGACAAACGCACAATTTTTAGAGAATTTATACAGGGGTGCCACACAGGGGTGCCACACAAAACTCTTTTGATTTCAAAAATTTTAAGCTTTAAATCAGTGGTGGGCAAAACGCTCACATGCTTTATATTTTAGTGTATGTGTAAGTAACAAAAAACAATAAGAGTTGAGCATTCACTGAGCGAATAAAAGCATTGTTTTTATTTAATTTTTTGTTAGTTCAAAAGTAAAAGAAAGCTTTTCTAGCAAAAATTTTTAAACAAAATGAACTACGGTTTCCTATTTATATTTTCTATGGAAAAAACTTGTTTAAACCAAATTTCTGAGAAAATTGTTCCAGTGAAACATTTTTATTTTTAAGTTTGGGCTGTCAAGTGAGGCAAAATAAGGGAAAATGAGAGTTTTAAAAAAATTTAAGCGTGCTCACGAAGAATTTTCGACACTATGCTCGCGTGGTATGGAAATGAGAGTATGTGCACAACTGTGCTTAATCATTGAAAAAGTTTTCGCCTTGACACACTTTTTTGAGTGGCCTAGACAAAAATCAAAGTTGCAAGGTGGTTTAGTTCTAATTTTATTTTTATACCCTTGCAGAGGGTATTATAATTTTGGTCAAAAGTGTGCAACGCAGTGAAGGAGACATCTCCGACTATATCTTATAGCTGTCATATAACTGAACGATCGGAAATGGTTTTTGGTTAAATATTAAATTGGATTATATATTCATAAGGAGCGGCCAACTATATCCTATATCCAACTATATCTAACCTACCAAATTTCATTAGGATCGACCAACTATATCCGATGTTTGCGATATATATCCGGTTTTAACTGCAAGGGTATATCAACTTCGGCTCCGACCGAAGTTAGCTTTCCTTTCTTGTTATTTTTTAAAAAACTTATTATACCCTTGCAGAGGGTATTATAATTTTGGTCAAAAGTGTGCAACTATAGCTGGCATATAACTGATTGATCGGGAACGGTATAACTTCGGTGTTTTTAGAGTTAGAGAGTTCAAATTTTACATGAGCGCTATTTTTGGTAAATTAATACGACAATATCCTTAACAAATTTCGTAAGGATCGGCCGACTATATCCTATAGCTACCATTTAACTGAACGATCGGAATTGACCCAACTTTCGTGTTTTTGAAGATAGAAAGCTGGAACTTGGTACAGATTATATTTTTGGTAAGTTTATCCGACCTACTGAATTTCATAACTATCGGCCGACTATATCTTATAGCTGTCATATAACTGAACGATCGGAAATGGTTTTTGGTTAAATATTAAATTGGATTATATATTCATAAGGAGCGGCCAACTATATCCGATGTTTGCGATATATATCCGGTTATAACTGCAAGGGTATATACACTTCGGCTCCGCCCGAAGTTAGCTTTCCTTTCTTGCTTACTTATTATTTGTTTTTATTAATTAATGGTGAACAAAAATTGATTAAAATGCAATCCAATGAAAAATAAAATTCTTATGAAGCTTTTTTTTTGTAAAGCTACCTTTTCTTTGTAAACTTCTACTCCAAAATCGGACAAAAAAACGTAGCAACACCATAAATCAAAATTACTTTTTCATTCAAACTCTGAATTGTTATTATTTTATTATTATTAAATATCAGAATAAAAAGCATTCGCCGGTCATTTTTTAAATTGATTAAAATGCAATCCAATGAAAAATAAAATTCTTATGAAGCTTTTTTTTTGTAAAGCTACCTTTTCTTTGTAAACTTCTACTCCAAAATCGGACAAAAAAACGTAGCAACACCATAAATCAAAATTACTTTTTCATTCAAACTCTGAATTGTTATTATTTTATTATTATTAAATATCAGAATAAAAAGCATTCGCCGGTTGGAGAAACGTTTGGAAGCTGGTTCAGTTCCTCAAGTAAAGACCGGATACAGGCTTCGGGTGTTAATTGAGACAATTTTTAAGGCAAATGAGTTGTAAGACCAGGTCGAGAAATTAGATGGGGAAGATGAATTTGGAGCCGATTTAAAAGAATTAGAAATAACGCCCAAGGGAAGGGTGATATTATTATTAAATGCCTTCACTGTACCTGAATATTCTCCCACAACTACTGCAATGTCATTGGAATGTCGATTCAGTGAAAACTTTTCGGAGCTCTAAAATTGTATAAGTCCATAATAAAATTTTAATCGATAATCGATTTGCTCTTCCTAAGTCCAGTTTGGCTGTTATGTAAGAGTTTATGTGAGCTTACAAACCACTCTAGTAACTTAGCGAGAAAGGAACTGAGGGAGATTGGGTGATATGAAGCTATCATAGAACTACGGTTTCCTATTTATATTTTCTATGGAAAAAACTTGTTTAAACCAAATTTCTGAGAAAATTGTTCCAGTGAAACATTTTTATTTCTAAGTTTGGGCTGTCAAGTGAGGCAAAATAAGGGAAAATGAGAGTTTTAAAAAAATTTAAGATTTGCTAATCTTCGATTTTAATAATCGATTTGCTCTTCCTAAGTCCAGTTTGGCTGTTATGTAAGAGTTTATGTGAGCTTACAAACCACTCTAGTAACTTAGCGAGAAAGGAACTGAGGGAGATTGGGTGATATGAAGCTAGGTCTGTCCTATCTTTTTCCGGTTTGAGGAGGGGTAAATTTATACTAATTTTATATTGTTGTGGTATATGATCATATAGTATTTTTTTGTAAAGTTCAATAAGTCTGTATTTTATGGTCGTTGAATAGTTGATTTTATCTAAACTTTAGGTTTTCCCTTTTAAAAAAGCCTAGGCAGAAGAAAATTCAATGAAGGCTATGTTTTCTTCTATTGAAGCAGCTTTGTTTCTTGGAGGAGGATAAAGTGATTTATTTAGAATATTTTGTTTTACATGTATGAAATTCGTTAGAAAACTTGTCGTCGGTCGACCAGTTTTGACAGAATACATTAGAAATTTCTTGTTGATTGGTTAGGTTCTAAAGAGGATTGTTTGGATTCAGGATTAACTGGATTCAACCCACAGAAACAGTCGATCTGCCGAATGAGTGTTTCTATATGAGATGGGTGGGTGTCTCGTCATGAGTAAGAGAATGCGTGCTGAGATGGGTGGGGCTTTTATCATTAAGATATGCAAAGATATGTAATTCGAATCTGTGATAAATTTTCCTAATATGGTACCTTTTTTATTGTTTTTTGGAGAGCCCTTAGCATTGGTGCCAGGCATCGTAAAGGCATGAATCGAGATCCGAATTGAAAGAAAATATATTTGGAATCTCCCCTACCAGCAATGATGTCACAATATGTCATACCCCATCAGTGTGTCCTACGGTCTCGAAGCACATTTACCCAACTACGAGTCGTTTTTGACGCGTCTTGCATTCTAAGGCATCAACACAGAAGTTTCTAAACGATTTATTGATGGTTGGTCCTACAATCCAGGAGGAGATATATATCTCCCCTTCTCCTTCGGTTCCGGCTAAATACGCTCTCATAGCCGACATTAAAATGATGAATCGCCAAGTAATGGTAAATAAAGCCGATAGGCGACACCAGTTGATAGTGTGGAAGACCCATCAGACCTAAGGACCATTGACACTGTGCAAGCTCAACACCGGTACATATGGCACCGCGCCAGCACTTTTTCTAGCCTCAAGGTGTTTGAAGAGGTTGAGTGAATCCGTAAAAAATACATATCCTAGAGCTGCCGAAGTTATAGAGTCCGACTTTTACGTCGACGACATGCTAACGGTTTCTGGTTGCATTGAGGAGCTAAAGACAATTAAGTCTGAAGTAACTCAGGTACTTCAAAACGCTGGGCTTGAATTGAGCAAGTGGTTTTCAAACTCACTTGAAGTAACTGCATCCGAGAGCACGGTTAAGCCGATAACATTTTTGGACACAGAACTGACTAAAGCATTAGGAATAGCTTGGGTTTCTAAAGATGATATATTTTAATTTAAAATTATTGCTTTAGTCATGGGTCCAAGGGCGACTAAGCGGAACATTTTTTCTGTGACAAAAACTGCTTGTCCCCTTTGTCATATTAAGCCCCATTTTTATAAAAGAAAAGATCCTAATGCAGAAGCTTTGGTTAAATAAGCTTGAATCGGATAAGTCAATTCCACTGCACTTGGAAACAGCGTGGAACAAAATACAGATTGCCTTGTCATATGTGCCGCTCACTTTTTCGCAAATCTCTGCCGCAAGATAAAGCCACTAGTCAAAGTTCCGATTGAACGAATTGTATTTTTGTCAAATTCAGAAATTACTCCTCATTGGATTCGTTCCTGTAAATCGTCGTTGTCAACTTTCGTATTGAATAGAGTTCCTCAAATTCAAGAGTGGTTAAATGAAAGCACGTGGCGGCATGTACCAACTAAACAGAACACGGCAGATATAGTGTCCAAAGGTCGAGATGAGAAGAAATTAGTAGTGAATTCTTATATTGGTCCAACACCTCTTCAAACTGAGAATCCGTTTGTACATACTTCTTCTGAGGCTGAGGTTACCTTTTTGGTTTTTGCGTGTCGCGGGGCAACTAGCTTATGCTCCTATACCGTACGATAATAGCCAATTCTCCTATATTGTTGACAAGGCACTCTCAATTTGTTCAGAGCTACGTCCGACATTTGCACGAGTTGAATTTTAATGTGGATTCACGAGCATATGTGCGTCTACGCGCGACAGCGCGTATAGATCGTAAATGCGCTGGAAATCTAATTTGATATATTACGGTGATGCATACGCTGCTTTTAATACAAGTCGGATGACTTAAGTCCGAGTCGAATGACTAAAATAATGGAAGATATCCCTCTCATCCTTAGATAGAATTCGTGCTGTCCACCCATTCTCCGCTCATAGGAGACGTCTTGGATCTACAGGCGCGGTCAAAGTGGCAGCTCCAACAGGAGGACATCCGGACGGGCGAGCTGGCCCTGATTGCGGAGGATCACCAGCTGCCACAACAGTCGTCGTCGAAACCCACGCTGGCGCGGACGGAAAGGTCTGGATCGCCATCATCAGCCTTAGCTCAGGGGCAAAGCTTAGAAGAGCCGTCCACAAGCTGGCGGGGCTGCCAGTTGTTGAAGCCGGATGGAGGGGTTTAACAGGGACAGCTTTAACCGAAACGCCGTTTTAATTAGTTTTGAATTTGAATTGTTATACAATATAGAAGTAAAATTTGCAAATTGTTAGTTATCTCTATTTAGTTTTCCAAATCTGTTAGGATCGACCGGCTTTTCTGTGAGCCATACTTTTGTCGGCGCTGTGCACCCAGGTAGACTTCTCCAAGCGTGGCTATAAAGTCAGCACAGAAATTATTCGGGCACCCGTTAACATAAACTTTTTTTATTATTAACTCGAAAGCGAAAGTAAAGCATAGCATAAAAAACGAACATATTTTTCTAGATCGAAGTATTTCTAAGTAAATTTCCAAAAAAAAACGCCGATTACCGTTGTATTCACAAAGAAAACAGATAATCTTGAAGGCGTACGAATAATTTTTTGCCGCATTTTAAGCCCTTGTTTTGCTTTTCTTTTTATATTTATATACACAATAAAAATAATTCAATTTTTATTTAATAATATGTTTTGAAAAATCAGATTTTAATAATGAATAAAAATTTAAAAATAAAAACACTTCCAAACATTTTTTTTTCCCAGAAATAAGCTTTTAGTATAAGTGTCATTATAAGGACATTTCAGTGTCCGAATAATTTCTTTGCTGACTGTAATTCGCTTGTACAGGGCTACTGATCGCGCGTCTTGGCAAGCTATTGAACGCTACCCTGATACCAGCCAGAGTCTTCGCATTCTCCCGCCTTTGCCGGTTGAAAGTTGAAAGCCATATTGTTATGACCAACTTAGGGTCCTAAGTTCCGCCTATCGACATGGGTCTGGCTCCGGCTGGCTAATCCAGGGTCGTGGCTCCTCTGACCCTTCCCACTAGATCGCTAACAATTATTCAATCAAACAACACATCCAACATTTCCATTGAACATTATTATCTCTAACAAACATGTAACATTTATTCTTACCCTATTACATCACAGATACTGTTTCTCCTGGTGACATAGAGCCAGGTGGCCTTCCCTCCCATCCTTAGCTCCATCCTACTTCCCCATTATTCCGCCGTAAATTTCTACTCGTTAACCATTTTTTTCTGTTCAGCGTTATTAAAATTTAACATATTTAGAAAAAGACTTCGTTTCGGTTTTTAGGATTTTTTTTTAACAAAACGTGAATTTTTGTCTTATTCATCCCTACCTACCTTAGGATTTGTGGCAGCCACTAAATATGGGGAGACTAAAGCCAATCTTGTCAATCTCTTAAAGCCAAAATTTTATTTATTTTTTTTTTTTGTCTTATAAATTGTGGAAGTTACTAAAGTTGAAAAAAAAAAAAATAAATAAATAAATATATTACTAAAATTAAATCTTATACCCGTGTAGCATGTAACGGGTAGGTAATCGAACATATATCTTGATTCCACATATGCGGGTCTCGGTTTGAGGGTGGTGGTCTTGCGTATATATGGAATCTAGCCACAAATTATTATTATTATTATTAATACATTATTACTCGATTTAACGTGCTTGCGACAGCAAAAATCTTATTTAGAAAATGTATGAACATTTTCAAAGAACTATAATACCGGAAAAACACAAGGAACAATTCTAGATGGACACAGGAGATCAAGAAAAAAGAAAGCGAGAAATTAAAGTTTGCTAGACACTTGTTTTGATGTGTTCGCTAGAAGCATGGCTCTGATGATCCCTTTTACACCCTAGAACCGAAGAAACATCAGCTAGTTCAATTTAAAATCATTAGAAATTTTTTTAATTAATATTTTCATTCATAATTGATAAAGTAGACTGTAATTAACCTAAACATTGTTTTTTATTCAAGTATTCGGATCAACTTTTCAATAGCAAAAAGTAGTGAGAATAGTAAATAATAGTAATTTAAGTATAGTAAATATATAGAATATAGCAAAATAATAAAAGTAAGATTTGGTAATATAATATGAAGGTATTGTTAAGATGCATAGATTAGACAGTAAATCATGAGTGTTATTTCAACATATTTTCTAATTCATTTATTTATTTAAAACTTTATATATTTTTCCGTTCAAGTTTATGGTTTAAGTGTAAGGCAATTATTCATAGTTAAAGAATTGATTTTTCCATTTTTCTTTTTTTTTTAAATTGCAATTAAAAATTTTAAGATTTTCTCCAGTGTATGAAAATTAAATTTTTATGTTTGTTTCAAAAGTTTCTAATAATAGTTAAATTATTATACGTAAATATATATGTTTCTTTTATCTACATTACTGGTATTTGATTTTTTAGCTCCGCATTGTAGAAAAAAAAAATTGTAACTGTTGGCGATACATATGTATGGTAAATTGTATCACACATAAGTTGCCATAAAAAGGTGCCAAACTTACATGATGCTCTCCTTGGCAAAAGATGGATCTCCAGGCGCAGGTTCGTTGGAAGAAAACTTGGGGGTTGTCCCAATGTCGGAAGTTAAACAGGAAGACTTGTTAATCACTTGCACAAGTTCTTGCTGGAACTAACACATTTTAAGCTTAGGTCGCTTTTAGTTTTTTTTTTTTCTTTTGACTAATCAGAAGAATTTGTGCACTTAAACCACTAACTACTTAAACACATTACATAAAATTTATTTCCGTACATATTACATTTTCTTAGTAATACTTAAACTTTCTACTTACTTTATCAACATCATTTTTTTCAATGTATTAAATTTAAATACATATCTATATATTGGTATTAACATTATTTTTGTTTCTCTTTTTTTTTATTAATTTGCTTAACTTATGGCTGGTTATGTGTTATTGCCGGGTCAGGCAGCAGCCGCTGATGGACATGGACATGTCGCCTTAGTTGGTTGCCGTTCTCGGCCGCTCGACTTTAACGGGCCTATTTTAAAAGAGCTTTAGCTCCGCAATTACGTATATCTAGTCGGGCCGCACTCGATGTCCATATTATAGTCACTCCTTAGCACTATAAACTGGAAGATCACAATTGTTGATCCCACTTTCATCTGCCTGCAGCTTAAATAAATTATAACGTGCAATACTTAAATTCGGCCTTTTATTTTGGAGCGGATTTACGGCATTCAATTGAATTTTATTGAATTTTTTTTGTATTTATAGAATTATTTTTTTTTCCACTTAAAATTTTTCGCAGTGTGCACATGGTAATCCTTTTAAGCGTTATCTGTTTTTTTTTACAATTTTTCTGCCACTTTGGTGTATGGGCAGGCTTGACCCGCGGAGCAGACGAACTTGAGAACTTGAAATTGTTTCTCTAGACGTTGGAGCGTTGGGGTCCACTCTGGGGCGTACAATTCCCGGAATCGCAGATCCACGTGGTGAGGGTGCTCCCAGAGTCAGAGGATCAGCTGCAACTTAGGGCCTATAAAATTTGGGAAAAAAAATACTTTTCTATGTTTTCCGTCCAGAATTCAGCGGGATGGCCAGTCGACTGTGCGTGGATTTCCAACATGGCATTCATATCACAGAAAATACACAGAGAGCAAGATCTTTTAAAAGATCAAAGTCTTTTTTCAGATATTCTCCGGTCACCTTGGAAGGGTAAACGAAAAATATCACGCGATTCGTATCTTTTGTTTTTTGCATATCGAGTTAAGATTAAAGCAGTAGTTAGGGCTAGATTCTCACAGGAAAGCTAAGACATTACCTTGCAATAGCTTAAGAGATAAGGCCTCAATGTTTTGGTATTTTTTGTAAAAAAGCATTTTTTTCATCAATTTTATTTATTTTTCCACGATCCTGAATCTTATTTATTTTTTCACGATCCTGAATCTTAGACAGGTATCTTAAGTAGTCAGTTGAATTTGTAGGGAATTAGGCAAACGGCGTATAAGCGGCAGAAAAATTTTAGTAGTATGTAATTAGGCAAACGGCGTACGAGGGAAATTTAGTGGCGCCATCTATGGGTCAAGTTTGTGTAAAAATGGGCAGCGCCATCTACCGTAATATTTTATACGTTACGCCCTCTATTAACATAAAAGCAATGATTATAAAGTACATAGATGGGACATCAGGGCCCAAAACGGTCAACTTTTTGCGTCGAGCTTGTTGGTGAGGGGGGAACGCACATGCATACGATTCTATTTTTAGAATTCTTTACATGTATGTATCCGTCAACAAAAATGTGAACCTATGCATGTATGTGTGACTGCTCGCACGACGAAGTTAAAATGTTTTGGCTTCCAAATTTCCATTTCAATTTCTCATCGTTTCTGTTTACAATACGTCAATGTGGTAGTAGAACAAAAAGTGCTTTTGTTCCGCGCCGATCGAGTCAGGGTGGTAGCCTAATGCGTAGAGTAATTGATCTCTGTACAATTTTTCTAGGTTCGAATCCTCCTTAGGACTTCGATGTTTTTCTTTTTTTTTATTTATCTTTCAGCTCTTTCGATAGATTATATAAAATGAAAATGACTTGGGATATAAAGAAAATACTAAGGATATTAAAAATAGTATTAAGGATTCGGAAAATAATGAATACCCTAAATTTAGACATAGTTGGAAAATTTGTCTTAAAGGAACTGGTATTACTAAATAAAAGATATATAAGGAAAGCTGCTAAAAAAAAATTTTCAATTGGTCTATGGTATTAGAAGCGACAACATGAGCGGAACAAAGAAAAATTTAGCGATTTCTGGAATGAAATGCTGCGTTAAATCCTGCATGAAATGTAGGCGTCATTTTCCAAACCTAAAATTTTTTAAATTTCCGTCCGCGGATTTAATTTTAGGATAAGTATGGAGGGAAAAATGTGGCATTGTCTTGGAGGACTATAATAAGAATCTGAGAATTTGTGAAAACCATTTTTCGACGGCGTATATTGGGAAGAAGTACTTGAAAAAGAAAGCTATTAAATTTAAAGAAATTTAAAGAATTTAATAAGAAACATTAAATTTGGATATGGCGTTGGAAGATGTGGCCTATGAGGAAACCTTTGAGCCAATCGGCGAAGCATATATTACAGAAGACAAGTGTAGGAAATGCGAAAAAATATTAAAAGCCAACAAGTTCTTTCAAAAAAAAAATTAAGCCCTATTAAAAAAAATTCAATATCTTCGAAAAAAAATTATCACAAAGATATCCTTCAATTCGGCTTAAAAAAAAGGAAACTTCAAAAAGTGGTATAATTGACAGAATTGATTCCATTGAACACATTAGTCCAGAAACAAAAACGTTTTGCAAGCTACTTTTGAGTAGACGACCCAAGGAGTACTCCCCAGAGGTACAATGGTTGGCCCAAAACATTTTCTATATGTCGCACTCAGCATATGCTTTTCTAAGGGACAATTTAAATTTGAACATGCCCCACGTAAAAACTCTATACCGATGGGCTCCTATGAAATTACTTCAACCGGGTTTTACAAACAATTCCTTTGAAAACTTAAAAAAAATGACTGCAGAAATAAAAAAAAATAATGATTACCAAGTCGTCCTTGTGATGGATGAAATGGCAATTAGAAAAGAGTTGAGGTATAATGTTAATTTAGATTTAATAGATGGGTTTGAATGCGTAGGACTACAAAGAAATAATAAAATAGCTAACGAGACTTGCGTATTTTTAATAAAGTCAATCTTCTCAAATTGGAGTATGATTTTAAACTATTTTGTTTCCGAAAATGGCCTTTCAGCGAATGACCTATGTGAGATTATAAAACAAAATTTGAAAATTTTATTTAATTTAGGTATAGATGTAAAGGCCATAATATGTGATCAAGCTTCTGCCAACCGAAGTTGCTATTTTCAGCTCGGGGCTACTACGGAAAACCCTTTTTTTATATTTCAAAACAATCGTATTTTTTGTATGTACGATTTTCCACATTTAATAAAATCATTAAGAAATGGTCTGCAGACCTGCGACTTAAATACACCAGACGGGCAGGTTAGCTACCAGGTCTTGAAGGAGTTTTGGCAGAAGAAAGAAGACCAAAAAACAAAAATGTGCCTAAAATTAACAAGAAAGCATATATTTCCAAACACCTTTGAGAAATGCACCTTTGTTCAGTAAAACCGTTTAGGCGGCCATTAAAACCATTTGTGACACTGTGAAATTTAGTTCAGTATCTAACGAAGTAGCCATATCTACTGCAGAATTTATAGAAAAGGTGGATAAAATTTTTGATTGCATGAATAGTGGGAGTTTATATGGACAAAATAAATACAGATCAGCGTTGCAAAAAAATAGCGAGTCATTGGACTATATAAAATATTTTAAGAATTACATAAAGGACGTTCATTTCGTAAATGAGAAAAAAAAAGTTTTCTTTTTGGATGGAATTGGGATGACTTTAAATGCTATTGTCATGTTATCTTCGGACCTTTTTAAGAACGAAACTAAATTTTTTATTATGACAAAGTCTTTCAACCAGGACTGCCTAGAAAATAATTTTGCTGTGCTAAGACAGAAGGGGGGAAGTAATCATAATCCTTCAGTGGCTGAATTAAACTCGACTATGGCAAGAATAATGTCTTTTAAAGTTATTAGATATAGTTCATCTGCAAATTGTGAAATTGACGAGCCTCTTGAGCGACCAATTATATCAATGACCCCTGAAGAAAATTCTTTTGACGTAGCTCAATTACTTGACGAAGACATCATAGACATTTGCAACACAGATACCATACTTGACATTGATAATGACTATTTTGGATCTCTTAATTTTAACCTAAAACTTGTGTCTGAAAGGTATTTTATAGGTTATGTGGCCTCAAAGACCCTTCCAAAAATAAATTGTGACGCTTGCAAAAAAGATATAATAAAACAGGACGAAAAGATATCGGCGTCGAGTAAAATATTTTTATTCCACAAAAATTATCACTCGGATAGTGATTTCGGCAGTCTAATTGCCCCAACTCAATATTTTGTAAACGCCTCATCGACGCATATAGAAGTCTTTGATAAGATTTTTAAACAACACCCAGAGGCGATTGGTTTAAGGGCCAAAATTGTAGAAGCATGTAAAAAATCGACACCAGTATACTTTGACGGAGATTGTAAGGACCACAAAATTAAAATCATAGAGTTTTTATTATTAGTTTTAATAAGAAAACATTGCGCGTGGGGTTTAGAAAAATATAGCATTAAAGAAAAAAAATTAAAAACTATGTCCGGTAAATAAAGTTCCAAGGGAGTCCGTCCGCCATTTTGTCATCCACCACGTCCGATACTATTTTCCCCTTTCCGCTAATTTCTCATAATTAAATTAATAACAACATAATTATTTTTACAACAGTAGTAACATTATGAATTTAAAAAGAATAATAATAAAGTAAATATAAACAAATTTTATAATAAAAGTTAATATTATAAAAACAATCATAAAAAATTCATTTTCTTAATAACAGCATGAACCACCTTCTCTTACCCGTGGAATCGAACCCTGACCCTCAATGTTAAGGAGCGAGCGCTTTCCATCTAGGCTATCGTCGAAGTTGATTTTGTAGTACTTAAAGTTGCTTTTAAAGTTAGCGCTAGAATCCATTCCAAAAACAGAGCTGAAGAGGAAGGATAGTAGAAGATATTTCTGATCTCTTTGCTCTCACACTGGTTCGATTTGAACTTTTCAAACTTTCATCGTTCCAAAGATGTTACGATCTAAAAATAGAATTCTCTTCTTCCTCTCTAATCAGCCAGCCGTTTGTCATGGAACCCGCTCTCAAATGTTTTCATTTACAGCGGGTTCCACGACGGAAAAAATGAAAACATTTGAGAGCGGGTTCCATGACGAGGCCTACCAAAATGCCGTAGAACCCGCACTTATAGACATTTTTGCAGCGGGTTCCGCTACGAACTGAGACGATGTTAAGGTTATTTTACAATTTTGTATTTTTTTTTTATTGGATTATAAATTTAGGAAAACACATTAAAATAATAAAACAATAATATAAATAGATTTAAAATTAAAAAAAAATGGATGTCCCGAGAAGGGTTTGAACTCGTTTTACTTTGCACACCAGCCAAGCACTCTACCACTCGGCTATTCCTCATTCTTTGCCGCGCGAAAAATTTCTCAAACTTAACTTGTCGCGCAATGAAACCCGCTCGTTCCAGCGGGTTCCACTGCTGGAACCCGCCATAGAAAATTTTTCTTTGTATGAGATGTCCCATCTATGTACTGTATAATCTTTGATAAAAGCAAACGATCATGTCAAAAATTAAACTTGACAGGATCATCGCCGTCTATGTTTTCTATATTTTCTGATATCTTGCATTGGTTCCCATTAAGGGAAATATGCATGTAAAGAAAAGATCATGTAAAAATGAAACTTGCCAGGATCATCGCTTGCCTAATTACATACTACTAAAATTTTTCTGCCGCTTATACGCCGTTTGCCTAATTCCCTACAAATTCAACTGACTACTTAAGATACCTGTCTAAGATTCAGGATCGTGAAAAAATAAATAAGATTCAGGATCGTGAAAAAATAAATAAAATTTATGAACACAAAAAAATGCTTATTTACAAAAAATATATTCATGTTGCTGCAGTTAATTTAAAAGTATATGTTACTACAATTCTTTTGTAATTAATTTAAAATTAATGATGAAGAACAAATAATTATTTAAAAAAAAGAATATCCAAAATTTTATTATGGTGTTGCATATCATTTAAAAGGATTTTTTACTCCAATTCTTTTTTAATTAATTTTAAATTAATTCGGACTTATATAAAGAAATTTAATTTTATAATATAAAATATAATACAGAATTTTACAAGGAGTAAGTATATCGTAAGAAAACCTTTTCTCAGAAAAGTGAAATTCCACCCTGAAGGGTCAAGATAAAAAAAAAAAAAGAAACCAATTGACCTGCTACGATCCCTTTTTATCACTTTCTTGCAGGAGATATATTTATGTCAGGGTCGGATGAAAGGTCAATATGTATTTTTTATTTAGGAGTATATATATATGAGTGTATATTGGATTGTGGATTTACGTTCCCACCAACTTATACATGCATACACGGATATGACGCAAGAAATCAGCCGATTGCCTATTTACTCCCTACTGTAGGCTCTAGGCTCTAAGCGTTATCTTTTCTTTCGAGTCTACTGATTGGTTTTCCTGATTCATTAACCGGAAAAATGTCTGGAAAATTGGGGTGGTTTTCAAGCTTTAACTCATGTGCATGTATAAATGATACCAATGCATTCAAACACAAGTACCTGTGTTCCGTTTTCGAGGATCAATTTTGAGGTTTATGCTAAAAATCAAATTTTTAGTATAAATCTTGCCTTGCCGGTTAAAGCAATTTTTACGCTTTTTCTTTTTAAAAAAAAATAAAAAAACAAAAACCCAAAAACTTAAAAATGGAGTCTTAAGTTGCGTATGACTGGATGGATATTGAAGAACAGCCAACAACATCAAAAAGGGCTCGACTAGACCGCCCAGTTGGTGAGGAGGAAAGAATTAATTTACATTCTGCCAATCATAGAGCAGAATTAAGGAAACTTGTGTGGCAAAATGCTAACATTTTTCCTATAACACAAAGTGATACTTTTTATACAAAAAAGTATAAGGTATTCGGAAAGCGCGAACTCTATTTAAATGATTTTTATACTGAATGTAAAGCGTCTATCAGTTCATGGAAAGTATATAAAACCAACTGAAGAAGCTGATAAGTTTCATGAAGAAACTAAACATTTTTCAACAACGTATAAAGCCATTTACGCTAGTTCATACAACGACATCGAAGAAATTTTAAACAATGATAATGAAGAACTAATTGCGAAAGCTGATGAATTCCAGGAAAGGGATTCAGGATGGGCTATTAAGCATTTTATATTGTATGAAATTCAAATATGGAAGCTGGATCATCTTCCTGGTTCGGGATATATTGAAGCACCTAATGGTATAAGGAAAAGAAATGCACTCATAGATGTTAAAAATAATGACATTTATTGTTTTAAGTGGTGTATTTTGGCTCACATAGCATACATGAAACACATACAATTGAATTTTGATACATCAGCTCAAAAAAAATCAGCTCGCGAAAAACTGCCCAGAACTTCATTTTATGGAATTTTGGATATAAGCCAACCTATTATAAAATATGATCAAAAAAGATGAAACTTTTCGGGATTAGAGTTTCCAATTACAAAGGATGGAATAAAGCTGTTCGAGAAAAATAACTCAAATTACAGCATAAATGTATATGAAATTTATAAAGGTCGCATAGAAGGTCCTACAATTAGGACTAAAGAAGTTGGGTATAGAAAATCCTAAAGAAAATTGTTTGCATTATGCATACATAACAAGTATAAAAACATTGTGTAAATCACAAGTAAATCACTCAAATTCAGAAAGATACTTTTGTAGAAATTGCTTACAATTTTATTGCACCACAAACAAGACCCACAATATTAAGGAGTGAGGTCAAGTGGCTGCACTATACCCCAAACCGAACACAAAAACCAAATTTGAGAATTTTTCTAAAAAACTGTCACCACCCGTGGTAATTTATGCGGATATTGAGGCGGTTTTGGAAAATTACCACACAGCCTCTAATAATCCAAACGCCTCATACACCAAGCCTGTACAGAAACATACAGCATCTGAACAAATTATGGACCTATGAAGGTAAATAAATTCAAAACATTAAATTATAAGTTTTAAAATTAATAATAATATTATTTTTATTCCTTTTTATAAATTACAGGACATGAATGTATGAAGGTGTTTGTAAAAACTTTGGAAGAGGAGACAATGGTTTTATATAACAAATACTGGAAGGGTAAAAAAAAACCGATATACAACTTCGATATCTGCGACGAGGACTACCAGGAGCAAGAGAACTGCTATGCGTGTGAAGAGGCCATCAGTACGGATGAACGCGTTCAATATTTTAATCAGTTCACGGGTAAATACCAAGGACCTATCCATAGAAGTTGTAAAGATAGTTTTAAGTTAAGAGCTTATTTCCCTGTAGTTTTTCATAATTTATCTAGATACGATATCCACCTCTTTATTTATGCCCTAGTGGGTAAATTGAAACCAATACCCTTTACTAAAGAGTTATTGCTCTAAATCAGACTATTTTTGAAAAGGGAAAGACTAATTATACTATAAAGTACATAGATTCCAATAGGTTTTTAAATTCAAGTTTAGAAAAATTAGCTTCCAACATGGAAGATAAAGATTTTAAAATATTAAATTCAAAATTTGTTGGAGAGAAGTTTAGGCAAATGAGAAGAAAGGGAGTAGGTATTTCCCTATGATTATTTAGATAGTTTTAAAAAATTTAATGAAACCGAACTTCCTCCTAGGGAATATTTTTATAATTCGTTGAAGGACGAATTCGTCTTTTTATAATTCGTTGTAGTGTTAGCGAATACAATTTCGCTAAAGAAATTTGGAGTTCGTTTCAGTGTAGAACTCTAAAAGACTACATGAAACTGTATTTGGAGAGTGACGTTTTAATTTTAGCAAACGTTTTTGAAAACTTCCGTAATATATGTACATGAATATATAAATTAGACCCGGTTAATTATGTTTCAGCCCCATCTATTTTATGGGATGCTATGCTGAAGTATACAAAAGTAGAACTAGAATTGATAAGTGATCCTAACATGTACAATTTTGTAAAAAGAGGTGTACGTGGAGGACTGACTCAATGTACCCAGAGAATTTCAAAGGCAAATAAAGAGTACATGAGAAATTATGATAAAACGAAACCAACAAATTGTTTGTCGTATATTGACGCAAATAATTTATATGGTTGGGCTATGAGCCAACACCTCCCAATTTCAAATTTTAAATATTTAAACGAAAATGAATCTAATTCATTTGATGTACAAAATACGGATTCCTCAGGAGACACAGGGTATATTTTAGAAGTAGATTTAGAATATCCTGACCAAATTCATGAAAAACATAATAGTTTACCATTTTTTCCCGAAAATAAAGTTCCGCCAGGAGGAAAACAGCCCAAATTAATTGCAGATTTAAATTCAAAGGAGTTTTATATTATTCATTTAAAACAGCTTCAACTATGTCTAACACATGGATTAAAATTAAAGAAAATTCACAGAATCATATCTTTTAGTCAATCATACTGGTTAAAGCCCTATATAGATTTAAATACAAAACATAGAAAAACAGCAAAAAATGAATTTGAAAAAAATTTTTATAAATTGATGAACAATGCAGTATACGGAAAAACCATGGAAAACGTAGAAAAGCGTCGAGAAATAACGCTAGTAACTCGGTATGAATCTGCGCAAAACTCTCCAGGGTTTAGACAACTTGTTGCAAGAAATAATTTTCATAGTGTAGAAATTTTTGGAGAAAGTTTAGCAGCAATTGAAACTACAAAGACTTTAATTATGTGATAAGCCTATTTATATTGGTTTTACAGTTCTTGATTTGTCCAAATGGCTAATGTATGATTACTATTATAACTTTTTACTAGTCCCACAGCCAAAATAATATACAAGCCAATATACAATATATCTTGTATATGGATACAGACTCTTTTATAGTATCTTGTAAAGAGAATATATACAAAATAAAAAAAAAAAAATTCTAGCCGTTTTGACACATCAAATTATGAGTCAGGAAACCGCTTCAACATAATTCAAGCTAACAAAAAAGAATTAGGCTTATTCAAAGATGAAAATGCTGGAAAAATTATGACATCTTTCGCGGGTCTAAAAGCTAAAGCATCATTTTTGGTAAAAGACAATGACGAATACATAAACACAAAGAAAGTTAAGGGTGTTAAGCAATCGGTAATGGAAAAAATATGTCATTTTGATTATATTGAATGCATTAGACATAAGAAAATCTACTATGGGGAACAAAGATGTATAAGAAGTAGGCGTCATAAGTTATATACTGCAGTAGTAGTTAATAAAGTAAGTCTTAGTCCTAGAGATGATAATAGACGGGTATTAGTTTGTAATATTAATAATTTAGCATATGGTCATTATAAATTGAGATCTTTATTAATGAATTTGGTCAGGATAATCTAAATCTACTTCTAAAATATACCCTGTGTCTCCTGAGGAATCAGTATTTTGTACATCAAATGAATTAGATTCATATTCGTGAAATATTAATACTTTAGCATATAATCATTATAAATTGAGATCTTTATTAAATACAAATGGATAATGTCAATAATATTGTACGTATTTTTAAAAGTATTAAATAAGACACAAAAAAAAAAAAAAAAAGAAAGCAAAGCTAACTTCGGGCGCAGCCGAAGTTGATATACCCTTGCAGTTAAAACCGGATATACATCGCAAACATCGGATATAGTTGGCCGATCCTTATGATTACATCATAATAAAACCAATTAATTACAATAAAAAATCTAAAAAAAAGTCCCAAGCTTCTATCTTCAAAAATACGAAAGTTGATATTTCTACCAAATACCATTTCCGATCGTTCAGTTATATGGCAGCTATAGGATATAGTCGGCCGATCCTAATGAAATTTCGTAGGTCGAATTAACTGACCAAAAATATAATCTTTACCAAGTTCCAGCTTTCTATCTTCAAAAATACGAAAGTTGGGTCATTTCCGATCGTTCAGTTATATGGCAGCTATAAGATATAGTCGGCCGATCCTTATGAAATTTGGCGTGTCGTAATAAGTTGCCAAAAATAGCTCTCATGTCAAATTTGAACTCTCTAACTCTAAAAACACCAAAGTTATACCATTTCCGATCAATCAGTTATATGGCAGCTATAAGATATAGTCGGCCGATCCCGGCCGTTCCGACTTATATACTGCGTGCAAAGGAAAGAAGGGTGTGTGCAAAGTTTCAAGACGATAGCTTTAAAACTGAGAGACAAGTTCGCGTAGAAACGGACAGACAGACGGACAGACAGACGGGCAGACAGACGGACAGACGGACATGCTCATATCAACTCAGGAGGTGATCCTGATCAAGAATATATATACTTAATAGGGTCGGAGATGTCTCCTTCACTGCGTTGCACACTTTTGGACAAAATTATAATACCCTCTGCAAGGGTATAATAAAATAAATAAATAATTAATAATAATAATAATAATAATAAAAATGTATATATGTAAGTTAAATTGTTTGTAGTTCGGTGAATTAAAAAAAATGTAAATTTTATTTTTTAATTTCACAACTTGGTGTTAAACCTTTATTTATTAAACGCAAAAATTACAAGACACTTTTGATTTTTCTTAAGTATGTTTGTCAACCGTTCGCGGTCTCGGTCAAAATAGGACTGGCTGCTTAATTCTAAATCTGATCCAAAGAACCTCGGCCATCAGATGTGTTTAGATTAGAGGCTTAAGATGAAACTGTCGCATCTTATTGTGAAATTCGATTAAGCTGATCGATGCAATTTGGTGGGTACTTGAAACGCAGAAGGCGTAATTGATTGGGCTTCGGAGGGAAGCTAATGTTTACTTTTGATTTGTTTATGGGGAACCGAGATCGGACCTCAGAGCCAAAGACAAAGCCGAAGGCAAATGCAGAGTTTGAAAATATTGTTTATAAAATTCATAAGTGGAAAGCCATAAGTGGCCTGGATTTATGGGTTGGATAATTGAGCCAAAGATCAAGCCAAAGGCAAAGGCAAAAATATTGTTTATAAAAGCCATAAGTGGCCTGTATTTAGGGGTTGGATAACTCTCCCCCTTCTAAAATGGATCGTCCCGAATCAATATGAAATTCGTTTAAATGATCTCTTAATTCTGTTAATAAATTTTCTTGGTTAATAGATTTTTCTGGTTCAGGCCGATGTTTTTTGGTTACAAATAATATAGCATTTTTGTATTTTATAATAAGTGAAAGAATCAAATACATAATGATTAAAATTAATAATATAAAGGTATTTGATATTTTAGTATTCTTAATTTTAACGAGAGGGTTTAAAATGTTTATATTATCTAAAGAAAGATCAGAGTTATTTGATAATATGTATTCTGATATTTCATAATTTTTGAAGTGGTTCGTAGATACGTATTCAAGAATTTTATTTTTCAAATTGGTATATGAGATATTATTAATTTTAGTTGTACCATTAAATGTTATTACTTAATACTTGATTGCTTAATACTAGTTTTCCATCGATTTGGGAAATCGCTCTAGCGTGATATATTTCACATCTGTTTTTTATTATTGGTTATTTTATATAAATTATTAAAAGTTCTTTATGCAATGCGATTTTAAAAGAAGAGATGTCCATTAAATCAGCTATAATTATTGGTCTTTGTTTATGTTTTAATATTTCCAAGATGTCATCATTGTTTAAAATTTTGGTATTAAAAACGTCTATTTTTGCTAGAGTGATTGTGTCAATTAAATTTTGCAGATCAAATGTTAATAATCGCAAGCGATGTTTTCGAAGTGGTAGATCTTGATCAATGAATACTTTTTTAAAATCATCGGAAAGAGATTCTATTTCTTTGAATAATCGGGAATTGATAATAGACTGCTTATTATTGTTTTCAATTAATTCATTAATTTTATTCTGAACTGTAATAAAATCATCATGGTCCGGAGTTCCAGCTAACCATTTCCACACTGTGCCTAACTCATTTATCCCTCTTTTTGATCTAGTTGATATTAATTGTGATAAAATTAGTTCAATTACTTTTATGTCATATTTAATTTCCCATTGTGACCTTTTATTAGTATCCCTTTTAATATTATCTGATTCCAAATTTATTATTTCTTTATAAAAGCTTATGTTAGTTACATGGAATAAATCTGCGTATGAATCGTACGTCAATACGTCTTTATTGTCCTTAAATAGAAGATATTCGTGACTTGTATAGTCAATTATTTCTGATTTTGTTAATAAAATAAGGTGTAGTATGAGCACCTGATAAAACATTTTCTGGGAAAGGAAAGAAAAAAAGGAGAATATATAAATACTTAGAATTTTATATTATCTTTGTGAATAATTCTATTTCTATTGTTGATTATTATTTTGTTGGGTAAATTTTCTTTAACTATTTGTTTTTTATATCTGGTTTTAAGTTTATTTCTTTCCCCGTGTTTCTTTTCATAGACTACCTGTCCTACATGATATTCTTTTTCTTTTCTGTTTTCATTATGTGTTTCCAACATTTTCTCTTGAGTATTTTTCAAAAGTTCAGGAATGTTCTCGTGCTCTATTTTATTATATAATACGTCAAAAGGTTTTTGGTTCGTTGTAGAATGAATGCTCTGATTATATTCTTGAGCGGCTCTTATTATTATTTCGGAAAAGTCAGTCAAATTAAATTCTTCTTTAATGCATCGAGCTAATTCTGTTAATGTAGAATGTGCCCTTTCTACCTGTCCGTTTGACGTGCTGTGCCTCGGGTCTGCGTAATGTAAAGTTAAATTGCACCTTTGTGCGAAAGATTTAAATTGGGCCGAGGTAAAGCTCGGTTCATTATCGGTCATTATTACTTTTGCTTGTGGATAATGTTGAAGAAGTTCCATTACTTTATTTTCGATATTTAATTTATTTTGGATTTCTTTTACTACTAGAAATTTAGAGTAAGCGTCAATACAAGTTATAAAAGTAAGACCTTGCGCGTAATATATATCAATGTGTAAATTTTCTCCTTCTTTACTTGGAATTGGGGCTTCCCCAATTGGAATTTTTATTGGGTGCCTGTTATATTTATTTTCGTTACAAATCACGCAATTTTTAATATATTCTTTTAATTTTATAAAACAGTTTGGCCAATAATATAATTTACTGATCTGTTTGTAATTCTCCTCTAGCCCCCTATGAGCACGGCTGTGTGTTTCTTCTATTATTATAGCTTTATCTTCCTCGTTTTCCACGTCTTGTAGAAAGATTCTTGTAAAAAGGAATGTATTTGTGAAATTATTTTTTAAAGGTAATTGAATTTGAAATAAGTCCTCTAAGGTACAATGAATTCCTACCGTAATGTTAGGTGGAAGATACTCTTTTAATATAGTTATTAAATTTTCTGGTGTGTCATATTCAATTAAATGTCGTGTCCTATCAAAAATTTTCAGTGACTCATGTATTGTATACCTCCCCGTTGTTAATAACAGTTGTTGTTTAAATTGATTTAACGGTTTACGGGTCTCTTGTATTACATTTTCAAAACTACTTTCAGCTGAATGCTGTGTGTTCTGATCTGAGTCTGACTGGTCTGTTTGTTCTATATCGCTGTCAGTAATATTATTTATCTGAATTCGAGATAATGCGTCAGCAACTACATTTGTTGTACCGGGCTTAAATGTTATTTTTGGTGTAAAACTTTGTATGAAAGAATACCATCCTTTCATATCTACATTGGGATTTTTATCCGAAATTGTGTAAGATAAAGTTTGATGGTCGGTTTGAATTTCAATTCCAATAACTCCGTATAAGTAATTTCTTAGATTTTTAAGAGCCCATACTATCGCTAAAAGTTCCTTCTTATTAGTCGCATAAGCTTGTTCTGTTTTAGACAAGGTTTTTGAAATAAAAGTAATTGGTTTTCCTTCTTGAGATAAAACTGCACCAATTGCGACGTCTGAAGCGTCGGTGGTCAAAGTAAATTTTTTTATTATAGTCCGGTTGAACTAGTTCTACTTGAGCAATGAGATTTTCTTTCAGCTCGTTAAAAGCTTTAATTGCTGGTTCATCCAGCTGAATCAATATTTTTGTTGACATTCTTTTTGAGATTTTGCCATTATGACCTCCAAGATATTTTGTTAGAGGTTTGGCTATGTTGGCGTAGTTTGAAACAAATTTTCTATAATAGCCCGTAAAACCTAGGAAACTTCTTAGTTCCCGAATATTTTCTGGAAGCGGATATTTTCTAATGGTTTCAATTTTCTCTGGGTCTGTCTTGATGACGTTATAGGATACCATGTATCCTAGAAAACGGGTTTCGCGTTTGAAAAACTTAGATTTTTCTAAAGAGATTTTCATGTTTGCCCTTAATAATATATTTATAATTTTGTTTAGATCTGTATAGTGTTGTTCAATTGAGTTTGAGAATATTATAATGTCGTCCATATAGACATGACATGTTTTCCCTATTTGTTCTCTTAGAATATCGTCCATTGCTCTCTGAAAGATTCTTGGTGCATTTGTTAATCCGAATGGCATTCTTAAAAATTCGTATTTTCCATTATTTATTGAAAAGGCTGTTTTTTCGACATCAGATTCTTTCATTAGTATCTGATGAAATCCTGACTCTAAATCTATTGTTGAAAAATATCTTGCTTTTCCCAAATTTGATAGAATTACTGATGGGTCTTGCATCGGGTACCTGTCAGGTATAGTACTTTCATTCAATTTTTTGTAATCAATGACGAGTCTTAATTTACGGCTTCCGTCTTGATTCTCTCCTTTCTTTGGGACTACCAGAAGTGGTGAATTGTAAGGACTTCTGCTAGGCCTTATTATTTTTTCTGATAACATTCTTTTGATTTCGCTATTCACGAAGTCGTTGACAGATAGAGCATACGGATATTGCTTCCCATATATTGGCCTGTCGTGGATAAGATTTATTTCCCCCTTTATGTCTGTTCTAAAAGGAATTTGCATATTTATCTTTGAATGCTCCTTTTCAATATAGTGAACTATATTTTCCCTCAGTCCGCCTAATTGGTCGGTACCTATATTATTTATTTGATTTTTGACGGTATTTACATCGTCGGCGTTCTCAGGATTTTTAATTCCCAAGATATTTTTATTTTTATTGACGGATATTTCTACGTCGGCGTTCTCAGGATTTTTTAATTCCCAAGATATTTTTATTTTTGTTGACGGATATTTCTACGTCGGCGTTCTCGGGATTTTTAATTTCCAAGCTTTTCTCACTATTTTCAACAAATAATGAATCTGTGTTTTCGCTACCATTATAATCAAAATACTTTTTTATAATAAATTCTTTTAACGGAAGAATATTATTTTCTTCAATTAAACGTATTTCATTTTTCTCCTCATTATCATAATATTTTAACTTCTCCTGTTTCCCATTATATTCCAAGATTCCCTTATCTATATTTATTATAGCTCCAATTTTTCTTAATAAATTGAATCCAATTAGAATATCAGATTCTAAACCTTCGATTTCATAAAATAATTGTTTTGTTTCAAATATATTTATAATATGGTAATACCTAATAATTGAGTAGCCATGAACTGTTGTTACCTTTTTGTATATTGGTAGCTCGTTTTTATTTTCAAAAATTCCCCTTTTTATGTAACAAGCAGTGGCTCCTGTATCTATTAAAACTTTTAGCTGCTTCTTGGTTTTGCGATCTATCCTATTTAAATAAGGCATTCCTCTGTAGGGGTCTGGTCTAAAAAATGGTCTTCATTAATATTATTTAATCTGGTTACTTTATTAGCTGGCTGACTTTCTGTTCCATCTGATTCCCTTTTTTGAGCTTGAGTTTGCTCTCTATTTTGATTTGAGTTATAAAAATTTGAACGATTTTTATTTTGATGATAATTATTATTATATCTACCTTGATTATCGTTTGCCTGCCAATTATTATATCTTCCCTGGTTACTATTTGACTGCCAATTTTGGCTCGGCTGCCGATTGTTATTAGATTTATTCTGGAGTTGAATCGGTGGATCAACATCCATTGGCTCGATAGCTTGTTGCTTATGATTATTATTTTGATTATTATTTTGCCAAAAATTTCCCTTTTGTGGCCAATTGTAATTTTGGTTAGATTAAAATTATTTCCCATTTTTGTGGTATTATTATTTTGCCGTATTTGATCAAATCGTAAGTTGTTTCCCCGATATTTACTTTCATTTTTAAATCCATTAAACCTATTTGCGAATTGAGCACGGAAGTTGTTTGATTCTAATTCTTGGACCTTTGCCAAAGCATTGGGCAAATCAGGTGGATTTAATGAGAAAAGAGTTTCTGAAATAGATCCATTAAGTCCGGATATAAATACTCGTAGAGCATTTCCCCTTATTGAATTGTTTGTTTCTTTGGTAATTACACTGTCCTTTCCGTATGTCATTATGGTTTTGTTTATTAGTAAGGTCATTTTTTTATTGACTTCGTTATAGTACTCAGTAATTGTCATTCGTCCTTGCCTGAGGATACTTAGTTCTGACTCGAGAACATGTATTGGTCGTTTGTCACTATATATAAAGTCCAATCGGGATAAGATTGCTTTAAAGTTTAAAACTGTGCCATGATTGGTAAGAGCATCATGGGCAGCTCCCATAATTTTATTTCGTAAAATTGTTAGGGCGATAAAATATTGTTCACTTTCAATTTTATAGAGACTCATTGCAGTTTCTGCAGCTTCCCTCCAACCTACATATTGTGTTGTTTCCCCTGTGAAATTTGGTAAGGATTTTACCACTTCAAGTGTTGTATCGCATTTTATAGCTGGGTCAATTGTTTGTACTTTATAATCTTCCACAGTTTTTGCATCTGTGGCTAGCCTTCCTTCTAAACATTCTACTTTCCTGCTAACTTCATTCAATTGAGCGTTTATTAATCTGTTTATCAATTCTACTGTTAAACTGCCGGCTGTGGCTACACTGCCTGCAGAAAAATTTGGTGCTGAACCTCCGGTTGCCATTGTAAGATTTAATTCACAAAAGCTATTTATCAAATTTTCCAGAATTATTCTTTATATTTTTTGTTAAATCGCGAATCTTACTTTTTGCAATATATAAATCTTATGTTATTTTTCTCAAATTAATAATCTTAAATTATAATCTTTAATTGTTTTATTATTTTAAATTAATTCCTCACGATATTGTCCCGTTGGGGTCTTCCTTCTGTGTGGTTGGTGGTTGATTGTTGATAAATGGATAGAGAATGTCCTGTCTTCCTTCCTTGGTTTTTTTTGTTGGAGCGAGTTGTCGTTTTTATTTGAGAATGTCCTGCCTTCCTTCCCTGGTTTTTCTTGTTGGGGTTGTCGTTTTATTTGTTTTATTTGTTTTAGTTGTTCTTGTTTTGTTTTTTTTTGTGCGTTGATTTTTTTGGTTTTGTGTTCTTGTAATTGTTTGGTTTAAAATTTCGGTCCACCTTTGTTTTAATTCACTCTTTATGGATTATTTCATTAATTAATTTCCATTTACTTTATTGTTAACGATCACTGTCACTTGGTAGTGTCGTTTGGTGGATGTTTTAATTTTTCCACTAAAAATGTTGAGTTGTTGACCGCGCGAGTTCCGTTTATGTTTAACTTATTTTTCATTAAACTATTTTTTGGAGCTTTATGTGACGCGGCCCCACGTTGGGCGCCAGTTAAATTGTTTGTAGTTCGGTGAATTAAAAAAATGTAAATTTCATTTTTTAATTTCACAACTTGGTGTTAAACCTTTATTTATTAAACGCAAAAATTACAAGACACTTTTGATTTTTCTTAAGTATGTTTGTCAACCGTTCGCGGTCTCGGTCAAAATAGCTCTGGCTGCTTAATTCTAAATCTGATCCAAAGAACCTCGGCCATCAGATGTGTTTAGATTAGAGGCTTAAGATGAAACTGTCGCATCTTATTGTGAAATTCGATTAAGCTGATCGATGCAATTTGGTGGGTACTTGAAACGCAGAAGGCGTAATTGATTGGGCTTCGGAGGGAAGCTGATGTTTACTTTTGATTTGTTTATGGGGAACCGAGATCGGACCTCAGAGCCAAAGCCGAAGGCAAATGCAGAGTTTGAAAATATTGTTTATAAAATTCATAAGTGGAAAGCCATAAGTGGCCTGGATTTATGGGTTGGATAATTGAGCCCAAGATCAAGCCAAAGGCAAATGCAGAGATTGAAAATATTGTTTATAAAAGCCATAAGTGGCCTGTATTTAGGGGTTGGATAACTTGTATGTATAATTTGTACAAATAAATTCCAATTTGTAACATTTTATTTTAATAAATCTGTTTTATTTATCCATGAGTTATTTGTTTCATCGAAACCTAACCATTTTACAAAATTTTGGTCTTTTTTTCTTTTTATTACTTTTTCAACTAGGAATGCACTTTTGTCTTTAACTTTTTGAATTTCAGCTTCATAAAATGTACCTTTTATAGGGTCACCCTTATAATCAATGAGCTCGTAAGTAACTGGGTCTTAATTTTTGAAATTGTAAATATTTCGGTTGTCCAGTTAGGTTCATATCCTTTAACAAATACACCCTTGTATTTGCTTATTCTAACATAGTCTCCTACTAAATATTTATGCCTTAGAAATACCTTAACAATGTTATAACATGTTTTCAAAATAAACTCTTTATTCTGTTTACAAACATCGATTGGACTCATTTTTATAGTTCTGTGGTAAGAATGGTTGTAGTCTTCTACAAGTGAATTCAAATGGGTAATCCATCGATAATTTCCATTAAAACTAAACATTTTCCACATCCAATTTTTTAAAGTTCTGTTCAATCGTTCACAAATCGAAGCCTTAAGGTGTGTAAATGTATGATAATGATTTATATTATTTTTCTTCATAAGTTTTTTAAAAAGTTGATTAAAAAATTCTTTTCCTTGATCGGTATGTATATTTTTTGGCTTGTATTTGAAATCTTTCAATATAGATTTCATAACAGTTGCAACATCCATTGCCGATTTCGATTTTACAGGTTTAGCAAAAGCATATTTTGATAATGTATTAATAACCGTTAGTAAATATTTATATCCATTATTCTGATTGGAATATGGAATCATTTCAACCATATCAATTTGCCAAGTACCATGCAAATCTTTTTGAACGAACTTTCGACGTAAAAAATTGTTTCTACAAGTTTTATATATTTCATCAACAACTTGTTGCCTACTCATTTTTATACCCTTGCAGAGGGTATTATAATTTTGTCCAAAAGTGTGCAACGCAGTGAAGGAGACATCTCCGACCCTATAAAGTATATATATTCTTGATCAGGATCACCTCCTGAGTTCATATGAGCATGTCCGTCTGTCCTTCTGTCCGTCTGTCTGTCTGTCTGTTTCTACGCGAACTAGTCTCTCGGTTTTAAAGCTATCGACTTGAAACTTTGCACACACCCTTCTTTTCGTTGCACGCAGTATATAAGTCGGAACGACCGGGATCGGTCGACTATATCCTATAGCTGCCATATAACTGATTGATCGGAAATGGTATAACTTTGGTGTTTTTAGAGTTAGAGAGTTCAAATTTGACATGAAAGCTATCTTTGGCAAAACATTTTGACGCGCCAAATTTCATAAGGATCAGCCGACTATATTCTATAGCTGCCATATAACTGAAGGATCGGAATCGACCCAACTTTTGTGTTTTTGAAGATAGAAAGCTGGAACTTGGTACAGATTCTAGTTTTGGTCAGTTCATCTAAATTTCATTAGGATCGACCAACTATATCCGATGTTTGCGATATATATCCGGTTTTAACTGCAAGGGTATATCAACTTCGGCTCCGACCGAAGTTAGCTTTCCTTTCTTGTTATTTTTTAAAAAACTTATTATACCCTTGCAGAGGGTATTATAATTTTGGTCAAAAGTGTGCAACGCAGTGAAGGAGACATCTCAGACCCTATTAAGTATATATATTCTTCATCAGGATCACCTCCTGAGTTGATATGAGCATGTCCGTCTGTCCGTCTGTCCATCTGTCTGTCCGTCTGTCTGTTTCTACGCAAACTAGTCTCTCAGTTTTAAAGCTATCGTCTTGAAACTTTGCACACACCCTTCTTTCCTTTGCACGCAGTATATAAGTTGGAACGGCCCGGATCGGCCGACTATATCCTATAGCTGCCATATAACTGATTGATCGGAAATGGTATAACTTCGGTGTTTTTAAAGTTAGAGAGTTCAAATTTGAGAGCTAACATGAGAGCTTTTTTTGGCAAAATAATACGACATGCCAAATTTCGTAAAGATCGGCCGACTATATCCTATAGCTGCCATATAACTGAACGATCGGAAATGACCCAACTTTCGTGTTTTTGAAGATAGAAAGCTGGAACTTGGTACAGATTATATATTTGGTCACTTGATCTGACCTACCAAATTTCATTAGGATCGGCCGACTAAATCCTATAGGTGCCATATAACTGAACGATCGGAAATGGTATTTGGTAGAAATATCAACTTTCGTATTTTTGAAGATATTTTTTTCGTTTGGGACTTTTTTTAGATTTTGTATTGTAATAAATTGGATTATATATTCCTATTTCCATAAGGATCGGCCAACTATATCCGATGTTTGCGATATATATCCGGTTTTAACTGCAAGGGTATATCAACTTCGGCTCCGCCCGAAGCTAGCTTTGCTTTCTTGTTTCTTATTGTAAATGTTTGAAGTCTTATTACATCTTCTTTTATTTTTTTCGTCATTTTTTTAGATATTTCGAAACATAAACGTGTTAAATCTATTTGAACATTTTTATCATAGTTACCATCTAAATCGGATAATTGAATATCGAATTTTTTCCGACACACTTCGGAATGATATGATTATAGTACAGATAGGATATTTGCTGTTTTAATATAGTGTTCCAACGTAAAATATAGTTAAAAATATAGCTAGGCGAATTATTGATCTCCAAGTGTCACTATCTATTTCAATTTTATTACCGAATTGATTTTCTAAATCTAAAATTACATTTAATAGTTGATAACTCCCCCAGTTGAGTAAACTCCCCAAGCTATATTCTGATAGTTCTTTCTTTGCATCCCATATAATAGCATTTACAGAAACTTGGTTAAATCCGGAGATCTTTAGCTCCGAAGTTTTTCCAAGTAAGTACACCACTTTTAGACGGGATCGACCTCAGCGAAGGGGGGGGTGGAGTCCTCATCTCGGTAGACTCTACTCCTGCTTCTGAAGAGGTGAAATCCCAAGAGTTTGGTGACATAGAATTTATTTGCGTTAAAATCACTATGTCCGTTAAAGCTTTATACATTACATGTTCATATATACCTCCTATGTCTGAACCGCCTACATATTGGCAGCATTTGTCCGCCATTCGATACGTCTCTAATCTTATGACGGATCGTGACCAACTCGTAGCGGTGGGCGACTTTAATATTCCAGAATTAAAGTGGTCCAACGTCGATAACTTACCATGTCACTCTTTGTCACTTATCACTCACCATGACTTCACCGCGGGCATGTTTGACATGTCCCTAGGTCAGATTAACCATGTTAGAAATTCGTTAGGTCGGCTTTTAAACTTATGTTTTGTATCTGATCCTGATGGTACCGCTCTCTCCAGAGCTTTTCCCCTTTCAACCCCACAGGATCCATATCACCCCACGCTGGAGGTCTCTATGGAAACTATTCCTGGCATCGATCAGATGTCTTTATGCGTGGCAAATAAGATTCGCTGCTTCCGTAAAGCTGATTTTCAGAAACTTAATAGCCTTATTGATACATACGATTGGTCTGATATTCTGGCATGCACTGATCTTAACGTCACTTTAGAAAAATTTTGCTTTACTTTAAATAAATTTTTTGACTCATGTGTACCTTGGAAACATCCGTCCGCTTCAACAAATCCTCCTTGGTATACAAGGTGCCTCACTAACCTAAAAAATATTAAAAATAAGCTCTTACTAAAATACAAAAAAACCTGTAGTGGTGTTGATTTTTCGAGATACCTACTAGCTCGGTCGAATTTTACCGTGCACAACGCGGAATGTTATAGGAATTATATTGACCGCTGCCGGATACAATTTACTCAGGATCCAAAGCAGATTTATAATTTTGTAAACACTAAGCGTAAACACGTATCTTTTTCATTCGTGCTTACGTTTGAAAATTCATCTGCAACCTCTGATCAGGCCATTGCCGATCTATTCGCAGAATTTTTTCAAACAACTTATTCTCCGTCTAATTTGACAGATCAGCCTTACGCATATAACATTCAAGCAGCAAATCTTATTTTCTGTCCGTTTTTTTCTGAGAACAACTTATTATCTGGTCTTTTAAGGGTAAAACCCATTTATTCGCCAGGCCCCGACGGAGTACCAGGGTGTGTGCTAAAATACTGCGCCAGGGCTCTGTGCAAACCTCTTCTAAGACTTTTTAACTTATCTTTGGAAGGAATCATTTATAATTCCCCTACATAAAAAGGGAAAAAGTCCGAGGCTGCCAACTACAGAGGGATCTCTAAGTTGTCGGCAATTCCAAAGTTATTTGAAAAATTAATTACCCCTCATTTGCAACACCTTTGCTCTTCGACTATCACTCCTTGTCAGCATGGCTTTATTAAGCGTCGCTCCACCACCACAAACTTATTGGAGTTGACATCCTTTGTCATAGACGGCTTTTGTAAGGGACATCAAACCGATGTAATTTACACAGACTTCAGCAAAGCATTTGATTCAGTTAATCACTCACTTTTGTTGAGTAAACTGAATATGCTGGGTTTTCCTAAAGACCTCTTAACGTGGATCTCCAGCTACCTAGATGGAAGGACACAAAGAGTCTTATTTAAAAACATACAGTCCCGTCTGGTCCGTGCTACATCCGGCGTCCCTCAAGGAAGTCATCTTGGCCCGTTATTATTTACGCTTTTTATAAACGACTTGCCCCCTGCTTTAACGAACTCTCTAGTTCTTATGTATGCAGATGATGTAAAGCTTTGTCTTCAGTACAAATCCATCTCTGCCCAATGCAGTCTTCAGTCTGACCTTGATAACTTTCAAAAATGGTGTTTGGCTAATGATCTAATACTTAATGGATCAAAATGCAAGCATATGTCTTTTTATCGTTCTTGCCCTCTGCAAGCTACGTATTCCATTAATGGGATTGCCTTAGAAAAATTAACCCAGGTTAATGATCTCGGCATCCTATTAGACATAAAACTTAAATTTGCCGACCATATTTCCTTAATGGTTAATAAGGCTAAAGGAGTCCTTGGTTTTATTAAAAGGTGGTCAAAAGAATTTAATGACCCCTATATAACCAAAACTTTATTCATTTCTTTGGTCCGTCCTATACTAGAGTACGGTTCATGTGTCTGGAGTCCCCAATATGGAGTACATAAGGACCGCATAGAATCCGTACAAAAGAACTTTTTAATATTTGCACTTAGAGGTCTATACTGGGATGCAAATCTTCAGCTTCCATCCTACAGTAGCAGACTTTTACTTATTAACTTACCTAGCTTAACAAATCGTAGGACAATGCTCGGTGTAGTTTTTCTGCATAACCTTATTAACGGGGATGTAGATAGCCAGCATTTACTAACACGCTTAAATTTCAACATTCCTAATAGGACTCGAAACTTTAGTCCTCTGTTCCTTAGCCGTTGTAGTTCGACATATGCACTGCACGACCCTTTTAGGGTATTATGTTCGAACTACAATGGTCTCTACTCTATTACATCTCTTTCCTGTCCCTCTAATTTAAAATATAGAATTTTAAATTTCCTTACTAACTCCTCTTAGCTTAACAAATTTCAATTAGCTTAATATGTACTAACAAATCGTTTCTCGAGCGCCCCTCGGTCGTCTGGGCCTCTAAGCTTTATGATGAATACAGGAATGCTAGCTGATGCTCCTATTGATGCACAAGCCATTTCCAAATTCTGAAAGACCGCGAAAAAAAAAAATAGGGTGATCCAAAATTGTATCAGACATTAGGAAGTCAGGAAGGAAGGACTGATCAATCTTTAATTGTATAAATTCCTTGTATGTAAGCAGTTGCATCCATTCTTCTTTATCAAATCCAATATAATTGTTTTTGTGCTGCTGCATCCAAATCATTGGAGTAAATTTTCTAGATGTCGAAAATCCACATTTTATTTTCAAATTTTGAGCCACAAAATATTCAAAACCAAATATAACTTCATTATACATTATGTATTACATAATGAAATGAAATATATATCCATATATACAAACTCCTAAGATGTGAGGGAAACTTTTATATTATATATTACATAATGAATGTATTATATAATAAAATGAATGGTATTTAAAGACCTAAAATGTAGACACCAAAGTCAGTTTACATTTAATACTCATTCTAAAATGACTAAATTTGATAGATCAAATTCCGTTATAAATCAAATTCCGTTCCGTAGATTTTCAATATGATGTTGGAAATAACAATCAAATTTTTGTTAAGGAATTGGCCTTCATGTCTGGAGGAACTGTAATACCAAACTTCTTTCACTTCAAACCTCCATACAACATTAAGGAGTTGAATTATGATACATTACTACAATATAATATTCATCGAAAAAACTTTAACGGATTGGACTGGATGGAAGGACAAATACCCTAAAACTGCTTAAGCGATGTACTTTCTCCACTAAACAAGTTTTCCAATATAATTGTACGTGGCGAAGTAAAAAAGGAATTTTTATCCAAGTTTCTGTCAAATAATATTATCGATATAGATATAGAAAAGAGCCTGACATGTTATCCTAATTATTTTACCAACTGTAAAATTCACAAAAATCTTAAGCTTAGATGTGCTCTAAATAATTTATTTAAGCTTTTTGTAATTTTAGAAAACTTTAATTACGATATACAATATACTATAACGGAGAATCATATGTATAAATTACTTTAGTAAACAGTATTATTTTAGTACTTTAATTGAGAAGTTGTTTTAGCAAAATGGATCGCATCTTTGGAAAAGATCCTCGTAAAAAAGGATACAGTCAACTTATATACTGCAACTATTGTGGTTCTGATACTCATTTTGAAAAGGACTGCGCTAAAAAACGGGACCAGGAAACAAATCGTTAGAAAAATTTATTTTTGATAATTAACATTGAATAAACAAAAAAACTTTTATCAAAATGTTTACACAATTGGTTAATCCTTTTACGATGCTTAAATGTGGCCCCTCAGGATCGGGTAAAACAACCTTTTTGAAAAATTTAGTATATGGAAGGAAGGACTTAATTAGTACTTCAATAGATAGAATAATATGGTGTTACGGTGAAGAGCAAGCGAAACCAAATTTTACCAATATTGAATATTACCATGGGGTACCTGACACCATTGAAAATGAAAATAATGAACCTATACTTTTGGTATTAGATGATTTGATGATGGGAGCATTTAATAAAAATGTATGTGAACTTTTTACCAAAGGATCTCATCATCGAAATTTATCTGTAATTGTTGTAACACAAAATATATTTCATAAATCTTCTCACACCCGAGACATATCACTAAATAACAAGAAAGGAAAGCTAACTTCGGGCGGAGCCGAAGTTTATATACCCTTGCAGTTAAAACCGGGTATATATCGCAAACATCGGATATAGTTGGCCGATCCTTATGGGAATAGGAATATATAATCCAATTTATTACAATACAAAATCGAAAAAAAGTCCCAAACTTCTATCTTCAAAAATACGAAAGTTGATATTTCTACCAAATACCATTTCCGATCGTTCAGTTATATGGCAGCTATGGGATATAGTCGGCCGATCCTAATGGTAGGTTGGATCAACTGACTAAAAATAGAATCTGTATTAAATTCCAGCTTTCTATATTCAAAAACACGAAAGTTGGGTCATTTCCGATCGTTCAGTTATATGGCAGCTATAGGATATAGTCGGCCGATCCTTACGAAATTTGGCATATCGTATTATTTTGCCAAAAATAGCTCTCATGTCAAATTTGAACATGACTCTAAAAAACTCTAAAAAAAACTCTCTAACTCTAAAAACACCAAAGTTATACCATTTCCGATCAATCAGTTATATGGCAGCTATAGGTTATAGTCGGCCGATCCGGGCCGTTCCGACTTATATACTGCGTGCAAAGGAAAGAAGTGTGTGTGCAAAGTTTCAAGACGATAGCTTTAAAACTGAGAGACTAGTTTGCGTAGAAACAGACAGACGGACAGACAGACGGACAGACAGACGGACAGACGGACATGCTCATATCAACTCAGGAGGTGATCCTGATCAAGAATATATATACTTTATAGGGTCTGAGATGTCTCCTTCACTGCGTTGCACACTTTTGACCAAAATTATAATACCCTCTGCAAGGGTATAAAAAATACATTGTGGCATTTAAAATCCTAGAGATAATTTATCCTAGAGATAAATTACAATTTCAGATACATCCTGAAAACCCTAAAGAACTTTTTAGAATATATAAAGAAGTCACAAATGAACCTCATGGTTATTTACTTATTGATCTTACGCAAGGAATAAATGATCTTTTAAGATTTAGAACAGAGATTTTTAATCCATTATATTAAATTTGCTATTCAGATGAAAATTGTTTGCAAAAAGAGCATAAGGCGATTGAAAGCGAACAAACGTTTATTGATAGCGAGTTAGTAAAAACATTGTCGGAGATAGTGATAAATACTTTAAAAGGAAACTATAAAATATCAAAAAATATCTTGAATTCATTAAAAAACTATAAAAATGTATTACGACATTACTAAGTATTACATACATTACATTGTATTACGAATTCTAAGAGAAGAGTTCTTATTCAAAAAGGAGGATTTTTACCAATTTTAATAAGTTTATTGCTTTCTGGGATTTTTGGAAAAATTTTGAATCATGATTAAAAGTAAGCATCAGCTAAACAAAGTAATCTTAATGCATCCAAATGCATACCATAAACTTTTAATAAATGATCGAGGAAATGATCTTATAAATTTAAAATTTTTACCAATTTTAAACAATAAAAAAGTTAGTGATTACGATAAATGGATTAAAATTCAACAAAAATAAAAAGAGAAACAAAGCTGTTTTGCATCAATCGGTATCGAAATCCCCGTTTTCATTAAGTCAAAATGTAGAAACCCAAACATATATAGATGATTGGAAAGATTCAATTGCCAGTACTTCTAAAGAATACAAGAACGAGTCATCATTTGAAAGAGAGAATTTACCCGATTTAGCCAATTTACCCAGCGATGAAGAAGAACAATCATATGAGAAATCTGTTTCAATTCCAATTAATAATAAACGATCACTCGCAGATACTTCTTTCACTGATGATAAGATTTTAAAAAATCATTAGTTGAGAAAACAAGAATTATAAAAGGAAATTCTACTGAAAAGAAACTGAAACTGAGAAATAAGGTTAAAAAGAATAGAGATTCCCCCTATCCACTTAGAAATCTTAAGTATATCACTTAGATTTAGAAAAATTGCAAGGGCAAACCGCAAAGAAAACCATATCCAAATTGGTAAAAATAAATTAAATTGGATCTCATATTCTTAACTGCAGATCTTAAAATGTTTTTTCAAAATGAGTTTTATATTACATTGCTCAGCAATGACTCCTTAAATGTGTTTCCTGATAATGTAAAATGCGCTTTTACAAATATTGTAAACCTTCCTGAAACAATGCACAGTGGTTCCGCTAAAGGCCAAAAATCAAAGAAAGTGATAACGACGAATAGAAAAAACTTTCAAGCAAATTGCCTTTAAAATGTTCATACTTCTTGATGGCAACCCGGTTTTGTATGGAAATCTAACGGACTTTATAAAAATAGAATGCAAAGCGTGATCATGTGTACATTTTTGCAGCACAGCTGTACTTAGCAAGAATTTTTACAAAACAAAATTGTGCTTCAAAGTGGTCAAACGTGTGATATAGTGATCCGATTTTCATTATTCAAAATGCATTTTGAAGTTGAAGGTATTTACTTTAAATTTTTATATTAAGAATTAAACAAATCCAACAAATTTTTTTGTGAAATTAACAAAATCAATATAATATTTTTTGTGTATTTTGTGAACGTTTTTTTTATGTTGACCTAAAGTTTTAGTTGTATTCCCCCCCGATTCCCCCATAGAAATTATGTTCATCGTGTTAATCAAAGTTTTTACTTAATAAAAGTGTTTAAGTCAGCTTCCGATGTGTGTGAGACAATCAATAATCTAACGCATCTTTTTATTTCTTCAAGGTCAAACTTGTCCAGCAGAGCCCCTGTGCTTGTTTTGTGTGTTTGTCTTCGTCTTTACTTGTGGTTTACATTGTGTATAAAAACTTCGTAATATTTAAAACTTTTTGTTTTTAACTTTTAAAAAACTAAAGTAAGAAAAAATAAAAAAAATAAATAAAATTTATAAATAAAAAATAAAATTTCTAATACCTACAGAACTATGTGTTCAAAAGAGAAAAATATTCGTTAAGCATAGCTTTTAAGGGGAGGGTAAGGTATTAAATTTTTCTTTGGCCATTTTTTTTTTATTTTTTAAATTGAATGCATAATATCTGAAGAATATTGTGTCAAAATTTCAAGTCAATTAAAGCAAAATTGACGAAGTTATTAGTTATTGACAAAGTTGCTTGCAAACGTTTTACACTGGATTTTTTTGTGTTTAAAACTTTAAAGCGTTTTTCCCACAACTCACGTTTTCAAAGTCGGTGCCCCTCATAACTTCAAAACTACTGCACCGATCCTTTTGAAATTTAAAACACTATTTCTGTACATATTTTACGAGGTAACGCTGTCGAGTTTTTTTTTTTTTTGTTCATAGTTTTGATTTCGCAATGACAAATTAACCGATTTTTTCCCAAAAAATTGAGTTTTTCAACTCAAAGTCTTCGAAAAAATTAAAAAATTGCAATTTTCAAAAAACCTTTACAGCGTTACCTGGGGCAAACTATTATCTAACGAATGAATTTTCATTTTTTCATTACAAATGATCCAGCACCGAGTTATGAGGGGCACCGCAATTCAACTTTTTTTGGCGACACGTCCGGACAATTGCTACCATTGCCATATTTTTAAATATTTTTTTGTAAAAATTTTATTAAACATTCTTCTAATGTCATACTTTAATATACCGTTGGTTGAATAAATAAATTTTAACTGTGTCGTCAGGAAAAAAATCACAAAAACATGGCTTTTTTCGCATGATTTGACCTTACCCTCCCCTTAAGCAATTAAAAGCAAAGCAATGAACTTGGTAGATGGAAAAATTTGTAACGCTTTAAGTGAATCGCACTCCACTAAATGTTATGTTTGCGAAGCAAAGCCAACGGAGATGAACAATTTGAATGAATGTTTGGACAAAAAGGTATCAACAAAATATTTCGAGTTTGGCTTATCTCCACTGCATGCAAAAATAAGATTCTTTGAATACTTTCTTCAACTTTCTTCAAAAGTTTTAGAAAGAAAGAGAGAAGTTCAACGAGATTTTCGAAATAAAATGGGCCTAATAGTGGACCAGCCACTATTAGGATGACAAAGGATGGATGACAAAGGAACATCCAACGATGGCAATGTAGCGAGAAAATTTTTTTCGAATCCTCGGTTGTCTGCAGAAATTACAGGCCTTAATGAAAATATGATTCATCGTTGTTCCACCTTACTGCAAGCTTTGGCATCGGGACACAAAATCAACGTACACAAATTTAATGAATATTCCCTCGATATTGCCAAAGGGTTAATAAAGGAGTATCCCTGATACTATTTGCCTGCGACGGTTCACAAGGTGCTTATTCACGGATCTGCTATTATAGAGCATGCAATGGTTTTAATTGGAGAGCTATCAGAGGATGCTGCAGAGGCGAACAACAAAGAAATAAAGAAATGCAGACTGAATCATACCCGCAAATTGTCACGAATACTTACAAATACAGACATATTGAATTATTTGATTTTACGGTCTGACCCATATATTACTGGGCAGAGAAATATTGAAAAAGGACAATGTAAAATTATTTCTTGAGGAGACATCCTAAAATTTTTGTATAATTTTGAAGTTACAACCATTGTAAATTTTGTTTAGTACTTAAATGGCTCATAAATAGTTATTGTTTAATTATTTGTTAAATTTAATTGTTAGGTGCTCATTGATTGGCGATTTATTCAACTTCGAACACTATTTACGAAGCTTGGTAAAACTTTCAGCCCTCTTATGCCATTAAAGCATTTTTGGCCGCGCTTCCATACAAGCGGAACCACTGTGCAATGTCTGAAGAATGGGAAGTCGGTATAACTGATATATATTTAAATAATTTCGAAAAAATCCTAAAAAAAGGAGATAAACAAAGGAAAACAAGAAAGGAAAGCTAACTTCGGGGGAAGCCGACGTTTATATACCCTTGCAGTTAAAACCGGATATATATCGCAAACATCGGATATAGTTGGTCGATCCTTATGGGAATAGGAATATATAATCAAATTTATTACAATACAAAATCTAAAAAAAGTCCCAAACTTCTATCTTCAAAAATACGAAAGTTGATATTTCTACCAAATACCATTTCCGATCGTTCAGTTATATGGCAGCTATGGGATATAGTCGGCCGATCCTAATGGTAGGTTGGATCAACTGACTAAAAATAGAATCTGTATTAAATTCCAGCTTTCTATATTCAAAAACACGAAAGTTGGGTCATTTCCGATCGTTCAGTTATATGGCAGCTATACGATATAGTCGGCCGATCCAAGCCGTTCCGACTTATATACTGCGTGCAAAGGAAAGAAGGGTGTGTGCAAAGTTTCAAGACGATAGCTTTAAAACTGAGAGACTAGTTCGCGTAGAAACAGACAGACGGACAGACCGACGGACAGACAGACGGACAGACGGACATGCTCATATCAACTCAGGAGGTGATCCTGATCAAGAATATATATACTTTATAGGGTCGGAGATGTCTCCTTCACTCCGTTGCACACTTTTGACCAAAATTATAATACCTTCTGCAAGGGTATAATGAATCAGAAGAATCAAGCTCCAATTCAACAGAATTTATAAGTTTTGTAAATTCTGAAACATTTCGATACAAAACGGCACCAATGAAAGCGGATGAGATGGAATGCGGTGCAATATTTATTTACACAGCATCCGGACGTGTTTCTTCGATCGCTCTTGCCAGTTTGCAATTATTTTCGATCTTGAACTCAAGCTTTCTCCTTCTGCGACAAGTTGAAATATAACAATTAATCCCTAAAAATAAATTCGACTTATTAAGTTCATTGAACTATTTATTTCCAATTTATACATTTAATCGGTTAAAGTTATCTCTGTTGCGCTTTAACTATATTCTCCAACATAAGTCTCTCCGAGCTGTACTCTCCGGACGTAACCCGTTACATTCATAGTTACTGTGGAGTTTGTTGTTCTTCACGACGCCGAACCTTCGTTGCACATCTCTTTTGTAACGTCATCTCTTACATCCGATCTGAATCTGATCGTCCACTCTCGGCTACAGAGTGCTTCAGAGAGCCTAAATTCTTTACACGCTATTACAGTGGTCTGCATTCCGTCAAAAAGAAGCCAAAAATGAGTCTTACTTGCACAGCAAAAAAATGTGAATTTGGTGGAACCATCACGGGTGACTCATACCTGTCTTGTTGGCTCTGCAATAACTGCTCACATATTAAATGTGCTGGAGGAGGACACAATGGACGGATAAGTGACCTTATCAACAAGAAAATTGGCCTGACATGGTCTTGCATCGCTTGTAGAGAAATTGAGTCAGAGATGCGGACTTTTATGAAACAGACGAGAAATGGTTTCCTAGATGTCCGCAAGCAATTCTCGGCCCTTAATGAGCAATTCCTCGCTCTTGAAACTCAATTCCTTGGGCTAAAGTTGTTAAGTGAATCCCCCAGACGAAAAATTCCGAACAACAACCTGCTGACTGCTAAATTATTGAATACTCCTACATCCCATGCTGTACAAGTCGATGAATTTTCAACACCAAACATTTTACCGTCGCCTACTAGTCTACCTACTTCTGCTGTTCCAGTACCAAGGGACTTGATGAGCCTTCCTTCAGGGCACTCTAATATTCATCCCTTGCAAGAAGCGATCAGCGTACCAAGTACAAATCTCGAGCCACCTCTCATCTTGGAGCCTCCATCGTTGGACATCGTTGGACAACCCCCATCGTTGGACAACCTACCCTCTGCTCTAGCTGTGATGTCTCCAAGGCCTCTGGTTGGTGTGGCGCCTGAAGTTAGATCTTCTGGACTTACGTTGAGGGCGGTTGCTCCTCGTAAGGCCATTTTTGTCTCTCGGCTTATGCCGGATGCTACTGTTGATGATGTCAAGAGTCACCTGTTAAACCATCTTAAGGTAGCTCCTAATGAAATAGCTATTTTTAAGTTTAACTTTAAGCATAAGCGTTCTATATCTTCTTTTAAAATAGTTCTACCTGATTCCTACCTTGAAAAAGCACTTGATCCTGTAGCCTGGCCTGAGCACAGTATCGTTCATGAATTCCTAGCAAAAGACGCTCAGAATCCTATCCCTGCAGAAACTGCTTCAAAAAACTGAATAACATAGTATTTTCCTGCTGCTATCAAAACGTTAGAAGTATTCTGGGTAAGCTGAGCCAGTTTTTTACAAAGAGTGCTTCTTTTGATTTTGATGCTATCGTGCTTACTGAAACTTGGCTTAACTCCTCTGTCTCTGATTATGAAATTCTTGTTTCCAAATTCATAGTGTTTCGATTGGATCGTCCAACTTTTGCAGGTGGTGTCCTCATTGCTGTTACTAATAAGTACCCTTCTGAAATTATTCCTTTCACGAACGAGTTCGGAATTGAGTTCATTGCGGTGAAAATTTTAACTGGCTCGTCTCATATTTTTCTGACCTGTTCCTACATTCCTCCCATGGCTGAAGATATTGTGTACTTTCACCATCTTGATGCCATTAGGTCTATCTCTTCGTTGGCCAAGGACCGTGATTTAATCTTAATCATGGGAGATTTCAACCTTCCCATCATTTCCTGGATCCCGTCTGAGGTAGACAATTCCTTGCTTTCCAGTTGTCATAACGACTTTATCGATGGCTTAACCGATCTTGCCCTGCTCCAAATTAATCCAATTCATAACACTCATGGCAGATTTCTCGACCTTATTTTTTCTAATGTGTCATCCTCTGTGACAGTCATTCGGTCCCCGCCGCTATCGCTTCCTGAAGACATTCACCACCCTACATTATTAGCATCGGTGTTAATTGATGTGCCTCACAATGATGCTTGCTTTAATGCTAAACCTCGTTTCAAATGCTTCAGAAAGACTGATTTTATTGCCCTTCGGAATCATTTAGCTGAAATCGATTGGAATTTTCTTTCATCTATAAACACAATTGAAGCAGCTACGGATTCGTTTTACGAAATAATTCATAATGCCTTGAACAAATTTGTTCCGGAAGTCCCTGTATCATTGTCTACAAAACCACCTTGGTATAATAAACACCTTTCTCGTCTTAAGAACAGGAAATCCAGAGCTTACAAAAAGTTTCTTAAGTCAGGATCGATGTGCCACCAGTCAAACTTTCTTTATGTTCGCAACCAGTTTATTATTCTCAACGATCTACTCTATAAGCAGTATATCAGGAATTGTAAGGTAAACTTTCGAAATGATCCAAGCTCCTTCTACTCTTTTGTCAATATGAAACGTAAATCAAATCTTTTTCCTCCTTCCCTATCATATAAAAATATTTCACATTCTTCTGAGCAAGGTATTGCTAATCTCTTTGCGTCATTTTTTCAAACCACCTATTCGTCCGATTCATATAACCACAATTCTACTTATCCTTATAAATTACCACATATAAACAACATTTACTTTACAAAATTTCGAATTCAGGATCTGTTCGAAGCTCTTTCAACAATAGATATATCATTCTCTGCTGGTCCTGACAATGTTCCTAGCTGTGTTCTAAGGTACTGTTCTGATATCCTTTGCTATCCTCTCACTATCTTATTCAACTTATCCTTGGAGCTGGCATGTCTCCCCAAGAGATGGAATGAATCTTTTATTATTCCGCTTCATAAGAAAGGCTCTAAAGCACTTATTGAGAACTACCGGGGGATTGCTAAGCTATCTGCGATTCCCAAACTGCTTGAGAAACTGGTTACTTTCCAACTGCAACATTTTTGTAAAAGTATTATTTCCACTTCACAGCATGGTTTTGTCAAGCATCGCTCTACCACAACTAACCTTCTTGAATTCACTTCGTTTATCCACAGAGGTTTTCGGAGCCGCATGCAAACTGATGTGGTGTACACTGACTTTAGTAAAGCGTTTGACTCTGTTAACCACCATCTCCTCCTTCATAAGCTGTGTCTTTTGGGGTTTTCTCCTCATATAGTACAGTGGTTGACCTCTTATCTATCGAACCGCACGCAGCGTGTTTTGTTTAAAAACAGTTCATCACAGATTATAAATGTTTCATCTGGTGTCCCACAAGGTAGTCACTTAGGACCTCTTCTGTTTGTTCTTTTTGTCAACGATTTACCTAGTGTTGTAAACTATGCTACTACATTTATGTATGCTGATGATGTCAAGTTATGTCTTTCTTTCTCAGACCATTTCCTTCATAGACACTTGCAACTAGACCTTAACGAAGTCTTCTTGTGGTGCTCAAACAATCTCCTTTTTCTTAACTGCTCTAAGTGTAAGGTTATGACGTTCAATCGCAGTGTGCCTCACATCGTTTCGTACTCTCTTGGGAATAACGTCTTAGATCGTGTTTTCCTAATTAACGATCTTGGAGTAATTTTTGACAATAAGTTGTCCTTCAACGACCACATATCACTAACAGTGAATAAAGCCAGAGGCGTGCTAGCTTTTATCAAACGTTGGTCTAAAGAATTTGATGATCCTTTCACAACTAAAACTCTATACGTATCGTTGGTTCGTCCTATCTTAGAATACTGTTCTAGCGTTTGGAGTCCGCAATACTTTGTTCACCAAAGGAGGATTGAATCAGTCCAAAAGCAGTTTCTGCTATTTGCGTTAAAAGGCTTAAACTGGGATACTGCCACTTCCCTCCCGTCGTATAATTGCCGGTTAAAATTACTAAACCTACCTCCTTTAAAAGAGCGCCGTACTTGTGCTGGGGTTATGCTGCTTCATGTGCTTATTCTTGGACAGGTTGACTCACAAGTACTTCTTGAAAAATTATTGTTTTCTGTGCCTAATAGAGTAACTAGATCACTCCGACCCCTTTGGTTACCAATTTATAGATCTAATTTTGCGGAACACGATCCATTCCGCGTTATTTGTAAAAATTATAACTCGTTATCCCATTTAATGTCCCCTGAACTATCCCTAGTTCTAATTAAATCCAAAATTATGGAATATCTTTTAACTTAATTTATCCTTACTCTTAGTTATAATAATATAGAAATAACAGTTCATTGTTAATAAATAAATAAAAAAAAAAATGACTCCTTAAATGTGTTTCCTGATAATGTAAAATGCGCTTTTACAAATATTGTAAACCTTCCTGAAACAATGCACAGTGGTTCCGCTAAAGGCCAAAAATCAAAGAAAGTGATAACGACGAATAGAAAAAACTTTCAAGCAAATTGCCTTTAAAATGTTCATACTTCTTGATGGCAACCCGGTTTTGTATGGAAATCTAACGGACTTTATAAAAATAGAATGCAAAGCGTGATCATGTGTACATTTTTGCAGCACAGCTGTACTTAGCAAGAATTTTTACAAAACAAAATTGTGCTTCAAAGTGGTCAAACGTGTGATATAGTGATCCGATTTTCATTATTCAAAATGCATTTTGAAGTTGAAGGTATTTACTTTAAATTTTTATATTAAGAATTAAACAAATCCAACAAATTTTTTTGTGAAATTAACAAAATCAATATAATATTTTTTGTGTATTTTGTGAACGTTTTTTTTATGTTGACCTAAAGTTTTAGTTGTATTCCCCCCCGATTCCCCCATAGAAATTATGTTCATCGTGTTAATCAAAGTTTTTACTTAATAAAAGTGTTTAAGTCAGCTTCCGATGTGTGTGAGACAATCAATAATCTAACGCATCTTTTTATTTCTTCAAGGTCAAACTTGTCCAGCAGAGCCCCTGTGCTTGTTTTGTGTGTTTGTCTTCGTCTTTACTTGTGGTTTACATTGTGTATAAAAACTTCGTAATATTTAAAACTTTTTGTTTTTAACTTTTAAAAAACTAAAGTAAGAAAAAATAAAAAAATAAATAAAATTTATAAATAAAAAATAAAATTTCTAATACCTACAGAACTATGTGTTCAAAAGAGAAAAATATTCGTTAAGCATAGCTTTTAAGGGGAGGGTAAGGTATTAAATTTTTCTTTGGCCATTTTTTTTTTATTTTTTAAATTGAATGCATAATATCTGAAGAATATTGTGTCAAAATTTCAAGTCAATTAAAGCAAAATTGACGAAGTTATTAGTTATTGACAAAGTTGCTTGCAAACGTTTTACACTGGATTTTTTTGTGTTTAAAACTTTAAAGCGTTTTTCCCACAACTCACGTTTTCAAAGTCGGTGCCCCTCATAACTTCAAAACTACTGCACCGATCCTTTTGAAATTTAAAACACTATTTCTGTACATATTTTACGAGGTAACGCTGTCGAGTTTTTTTTTTTTTTTGTTCATAGTTTTGATTTCGCAATGACAAATTAACCGATTTTTTCCCAAAAAATTGAGTTTTTCAACTCAAAGTCTTCGAAAAAATTAAAAAATTGCAATTTTCAAAAAACCTTTACAGCGTTACCTGGGGCAAACTATTATCTAACGAATGAATTTTCATTTTTTCATTACAAATGATCCAGCACCGAGTTATGAGGGGCACCGCAATTCAACTTTTTTTGGCGACACGTCCGGACAATTGCTACCATTGCCATATTTTTAAATATTTTTTTGTAAAAATTTTATTAAACATTCTTCTAATGTCATACATTAATATACCGTTGGTTGAATAAATAAATTTTAACTGTGTCGTCAGGAAAAAAATCACAAAAACATGGCTTTTTTCGCATGATTTGACCTTACCCTCCCCTTAAGCAATTAAAAGCAAAGCAATGAACTTGGTAGATGGAAAAATTTGTAACGCTTTAAGTGAATCGCACTCCACTAAATGTTATGTTTGCGAAGCAAAGCCAACGGAGATGAACAATTTGAATGAATGTTTGGACAAAAAGGTATCAACAAAATATTTCGAGTTTGGCTTATCTCCACTGCATGCAAAAATAAGATTCTTTGAATACTTTCTTCAACTTTCTTCAAAAGTTTTAGAAAGAAAGAGAGAAGTTCAACGAGATTTTCGAAATAAAATGGGCCTAATAGTGGACCAGCCACTATTAGGATGACAAAGGATGGATGACAAAGGAACATCCAACGATGGCAATGTAGCGAGAAAATTTTTTTCGAATCCTCGGTTGTCTGCAGAAATTACAGGCCTTAATGAAAATATGATTCATCGTTGTTCCACCTTACTGCAAGCTTTGGCATCGGGACACAAAATCAACGTACACAAATTTAATGAATATTCCCTCGATATTGCCAAAGGGTTAATAAAGGAGTATCCCTGATACTATTTGCCTGCGACGGTTCACAAGGTGCTTATTCACGGATCTGCTATTATAGAGCATGCAATGGTTTTAATTGGAGAGCTATCAGAGGATGCTGCAGAGGCGAACAACAAAGAAATAAAGAAATGCAGACTGAATCATACCCGCAAATTGTCACGAATACTTACAAATACAGACATATTGAATTATTTGATTTTACGGTCTGACCCATATATTACTGGGCAGAGAAATATTGAAAAAAGGACAATGTAAAATTATTTCTTGAGGAGACATCCTAAAATTTTTGTATAATTTTGAAGTTACAACCATTGTAAATTTTGTTTAGTACTTAAATGGCTCATAAATAGTTATTGTTTAATTATTTGTTAAATTTAATTGTTAGGTGCTCATTGATTGGCGATTTATTCAACTTCGAACACTATTTACGAAGCTTGGTAAAACTTTCAGCCCTCTTATGCCATTAAAGCATTTTTGGCCGCGCTTCCATACAAGCGGAACCACTGTGCAATGTCTGAAGAATGGGAAGTCGGTATAACTGATATATATTTAAATAATTTCGAAAAAATCCTAAAAAAAGGAGATAAACAAAGGAAAACAAGAAAGGAAAGCTAACTTCGGGGGAAGCCGACGTTTATATACCCTTGCAGTTAAAACCGGATATATATCGCAAACATCGGATATAGTTGGTCGATCCTTATGGGAATAGGAATATATAATCAAATTTATTACAATACAAAATCTAAAAAAAGTCCCAAACTTCTATCTTCAAAAATACGAAAGTTGATATTTCTACCAAATACCATTTCCGATCGTTCAGTTATATGGCAGCTATGGGATATAGTCGGCCGATCCTAATGGTAGGTTGGATCAACTGACTAAAAATAGAATCTGTATTAAATTCCAGCTTTCTATATTCAAAAACACGAAAGTTGGGTCATTTCCGATCGTTCAGTTATATGGCAGCTATACGATATAGTCGGCCGATCCAAGCCGTTCCGACTTATATACTGCGTGCAAAGGAAAGAAGGGTGTGTGCAAAGTTTCAAGACGATAGCTTTAAAACTGAGAGACTAGTTCGCGTAGAAACAGACAGACGGACAGACCGACGGACAGACAGACGGACAGACGGACATGCTCATATCAACTCAGGAGGTGATCCTGATCAAGAATATATATACTTTATAGGGTCGGAGATGTCTCCTTCACTCCGTTGCACACTTTTGACCAAAATTATAATACCTTCTGCAAGGGTATAATGAATCAGAAGAATCAAGCTCCAATTCAACAGAATTTATAAGTTTTGTAAATTCTGAAACATTTCGATACAAAACGGCACCAATGAAAGCGGATGAGATGGAATGCGGTGCAATATTTATTTACACAGCATCGTTGTGTAGGAAGCAAAAGACCACGTTGCTTAAGAGTTTTATTTACAAATGGAAAAGAAAAATTTATGCAGTTTAGAAATGTTGAATATTATCCTATTGAAAATTTTTCACCAAACGAAATTTCAATATTAATTACTGATTCAAGTGGATATAAAATCCCCTTTGAAACTACATCAGTTCCAATTTTTCTAACTCTGCATTTTAGAAAAAAAAGAAAAAATCTAAAAATAATAATGTTAAGGGAAACTAACATTTAGAATTGATTTACCAATCATGGCGAAATGTTATCATCAATATTATTTAAATCAGTGCGGTGGAAGCTTAAGTAACATAGGTAGTCTCTATGTTTGCCCGAGAATTGTTCAGCATGGTCGTGGTATTGGAAATTTCTTTAGTGGACTTTTTAATTACATTAAGCCGCTCTTTCCGTCAGGGATAAATGTGGTAAAGTAAAAAGGCATAAAAAGAGGAGACCAAGAAAAAATCGCAATCATTTAACAACTAAACAACGTCGTAAACATACGCGTTCAAAAAAGTCGAGAAAAAAATCATCTGACAAATTTAAAATTAGTGACATACAAGTATTTTCCAAATCAAAATCAGTAATCACATTGAATGCATAAAAAGCGAACTGGATCTTTTTGAGCCTCATCCAACGCAAGGCTGTATTTTGAAAACCGAAGAAGTTTCATACAACCCTATTGCTTCTTTGGATAGTGCTTCATCAATTGAATTCGTTTGTTTAGGGAATGGAGAAACCTACAGAGATCTTTCAAGTGTTTACTTAAAACTTGTGGTTCAAAAAAATTGATAATAGTAGTATTGAAGGAAATTGTGTTGGTGTAGCAAATAATATATTGCATTCTATATTTAGAAGATCATCGGTATATTCAAATAATACTTTGGTTTCCCAAAGCGACAATAATTATCATTATAGATCATATTTGCAAACAATTTTAAACTATGGTTGTGATGCAAGTGAAAGTCATTTAGCAACACAAGGATATTTCCCAAATTGTGGTACCCAAACACCATTTAAAAGTGATGGCAGTCAAATTCTTAAAAATATGTTTCAAAACAGTAATAAAGTAGAATTATTTGGAAAAGTTCATGGAGATATTTTCAACCAACCAAAACTGATTGTAAATAATGTTGATTTGCGCATTACTTTTAATATTGAAAAAACAGCATTTTATTTATTGGAAACCAAAACTGAATCGAATCTAAAGATCTTGGAAGCCCAGCTGTTCATGAATCATGTAGTAGTCAACCTCAGCTTATTTTATTAGCTCATCATCAAGTTTTACAATAAAAAAATGCAAAATACCCATACAATAAAGTTGAAGTAAAATTATTTACAATATACCCAGGAAATAATACATTATCCATCAATAATGCAGTTATTGGTCAAATTCCAAATTTTTTGCCTTTTGTATGGTACGGAGCATAAACGGAGCATATTCAGGAAATCGAGGATTAGATCCTTTTAATTTTGAAAACTTTAAAATACAACGATTCAATCTGTTAGTTAATGGAGTACAGGTACCTTCTCAGGCAATTGAATTTGATTTCTCGAATCCTACCAATACCCAAAGTTCAAGAGCATATAATTTACTATTTAAAGCATGTGGAATTAAGCATTATGATCGTGGTCTCCAAATTTCCAAGGATATGTTTGACAAAAATAATTTTATATTAGCGTTTACGTACTACCGAACTGAGCGGACGTGCTTTGTCCGAGCTCCGGAAAAACTGCACCATAATACAGCTAATCAAAAAAACTGGGGTAACCCAATATAAGCGAAAAGACGCTGAACTACAATTTACTAAAAGCGACAGACAAGCTTTTTATAACAGTTGTGACGTGCTAAACCAAAACTAGTGCATTGTTTAAAAAAAAAGTAAGAGCCACGCAATGAGCTCATTGAGCAACGATCAAAAGAACGAGCGTAGAAGTTCAGTGAACCAAAGAAACGGCTTCTACTCTTACTTCTCAACCCGCGATACCGAAGTGGAAAAATCGGCGATTATAAGCAACCCGGCTTTACTGACCGTTGAAACCCAAAGGGCACGGTCTTGCTCACCCGCTCTGCTCACTCCGACTCCCGCTTCATGGAGTTCGCAGTGTAAAACCCCCCCTCCAATATCGGAAACAAATTTCGCACCAACAACTAGCAGCGCTACAACTTCTGCAACAACAGCGAAAACCTCTGCAACTCAAAGTACCGCGACGTCAACGACTACAGCGAGTACAAAAACAACAAGCTCGGAAAGTGCCAAAGCGGTAACGGCCACACAGACTGGAATGGATCGCTACATCCAAATTAAGCGCAATCTTAGCCCGCAGAGTAATCCGGCAGGCAACAAAACAAAAATTAACCGTGTCCTGAATATCGATAAAGAACCAGACAGATCCACTACTAACAGATTTGCCCTACTGGCGGAGGCTGAGGAAAACCAACCAGCCCAAGACACCGCAGAAAAACCCAAGCCCCCTCCAATCTATATTAGGGAAAAAAGCTCGAGTGCCCAACAAAACAAAATGGCGTCGTTGATCGAGAACGGTGACAACTTTCATGTTGTTCCGCTTATCAAAGGGAACATCCATGAAACAAAGGTGCAAACCAATACTGAAGAGCACTTCCGAATCGTGTCCAAATATCTGGACACTGTACAGAAAAAACTATTACACGTACCAGCTGAAAAGCAGTAAGGGCCTACAAGTGGTAGTAAAGGGAATAGAACCTGATGTTACCGCCGAGGAAATAAAAACCGCCCTTAAAGAAAAGGGCTTCGCCGCCAAGAATGTTATTAACATTCTAAATAAAGATAAAAAGCCACAACCCCTCTTCAAGGTCGAGCTCGAGCCAGAAAGCAGGTTGCTGAAGAGGAACGAAGTCCACCCAATCTACAACCTGCAATATCTTTTGCATCGGAAAATCACTGTTGAAGAGCCACATAAACGCAACGGTCCAGTGCAATACACTAACTGTCAAGAGTATGGACACACAAGGTCTTACTGCACACTTCCGGCTGTCTGTGTAGTCTGCGGGGACGCCCACAAGTCCGCTTGCTGCACTACAAACAAACAACTACATACAGCAAACTATAGAGGATGTATGGTGTATAAGGAGTTAAAGAGTCGCATGCGTCAACCGACCGCAACGCGCAACCAAAATCCACAGAATGCGTACATTGCGTCGAAAACTACGCCAGACGTCTTCTTCGCCAAAGCTGCGAGATCCTCATTCGGTCCACCAAACACCACCAACGGCTTCTCCTACGCCGATGCTCTACGATCTGGAAGGGAAATTCGAATTCAGCCTAACTCTCAAAGCGCTCAACAGGCCCCAGAACAGCCACACAGCAAAATGGAAACTATGATGCTTACCCTCCAACAAAGTATGATGGAGCTTATGTCATTTAAAAAAAAGGACCATGCAAACGCTTGTTCAAAACCAGAACATGGTGATACAGCTGCTCGTAGCACAACAGTCTAAATAATCTATGCAGGCGCTACGAATATCAATGTGGAACGCCAATGGTGTCTCTCGGCATAAACTAGAATTATCAAAATTCTTAACCGAAAACCATATTGACGTTATGCTACTGGTAAAAACGCCTCTTACAAGCAAATACAACTTTCATATAAGAGGCTACACAATCTACCGCACAGATCATCCAGATGGGAAAGCCCACGGCGGAACTGGAGTTCTAATCAGAGAACGCATTAAACACCACTTTCACAAAAGGTTTGAAACAAACTTCTTGGAGGCCACATCGATACAAATTCAGTCAAGCAACGGAATCCTTTCAATCGCTGCCGTTTACTGCACTCCTTGCTTCTCAATCTCGGAAGGACAATTTATGGACTTCTACAATTCATTTGGGGATTGTTTTATAGCCGCAGTAGACTACCATGTCAAACATACGCACTGGGGATCACATCTAGTGACTCTCAAAGGAAGGCAATTGTACAATGTAATTATAAATGTGAAAAATAAACTAGACTATGTTTCCCCTGGAAGTTCCACATACTGGCCAACACGCTCACGCAAGCTCCCAGACCTTATTAATTTTGCGGTGACAAAAAACATACCTCACAATCCAATAAGTGCCAAAGCAGTCTCTTACGCTTTTTGAAAGCTCTAAAATAACCGAACACCCCTTCAGCCTGACGACGCCAAAAACGAACTGGCTAAAATACAAAAAGTACGTGAGTGCCCACATAGAACTCGCCCCGGAATTTAACATGGAATCGGACATCGACTACACTACGAGCGCCCTGGAAGAAGTACTCGTTGCGGCAGCTAAAATCTCTACTCCTCATAGGAAAGATGTAGACCGAAACAAACACTTCAAATCTAATCAGCAAATCGAACAGCTTGTGCGTGAAAAGAGGCGCACGCGTCGTGATTGGCAAAACAGCAGATCACCATCTTCAAAACAACGCCTTAAGGATGCAACCCGATCACTCGACCAGGCACCAACAGGAAGAAAATGCACAGCTGAGGTACATCCAGAATATCTCGCCAACAAGCACAAAGTACCCCCTGTGGAGGGCCCACCCAAATCTTAGCGCCCCAATTGAAACGACCACCCCGATAAGAAACTCTTCGGGATGCTGGGCTCGCAGCGACGAAGACCGAGCTGAAACATTCGCCACACATCTCCAAAGTGTCTTCCAGCCAAACCCAGCCTCAAATTCATTCCTCCTGCCAGAAAGTCAGCCAGAGTCCCCCCTCAGCCAGCCGCACCTTCATTCCGGCCGAACGAAATCGAAAAAGTCATAAGAGGGCTAAAACCAAAAAAGGCTCCCGGTGGTGACCTGTTGACCCCAAATATGCTGATCGAATTTCCAAAATGCGCTATAGAGGTCGTCTGCAAACTATTTAATGGAATCATTAATCTTGGCTATTTCCCAAAAAAATTGGAAGAAATCCATCATTATAATGATACCGAAGCCTGGAAAAGACCACACAATTCCGTCATCATACAGACCAATAAGCCTTCTATCTTGTTTGTCTAAATTGTTTGAAAAATGATTGTTAACTCGCATAATACCAGATCTGAAAGCTTGCAATATTATCCCGGCACACCAATTTGGCTTTCGAAGAAACCATGGAACCATCGAACAAGTGAACAGATTAACATCCGAAATACGCTCAGCCTTCGAACAGCGAGAATACTGCAGCGCTATTTTCCTCGACGTATCTCAAGCTTGCGACCGAGTTTGGCTCATGGGACTCATGCACAAAATTAAAACGTATTTGCCAACATACACCCACAAGCTACTGGAATCATACCTCTGCAATAGGGTATGCTCAGTGAGATGCTTCGGGCGACTACACCATGGAAGCTGGAGTTCCACGTTCGCCGACGATACCGCTATCCTTAGTCGCTCCAGATGCCCAATGCAGGCAACAACCCAACTGGCTAATCATCTCACAATAGTGAAAATGTGGCTATCCGACTGGCGCATTAAAATAAAAAAACAAAAGTGTAAACATATAACGTTTACTCTTAATAGACAAACATGCCCTCCGCTTTTACTAAACGGTATGCAGATCCCTCAAGCTAACGAAGTAACGTACCTTGGCGTCCACCTTGATAGACGACTTACCTGGCGTAAACACATCGAATGCACAAAGATGCACCTAAAACTGAAAGCCGGCAGCCTCCACTGGATCATAAACTCACGATCGCCACTGTGCCTGGACAACAAGTTACTACTGTACAATTCAGTCCTAAAGCCAATCTGGACGTATGGCTCCCAGGTGTGGGGGAACGCGAGCAGCAGCAACATAGACATCATACAGCACGCACAATCAAAAAACTTGAGAACTATCACAGGGGCACCTTGGTATGTTCGCAACGAAAACATCCACCGGGATCTGGGCATCCTCGCAGTAAAAGACGAAATCCAGAAGCAAAAAGAGTCATACAAAGAAAAACTGTCTTCGCACCCAAATTTTCTCGCTCGGGGATTGACTCGGGTTTCTAGCGTATCCTGCCTTAGACGCAACGACCTCCCAACCCAGCAATCGATTTTTAGGGCCGCCTAACTCCGTATCAGTCGATATGACTGTTAGTTAAGTTAAAAATATAAGATTTGATATACCTCTTGTAAGTCTCGCATAGAGAAGATTCAAGAAATAAAAGCAACGTTAAAATAAAAAAAATAAAAAAATATTAGCGTTTGATTTAACTGCTGATCACTCCAATTCTAGTGTTTGCGCTAACCTGATTTCTCAAGGAACGATCAGAATAGAAGCAAGATTCTCTCTGCCTCTGGCTGAGGCTGTTACTTGCATTGTTTGTTTTGAATACGACTCTATGATTGATATTGATAAGCATCAAAATATTCGAGTACTTTTGTAAAAATGAATACAATACTAATCATGGACTTGCTCTCCAAGCATCCTCAAGCTAAAAAAATATTTAAAGGGGTTTTTTTCGGCCGATAAACTTGATTGTAACAGCATTGATTGTAGCTAATACTGATTATTCATACCAACCAGGAATGCATTGGGTTGCATTTTACTTCTATAACAAAAAGTCAGCAGAATTTTTCGATTATTATGGACAATATCCTCAGAAAAAAGAATTTATTGCATTTTTAAAAAGAAATGCATCAAAATATACTTATAACAAGCAACCATTTCAAATGCCTGTTCATTTCAAATACCTGTGGACATTACTGCATGCTTTTTGGTCTTTACAAAAGCAATCAAAAAACTTTAAAGAGTTTCACACAGAATTTTAAGATAAAAGATTTCACCTATAATTATAAATTAATTTCAAAAATGTTTAGTAAATGTTTTAAATGATTTTTTTTTTTGTAACTCAATATGAAAAATAAACAATATTATTTATAATATCTATACAAAAACTTTTTTATTTTCATGGATTTGGATACATTCTTTTAGTTATTTTATAGTATCTTATAATAATATTCGTAGCTTCTTTTATATTTAGAGGAAGTTTGTTACAATTACAAGTGTCGGGTCCTTCAGTTGCTTCATCATCACTCCAGGGACATATTTTGTAGTGGAATCCATATTTGGAGTACAGCATTTTTCGTTTTCTTCTAAATCCTCTAGCGTTGTTTTTAAATATTCAAGTTTTTTTAAATGTTCCTCCAAAAGCATGTCTTCAAATTGAAGTAAAAATAATTTTATTTGATGCGCGTACATTGTGAGGTTAGCTGAATTGTATCTGACTTAATGGAAAATGTGAAACTGATGATCCATTGTAAGATCTAACTCTTTTATACTTTTACTCCTTTGAGATAAATTGTAAACAAGCTGAGCTATATCTAGTCATCTCTTTTCCTTTATATACAAGATGTGTTATTCCATTTTCGTACAATTTCTAAAATGGTGTTTTAGTTGAAAATTTATTTACTCTTTATTATTTATTTATAACTCTTTGGTAAAAATATCCAGAGTGGTTCGTCGTCCTTGTCAGTCAAATAAAGGGCTATTTTCGTCCCATATGTGGTTTTCTTTATCTTACAACCAATGATCTTGTATTCGAAATGAATACATAAGTCTTCAGTCTTTGTGTAGCCAATAACAGGCTTTTGATCACTCAGAGTATCTATTTGCTGGTATATATTTGTGGTATATTTCATTTCCAAGCATGGCTCAGCTCTGCTTCTTCCCCGTCTTATCTCTATTTCTGCATTTTTCTTTTGCACTCTCCAAAGCTCCCGCTTCGACTTCCTATTTGGCACAGTGGTTCAAGGCCTGAGTTTCGGATGCCATCTCCCGTAGGTCGGGTATACACTATTGTTGTGAAAATTGTCATGCTGTCCAAGGCGAAATGAGGTCGTTCATTTTTCATTTCAGGTCATTTTTGGAGACAGACCAAAAATGGATTTAAAGAGTTGATCACTGGCTTTCGTAAAGTCAATGACCAAGTCAGCTACTAACGGAGTCTTCTAAGCGTAAGAAATCCGCTGTTTGTGATCCGCCTCACCCTGCTCAGCCGACATTAATGCAGCCGCTTATATCTCTGGCCACCCCAAGGGCTAGAACTGAGAAATATTCGTCCGAATTTCTCAGGGATAATGAGCAATTATCCGATATGTCCACCATGGCATCCCTTCAAGTGATGCCACAGGTCCTAGGGAACGAAACCCCCATTAGAGTCGCCCAAAAGGGTTTTCCACAGTCCGGACTACCGGCACCGACTGATGCTGCAGTTCTCGTACCTGCGACACCAAAACCCTTACAGGTGATTCCTCCATCGAAACATATATTTGTTTCTCGGCTTGCCCCTGATACTTCAGAGATTGATATCTCGGCTTATATCAAAACCAAAACAAAAGCCGATATAAAGGTGGAGGACATAACTAAATTTAAATATAATTATACACGGCGCACGTCTTCTTTTAAGATTCGTGTGCCCGCGCTAATGTTCAAGACGATTTGTTCTCCCAGTTTTTGGCCAGAGAATCTTTTCGTCCAAGGACATCCCAGCCCAGTTCCGTAAAGAAAAAAGTTAAAAAACCAGTGGGAGTGAGACTTCCAATATCGGAACCACTGACCAACCCTCCACCTCTTCTTTGGCCACTAACCCAAAAAACTAGTTTCGTCACTAACTCTTACCTATCAGAACACTAGGGGGCTCCGTAGCAAACTCCCTAAACTATATTCTGATAGTTCTTCCTTTGCATCCTACATTATAGCCTTTACAGAAATTTAGTTAAAGCCGGAGATCTTTAGCTCCGAAGTTTTTCCAAGTAAGTACACCACTTTTAGACGGGATCGACCTCAGCGAAGGGGGGGTGGAGTCCTCATTTTGGTCGACTCTACTCTTGCTTCTGAAGAGGTGAAATCCCAAGAGTTTGGTGACATAGAATTTATTTGCGTTAAAATCACTATGTCCGTGAAATCTTTATACATTACATGTTCATATATACCGCCTATGTCTGAACCGCCTACATATTGGCTGCATTTGTCCGCTATTCGACGCGTCTTTAATCTTATGACGGATCGTGACCAACTTGTAGCGGTGGGCGACTTTAATATCCCAGAATTAAAGTGGTCCAACGTCGATAACTTACCATGTCACTCTTTGTCACTTATCACTCACCATGACTTCACCGCGGGCATGTTTGACATGTCCCTAGGTCAGATTAACCATGTTAGAAATTCGTTAGGTCGGCTTTTAAACTTATGTTTTGTATCTGATCCTGATGGTACCGCTCTCTCCAGAGCTTTTCCCCTTTCAACCCCACAGGATCCATATCACCCCACGCTGGAGGTCTCTATGGAAACTATTCCTGGCATCGATCAGATGTCTTTATGCGTGGCAAATAAGATTCGCTGCTTCCGTAAAGCTGATTTTCAGAAATTTAATAGCCTTATTGATACATACGATTGGTCTGATATTCTGGCATGCACTGATCTTAACGTCACTTTAGAAAAATTTTGCTTTACTTTAAATAAATTTTTTGACTCATGTGTACCTTGGAAACATCCGTCCGCTTCAACAAATCCTCCTTGGTATACAAGGTGCCTCACTAACCTAAAAAATATTAAAAATAAGCTCTTACTAAAATACAAAAAAACCTGTAGTGGTGTTGATTTTTCGAGATACCTACTAGCTCGGTCGAATTTTACCGTGCACAACGCGGAATGTTATAGGAATTATATTGACCGCTGCCGGATACAATTTACTCAGGATCCAAAGCAGATTTATAATTTTGTAAACACTAAGCGTAAACACGTATCTTTTTCATTCGTGCTTACGTTTGAAAATTCATCTGCAACCTCTGATCAGGCCATTGCCGATCTATTCGCAGAATTTTTTCAAACAACTTATTCTCCGTCTAATTTGACAGATCAGCCTTACGCATATAACATTCAAGCAGCAAATCTTATTTTCTGTCCGTTTTTTTCTGAGAACAACTTATTATATGGTCTTTTAAGGTAAAACCCATTTATTCGCCAGGCCCCGACGGAGTACCAGCCTGTGTGCTAAAATACTGCGCCAGGGCTCTGTGCAAACCTCTTCTAAGACTTTTCAACTTATCTTTGAAAACCTCGATTTTTCCTCTTAAGTGGAAGGAATCATTCATAATTCCCCTACATAAAAAAGGGAAAAAGTCCGAGGCTGCCAACTACAGAGGCATCTCTAAGTTGTCGGCAATTCCAAAGTTATTTGAAAAATTAATTACCCCTCATTTGCAACACCTTTGCTTTTCGATTATCATTCCTTGTCAGCATGGCTTTATTAAGCGCCGCTCCACCACCACAAACTTATTGGAGTTGACATCCTTTGTCATAGATGGCTTTTGTAAGGGATATCAAACCGATGTAATTTACAAAGACTTCAGCAAAGCATTTGATTCAGTAAATCACTCACTCTTGCTGAGTAAACTGAATATGCTGGGTTTTCCTAAAGACCTCTTAACGTGGATCTCCAGCTATTTAGATGGAAGGACACAAAGAGTCTTATTTAAAAATATACAGTCCCGTCTGGTCCGTGCTACATCTGGCGTCCCTCAAGGAAGTCATCTTGGCCCGCTATTATTCACGCTTTTTATTAATGACTTGCCCCCTGCTTTAACGAACTCTCTGGTTCTTATGTATGCAGATGATGTAAAGCTTTGTCTTCAGTACAAATCCATCTCTGCCCAATGCAGTCTTCAGTCTGACCTTGATAACTTTCAAAAATGGTGTTTAGCCAATGATCTAATACTTAATGGATCAAAATGCAAACATATGTCTGTTTATCGTTCTTGCCCTCTGCAAGCTACTTATTCTATTAATGGGATTGCCTTAGAAAAATTAACCCAGTTTAATGATCTCGGCATCCTATTAGACATTAAACTTAAATTTGCCAACCATATTTCCTTAATGGCTAAAGGTTATATAGGCTAAAGGAGTCCTTGGTTTTATCAAAAGGTGGTCAAAAGAATTTAATGACCCCTATATTACCAAATGTGTCTGGAGTCCCCAATATGGAGTACATAAGGACCGCATAGAATCCGTACAAAAGAACTTTTTAATATTTGCACTTAGAGGTCTATACTGGGATGCAAATCTTCAGCTTCCATCCTACAGTAGCAGACTTTTACCATACTTATAAACTGCTCGGTGTAGTTTTTCTGCATAACCTTATTAACGGGGATGTAGATAGCCAGCATTTACTAACACGCTTAAATTTTAACATTCCTAATAGAAGGACTCGAAACTTTAGTCCTCTGTTCTTTAGCCGTTGTAGTTCGACATATGCACTGCATGACCCTTTTAGGGTATTATGTTCGAACTACAATGGTCTCTACTCTATTACATCTCTTTTCTGTCCCTCTATAAATATAGAAAAAATATAGAATTTTAAATTTCCTTACTAACTCCTCTTAGCTTAACAAATTTAAATTAGCTTAATATGTACTAACAAATCGTTTCTCGAGCGCCCCTCGGTCGTCTGGGCCTCTAAGCTTTATGATGAATACAGGAATGCTAGCTGATGCTCTTATTGATGCACAAGCCATTTCCAAATTCTGAAAGACCGCGAAAAAAAAAACAAAAAAAAAATAACTCTTGTATTCCTGGTTTCGTTCCAAAAAGGTTACTGTTAGGTACTAATCAACTTATTCAGTGATCACGCTCTTTTATACTTTTTATAATTCACTATAAGTATATATATATATAATATATATATATATAGAAGTAATATATACTTTTTATATAAATGAAAGGGATGACATCATGACCCTTTTATAAATGTATTTGGGTATATAAGGACTTTATAGCTATGAATATGCTAATTTTATTAGGAATGAAAGAGATGGCTGTATGGTTATTTCATTTTAAAATATGTAGGTAAATTATAATCAATAGCATAGATTCACTCATAAAAATATATATAAGAAGTTCTAGGTTTGATTTCGATCAGTTAATTTTCAAAATGAAAACTTTCGTTTGTGATCTCTGTTTAGAAAGTCATTCCTTTAAATATCGCTATGGATTAAAACGTCACATTCTAAAAAAACACAACTTCAGCAAAACAAAAGCACTATACTATAATTGCTACTTCTGTCCTAAAGTGAAAACGTACTGGCTCCGAAGTGAATTATACACCCATTTCATAATGGATCATCCAACGATATTAATGGAAATAATTAGCTTAACACAAACTTCAAAATATTTCTTTTAAATTTCAAATATAGTTTTTCATTTAATTTCAAATAAATTTTAACTAAGCCTTGATAAAAATAAAGTCCAAAAGTAATTTTTTTTGAAAAAATTTTTATTTTTCATGAAATAAAAATAATTATATAATAATGAAATGTGGTAAAATAGTCTTTTATTTATTCATTATTTCTAAGCCAATCAATTAAAATTTTATCAAATTCCTCATCCATTAAACTTATTTAATTATCATTTTCGTCATTTATTTCAAAAAATATGTGGTCATCGTCCGGGAAAGAAAATTCTGTTGATGATTTTTCCTCTCCCTCGGGGGTCTCCGGAATGAAGCACGGAGAAACTGGTACGTCGTCGTCGTCGAATTCCTCAAATATTTTTTTTTGAGTGTCCGGGGCATACGTTTTATCCTCGATGGTAGTTGCTGAATAATCCCATGTTAAAAAGCTCTTCTTGGGTTTTCTCCCCAATACCAATTAATGATAAAAGTGCACCGTTCGATACACAAATATCACTAAGAGCGTGTTGGGTATCCTCGAATATAATTTCTAACTCGCTCATATTTTTTTATCTTTTTATTTCAACTTCAAACTCTTTCTTTAGGTTTTGGATTTATACTAAAAATTTGATTCTTAAGCCTAGTACTCTGACGACGAAAATCCGCTGTCGAAAATCCGCTACGAAATCGCACTTTATTTAGCTACCGAGCTAGTGTGACCAAAAAAATTAAGGAAAAGGGTAATACTGAATAGCTGTTGTTTTTAAACAAAAAACAAATAAGCAAAAATGAATTCAAACCGATTGAATTTTGGTGTTTTCTTTATGTATTTCCCCGCTAAGAAGCTGATTAAGAAAAAGAAAACTGGGTCAAAATCAAAATCAAAATCAATCACAAATCATTTCAATGCCATTTTATGGAATTAAAATGCCCCTTGTGGGTCAAATCCCATATTGTCGGCTTCGCCTTGACCGCACTAATTAGCTTGACTTTATCCTCGCGAGCCGAAAATTTTTCGGTCCGACAATTTTTTCTTTCAAATTTTCGCTCCATGTGTTAGCTATCAAAATAAATCAAATTAATTCTTTTTACACCCCAAAATCAGCTAATTATTTTTTTTTTTTGATCCGGCAACGCCATTCAATTCGATAGCTAAAATTTTCGTCGTCAGAGTACCGGAAAGATCTAGGAGACAAAAATTTCTTCTTCTTCCTTTTTCTACACTGTTTTTTTTTATATAGAGTTTGACAGCTGTCACTCGTGCGACAGCTTTAGAATAAACCTCAAAACCTATTGATCCTCGAAAACGGAAAACAGGTACTTGTGTTTGAATGTATTGGTATCATCAATACATGCACATGAGTTAACGCATGAAAACCACCCCAATTTTCCAGACATTTTTCCGCTTAATGAATCGGGAAAACCAATCAGAAGACTCGAATGAAAAGATAACGCTTAGAGCCTAGAGCCTACAGTAGGGAGTAAATAGGCAATCGGCTGATTTCTTGCGTCATATCCGTGTATGCATGTATAAGTTGGTGGGAACGTAAATCCACAATCCAATATACACTCATATATATATACTCCTAAAAAAAAATACATATTGACCTTTCATCCGACCCTGACATAAATATATCTCCTGCAAGAAAGTGATAAAAAGGGATCGCAGCAGGTCAATTGTTAATCCGAGGTCCGAGTTAATTTAAAATTAATTAAAAAAGAATTGGAGTAAAAAATCCTTTTAAATGATATGCAACACCATAATAAAATTTTGGAAATTTTTTTTTATTATTATTTGTTCTTCATCATTAATTTTAAATTATTTACAAAAGAATTGTAGTCAAATATACTTTTAAATGAACTGCAGCAACATGAATATAATTTTTGTAAAGAAGTATTTTTTTGTGTTCATCAATTTTATTTATTTTTTCACGATCCTGAATCTTATTTATTTTTTCACGATCCTGAATCTTAGACAGGTATCTTAAGTAGTCAGTTGAATTTGTAGGGAATTAGGCAAATGGCGTATAAGCGTCAGAAAAATTTTAGTAGTATGTAATTAGGCAAGCGATGATCCTGGCAAGTTTCATTTTTACATGATCTTTTCTTTACATGCATATTTCCCTTAATGGGAACCAATGCAAGATATCAGAAAATATAGAAAACATAGACGGCGATGATCCTGTCAAGTTTAATTTTTGACATGATCGTTTGCTTTTATGTTAATATAGGGCGTAACGTATAAAATATTACGGTAGATGGCGCTGCCCAATTTTACACAAACTTGACCACTAAATTTCCCTTGGACACCGTTTGCCTAATTACATACTAATAAAATTTTGTATAATAATTTTATTTTATAAATTATAAGACTTACATAAAGAAACCTGCTGCGATCCCTTTTTATCACTTTCTTGCAGGAGATATATTTATGTCAGGGTCGGATGAAAGGTCAATATGTATTTTTTATTTAGGAGTATACGATATATATATGAGTGTATATTGGATTGTGGATTTACGTTCCCACCAACTTATACATGCATACACGGATATGACGCAAGAAATCAGCCGATTGCCTATTTACTCCGTACTATATATATACAATTTAAAAGCATGAATAATAATCAAATTATTTTTAACAGATGTTAAGGAGATAATAATTTCTTTAAATAGAAATCCAAATATGGCAAAATAAATGGATTTTATATGAAAATTTCTTTGAGTATTTGGAACCTTATTAAGGCTTAAGGCTCTAACTGTACCGCCGCCGAACTTTAAAAAGCCATGCTGGAAACACAATAAGTATCGCATAGTTTGGTTATATGGGGCGAATCAAACGTCGTAGATCTCGCCAAAGTCGGGTGGGTTAAGAATAAGGAATAATCTAATTACCCAACTACTGGTTAAAATAATTCTCTCTCTCTTCTGAATCTGTTTGAATTTTAGGGGATTTGATTCTTTGTTTTTGGATTTGATTATGTAGTACAAGTATCCGGGTTTCTTTATGTGTTTCTAGCTAGTGCACTTCAATGTATTTTTATTATGTGTTGTATGGATACGTAAAAGGACCACCCCCTTCCGTCGAACTTAGTCTTAGACCACAAGAAGTGCACGCACTTCACTCCAATCCATACGTCCCGGTATATACCCTGGACTTTGTAGAAGATCTTCTAACTTGGTTCTGTTTCAACAACAACATGCATCCAAATATTACAACTGTTGATAGAAAGCTGTTGCTTCTGGACTCAACAAAAAAAAAATGGGTTTCTATGTAAGTGGTTAATGGACATGCCAAAGCAAGAAACTCTCTTAAAGACGTTTTCTGCCTCGTCGGCTTAGTAGATAAGAACTTTAAAGTCCCAAGCAGAAATCTAGGCCAGCTTAACATTCCGCCATGTTGGTCAAATTTAGCTTTTCAGTGCAATCCTGGTGCAGCGAAAAGATGCCATTAGATGCCGAGTAGCTGGCGCCCCCTAGCGGGCTCCTACACTTGTGGACGTGAGATGTTTCGCAGCCCTGTTGACATTGACTCCTAAGCTAGCGTCCTTTACCGACCAGACGCTGTCATTGGCTCTTCTACGTTTCCCAGTACTGATTACCCGCTGTTTTGTCGATCAGTTGACGTGACTTGCGCAATTCTAGTGTGGCAGCCACGTTTTTCGGGCTTCTATTGTCGAGAAGACAGGTGTAAGAAGAAGAGTTCCTGGAAGATAAATCTCTCCTGGTGTCTCTTATATCGGCGGTTGGCGTGCAGTCTGAATCCTCGCGGAGGCCTATCTGGTGCTCTATCAAGGACGGATTAGGATTGACGCGGCAGGTGAGTCAGTCCCACTCGGGTGGTCACCCTTTAACAACTTCTTTTCTTCTCCCTTGCATAAAAATCTAAAAATATCTGAAAACAACAGAGGTTCCTCTTAACTTTTAGCCATTCCAAAGTTATTTGAAAAATTAATTACTCCTTATATTCAACTACTTTTGTTCTTCGATTATGTCTCCATGTCAGCATGGTGTTATAAAGCGTCACTCCACCACGACCTATCTTTCGGTAGTCCATATTTCCGCTGAAGCAGTTACTCTCTATCCTTTTGATTGATGACTTTTCCTCAGCTTTAATAAACTTGTACCTCTCTACGTATAATAGAAGATGGTAAGCTTTTTGTGTAATATAAATCCTCTTATGCCCAAGTCAAACATTATTTCTTTATTATTTTTATAACTAAAGTTTAGATAATGATTTAATTTTCAATGGAAAATTGTAAACGTATGTAAACGTTTTTATCTTTCTAGCACTCTCCATGCTACGTTTTTCTCAATAGGACTACATTTTAAAAAATGATCTCAGGTTAAAGATATTATTTTAGGCTATATATATGTATATATATATGTGGTTATATGTATACTATTAATTTCAAAGCCCCACTGCCCAAACAAATATTATTAATAAAAATCGTTCACCAAGTGGCATTTCAGTACTTCGTTTCGATACGAATGTTGACAACGACGATGGATGGGAACGAATACAATGAAGACTAACTTATGAATCCGAGCAAAATACACTTCGTTGGATCCAAACTTTGATAAGAGGCTTTATCTTGCGACAGAGATCTGCGAGAAGGTGAGCGGCACATATCTCAAGACAAAGGAGCGTCCTTGTCTTGAGCGGCGCTACCTTATAGTCAACAACGAAACTTGATTACCTTCTAAATGTTCGCAACGAATATACACGCAGGCTCCATAGGTTCTCATCGATGCGTCAGAAAAGGCATAAATTTGAATAGGCGACATTAATTCGGTAAACACGAATCTCGGAATTGAAATGTCCTCTCAGTTTGAAATGGCAATTTGTATTATGTTTCACGTTATTTCCAAGTGCAGGGGAATTTACGCATCCAAATCTAGCTTATTTACCCAATGTTCCTGTAGTAGGATCTTTCTTTTAATAAGTATGTCGCTTAATAAGCCAAGGAGGTCAAACACTTTTGATGTCACAGAAAGAATGTTCCGCTTAGTTGCCCTTGGACCCATGACTGAAGCATCAATTTCAAATTTAAATATGCCATCTTTAGAAACCCAAGCGATTTCTAATGCTTTCATCAGTTCATGAGTCCGGATGCCGGTACTTTAAGCGAGTTTGAAAAACACTTTCTCAAATCAAACCCAGCGTTTTGAAGATCCTGAGTTACTTCAGACTTAACTGTTTTTAACGACTCAATGCAACCAGCAACCGTTAGCATGTCGTCGACGTAAATGTGCTTTGAGGTCGTAAGACATGTGCTTTGAGGTCGTAAGACACACTGATGGGGTATGACATAGTGTGGAGTAGCAAGAACATTATTGCTTGTAGGGGACATTGTCCAAATTAATATCTATTGACTCGATTTATTCTTGTTAGCAATTCATGCTAGAGACAGGCCGTTGAGGAGTTGAGTCTTATATATCAAGATACTATTCATCCAAGAAGAGTTTTTTTTGGAGAATGGGATGGGTCGAACCTTGTTTTATTTAGCTAACGAAAACAGTTTGAAAAATGACTCAGCTCCAATAAATATGTCTATCCGCTGCGGCTTATAAAAATGTAGATCTGCTTAAGGCAAGTTCTTTGGCAAGTTCACTGGTTAGTCTTAAAATCCAAAAGTCGAACAGGAACTCACTACCATTAATTGCTAACTTCACCACCCTGTGTATCTTTTTCTTTTCTTTTTATAAGCTTGACCAAATCAAAGCAAGTTGATACAAGATTTCTCCCTACGGATCTGTAAGCGTTGAGCAAGATCTTCAGTAATGAAGTTCATTTGTGATCCAGAGTCAAGTAATGCTCAGGCCAATATGTGTTCGCCATTTTTAGTTCGAACGCTTACGATCGACGTCGCTAACAAAACCCTCTCTAGGGAAGATGATAACAAAGCATGTGACGTAGAACGGCCATCAAGATGTAGCGCTGGAGGAGGATTTTCATTTAGTGGTGGTAAAGCTAAGCTATTTTTGGTCACAGTAAATCGGTGCAGAAGCATGTGGTGCGATCTTGCACAAATTTGACACCTAGTCGATTTACACTTCACAACCATTTGACCTTTTCGCAGACAATTTAAATTAATGTGAGGCTGACTTGAAAAACTCAAGCCCTTGCATTACAGTAAGGCGAGGGAACGGACTACACTGGACAAGTCTATGGTCTTGTGTATTACAATAAGCATGTGGCAATTGTCGGACCACAGTGGCAATTCCTTATAGTCCAGTGACTCTTTCCATTTTTCTCGAGTCACTGAATCTACTCTACTTAAAACTAAATAAATAATCATCGAGTTTTTAATTTTATGGATATTTTTTATTTTTTGTATTTATTTATTTATTAACAATGATCTGTAATTATGGATTTTTATAACTAAAAGTTAGGATAATTAAGCTAAACGAGGTTTTTTATTTAATTACATATAGGGATATTTCAGGGGATAATAAATGGGAAAATGAGTTGTGGTTTTTACAAATAACGCGAAATGGATCGTGCTCAGCAAAATTAGTCCTAGAAATTGGTAACGAAAGGGATCGGAAGGATCTAGTTAATCTATAAGGAACAGAAAACATTAATTTTTCAAGAAGTATTTTGAGACCACCTCTCCAAGAATAAGCACATGAAGTAGCATAACCCCGGCACAAGTACGGCGCTTTTTCAATGGAGGTTGGGTTAATATTTTTAACCGGCAACGATATGACGGAAGGCAAGTGACAGTATCACAGTTTAAACCTTTTAATGAAACTAACAGAAAATGCTTTTGGACAGATTCAGTCCTTTTTTGAGGAACCAAATATTGCGGACTCCAAACGCACGGACAGTATTCCAAGATAGAACGAACCAAAGATACATATGGAGTTTTAGTTGTGAAAGGATCATCTAATTCTTCGGACCAACGTTTGATGAAATCTAGCACACCCCTGGCTATATTGACTGTCAATGATATATGTTCATTGAACAACTAATTGTCAAAAAGGACTCTAAGATCGTTAATATGCGAAACACGATCTAAGACGTTATTCCCATGTGAGTACGAGACAATGTGAGGCACACTGCGATTAAACGTAATAACCTTACACTTTAAGCAGTTAAGCAAAAGGAGATTGTTTAAACACCACAAGAATACTTCGTTGAGGTCTAATTGCAGGTGTCTATGAACAAAATGGTCTGAAAAAGAAAAACATAACTTGACATCATCGGCATACATAATTAACATAATTATTGTCCGCAGCATAATTTACGACACTAGGTAAATCGTTAACAAAAAGAACAAACAGAAGAGGTCCTAAGTGACTACCTTGTGGGACACCAGATGAAACGTTTCTAACCTGGGATGTAATATTTCTAAACAAAACACGCTGCATGCGGTCGGATGGAGAAAACCGCATGAGATACAGCTTATGAAGGAGAAGATAATGGTTCACTGAATCGAATGCTTTGCTAAAATAAGTGTATACCACATCAGTTTGCATGCGGCTCAGAAAACCATTGTGAATGATCGAAGTGAATTCAAGAAAGTTAGTTGTGGTAGCGATGCTTGACAAAACCTTGCTGTGAACTGGAAATAATGCTTTTACAAAAATGTTGCAGTAGGGAAGAAACCACTTGTTCTAGCAGTTTGGGTGGGAATCGGAGATAGCTTAGCAATCCCCCGGTAGTTCTTAATAAGTGATTTCGAGGCTTTGTTATGAATCGGAATAATAAATGATTCATTCTATCGCTTGGGAAGACATGCAAGCTCCAAGGATAAATTGAATAAAATAGTAAAAGAATAGCAAAGGACATCTGAGCAATGCCTTAGAACACAGCTAGCGACATTATCAGGACCAGCAGAGAATGAGATATCTATTGTTGAGAGAGCTTTGAACACATCCTGAAATGGAAATTTTGACAAACAAATGTTGTTCATGTGTGGTAATTTATAAAGATAAGAAGAATTGAGATTATATGAATCGGACGAATAAGTTGTTTGAAAAAATGACGCAAAGAGATTAGCAATACCTAGCTCAGAAGAATGTGAGATATTTTTATATGATACGGAAGGAAGAAAAAGATTTGATTTACGTTTTATATTGACAAAAGAATAGAAGGAGCTCGGATCATTACGAAAGTTTACCTTACAAATCGTAGTATAACGCTTATACATACAGTTGATTATTGAGAATAGGTGAGAAAGGTGCTTATTGAACCATGGTGGTTTTGTAGACAATGATGATGGGACTTCAAGAACAAATTTATTCAACGCATCATGAAGTATTTCATGACAGAAAATTCCAATCAATTTCAGCTAAATGTTTGCGAAGGGCAATAAAATCTGTCTTTCTGAAGCATTTGAAACGTTAAATTGAACATTAAAGCAAGCATCATTATGAGGCACATTAATTAACACCGATGCAAATAGTGTAGGATGGTGAAAGTCTTCAGGAAGCGATAGCGGCGAGGACCGAATGACTGTCACAAAGGATGGCACATAGAAAAATGTTAGGTCCAGAAATCTTCCATGAGTGTTATGAATTGGGTTAAGTTGGAAAAGGGCAAAATCAGTTAAGTCATCGATAAAGTCGCTATGTCAACTGGGAAGCAGGGAATTGTCTTCCTCAGACGGGATCCATGAAATCAGGGGTTGAATATCTTCAACAATGGAAGGAATGTAGGAACAGGTCAGGAAAATATGAGAGGAGCCATTTAAAACTTTCACCGCAATGAACTCTATTCGGAACTCATTTGAGAAAGGAATATGTTCAGCAGGTTACTCATTATTGACAGCAATGAGGACACCGCGTACAAAAGATTGACGATCCAATCCAATGACGAACAAAAATTTTATAATCAGAGACAGAGGAATTAAGCCAAATTTCAGTAAGCGCGACAGCACCGAAATAAAGAGAAGCACTCCTTGTAAAAAATTGGCTCAAGTGACCCAAAATACTTCGAACGCTTTGACAGCAACAGGAAAATACTTGATTATTCAGTTTTTGAACCAGTTTCTGCAGGGCTAGGATTCTGAGCGTCTTTTGCTAGGAATTCATGAATGACACTGTGCTCAGGCCATGCTACAAGATCAAGTGCTTTTCCGAGGTAGGAATCAGGTAGGACTATTTTAAAAGAAGATATAGAACGCTTATGTTTAAAGTTAAACGTAAAAACAAGTATTTCATTAGGAGGTACCTTAGGATGGCTTATCAGGTGACTCATCAACAGTAATGTCCGGCATAAGGCGAGAAACAATATTGCCTTACGGGGAGTAACAGCGCTCAGCGTAGTTCCAGAAGATCTAACCTCAGGCGCCACACCAGTCAGAGGCCTTGGAGACAGGATAGCCAAAATTAAGCACCAGATTGCAGGTTGTCCAATGATGGAGGCTCCAAGATGATAGGAGGCTCAAGGTTTGTACTCCCCGCTGGAAGGCTCATCATGTCGGTTGGCACTGGAAGAGCTTCAGTAGGTAGACAAGTAGGCGATGGTAAAATATGATGAAAATGGTATTGAATGGTGGTGTTTAAAAAGCATCGACTTGTACAGCATGGGATGTAGGGATACCCAATAAATTGGCATTCAGCAGGTTGGTGTTCGGAATTTTTCTTCCAAGTGTCCACCCGGGGTCCATCTCTCACAAAATGATAAATAAATATTAAACGATAACGAAACGAAAAATGTGGCCTAACTTATCTCTAGCGGCGAAGTGGGGCGAATTCCCACAAGAGTGAATATGAGCTTTCGCTTCCGCTCTGCCCAATCTATTTAATACTAGATTTAGATAACTACATAACTAGAGATAACTAACAAATTCAAGTAAATAGTAGCAATTCAAATTCAAAACACTTCAAAAATTAATTTAATTGTCGTATCCGTTGACACCTTCTATCTTCAAAAACACGAAATTTGGGTCGTTTCCGATTTTAAGTTAAATGGCAGCTATACATAGGATACAGTTGGTATTTCGTATTATTTTTCCGAAAATTGATTTCATAAAAAATCTGTACTCTATAAATCTAAAAAAACAGACGGACAGATGGACATGCTTATATCGACAAAGAGGGTGATCGTGATAAAGAATATGTATACTTTATATGGTCCAAGCAGTCTCCTTCATGGCGTTGCACATTTTTGACCAAAATTATAATACCCTCTGAAATAGTATTGTAATGCAGCCAAAGCCCAAGCGATTTCAATTGAAATAGCAGACTTTCCAGCTGTTATTTTCCAAACAACATGTTATATATACAATTTTAGGGTTTTATGTGTTGCTTAATGCCTTCACACTAATTTCAATTACATTTTAAAGCTCTTTTCGGTATAGTCTCAAGCTCTTTCAGCGATGCAGTCTTTGTCTCTTCAATCGTTGCAAATGTCTGTCCATTCATAGGTGTCTTTAGTTTTGGGAACAAGAAAAAGTCACATGGGGTCAAATTCGGTGAATATGGCATTATTATTGGCGGCTGAGGCATTATTGTGGTGTTGTTTTTGGCCATGAACGTTTTTTTCTACAATTCTGGACTTTTCTTTTGTATTGCTTCTTGCAAACGGCGCATAACTTCCAGATAATACTGTTTATTGACCGTACGACCATATGGTAAAAAGCCCTGATGCACCACGCCATGGTAATCGAAGAAAACAGTGATCAAAATTTTAAATTTGATCGAACTTGATGTGTTTTTTTTGGTCTTGGCTCACCTGGACTCTTCCATTGGGACGATTGAAGCTTCTAGTAGCGAATGATACGTTTGTGTGCCCGAATGGTGTGCAGAGGAAAAGGCGAAGAAGAATGAATGGGCATTCTTGGGAATGAATCTGACTTCATGGTGCTAAACGAGCAGGAAGTTGTATTGTTCACCGGGGTCTTGAAAGTGTTAATGTTTTTGGTAATCTTCCTTGGTCCTCCAAGTCTGGTCTGGTTTACGGATATTGTTGCACTCCTACGGAGGCGGGTTTGAGTCAGATCCCTTGCAAGCAGAAGTCCTAGAAGGATCACTGGAAATTTGTGTGGCCAATTCGTCGGGCTTTTAGACATGATGGCTGCTTTAAAGCTTGTGGGTGATGCGCAATTGTATGTAGGTGGTCGATTCCTAGTAGCCTTGAAAGTTAATTGAATAGTCTCGATTCGAATTGTCTGCCTTGATTCCTTGTGATTCGAGCCAGTATTCCAATTCTGATGATCCAGGAGAAAATTAGGGCAGATGCTACGATGTCTGCTTGCATGACTTCAAAAGCAATAGCTTCTGGCCACCTCGTGTAACGATCGATGATCGTAAAGCAGTATTGGTACGTATTGTGGTACTCGATTGTGGTAAAGCTCCGATAAGATCCGATAGATTGATGTGCTTAAATCTCTTTTTTGTTTTTTACGAATTCGGAGATTCTTTTCTGCATAGGGGGAAGACAAATTGTTATTTTAAAAATTGTATTTCTGCTTTTTAGTTTCTTCAACTTTTTGTATCTTAATGGCTGTGAAATGAATGGATGTATGCTAGAACTAGACACATCGCAAAATATTGAGTGTTTTGTTTGGGGAATACTTGGAGTCCTTAATTGAAGCGAGATGGTTTTACAACCACTTGCAGACTTTGCAGTTCTGGACAGCTAGTTTGTGATTTGCTGATTTCCTCAAAATATGCGTATCTGCGGTTGGGTTTTCGGCCCCTTCTGCGTGATGTCGTGAATGGCCCTATAAATTCCAATTGGCTAAGCTGTCGCGGCGTCGCGGATGTCTCAATTTAATTGATCCTTTTGGAAAACACATTTGCTGAGGTTTACGGTGAGATTTTTTTCTTGCCGCTTCTCGAAAACTTGGCGCAGGTGTATGTGATGTTGTTGTGTGTTGGCTGATGGGACGGTTAAGCATCGACGTAAACAAGAACGAAGGATTGATCTCTGAACGCTTTATGCATATAGCGTTGGAAGGTACTAGTTGCGTTCCACAGTCCGAACGTCGTGTATAAAAATTCGAACAGACCAAATGAAGTTGCTATGTCCGTCTTAGGGATGTCTTTCGGATCTATTGCGATTTAATTATATGCGCGGTTTCGATCGATTTTAGAGAAAATAGATTTCCGTAAAACATATGTGTGCCATCTTAAATAATTGGTAGTGGATACTGGTCCGTTATGGATTGCGCATTCAGGGCCGCATGGTTGCCATCCACCTGTAGGTTTACGTACCATGTGTAAGCATATTGGCTTTTCGACGGTCTGCTTACTCCCATATTTACTGGATATTGGAACTCGTTCTTTGCTGCTTGAGGTTTTTCTGGGGAGTCTTCGCAGTCGCAAAAAGGTGCTACTTTGGTTCCGATGACGTGGGTAGCTCTGGTCATTGACGATGGCTTTAAATTCCTTAAACAATTTATGCGAGTGCGTTGGCTGTATTAAAGGTTTTGATTTCAGATGAATTTCGTTGAGTGTTGATGCTAAGCATGTCAAACGTGTTTGCATCTGAGATGTTATCAACTAGCTTAGGCTCATTGATGTTAACGAGGAAGTTGAAGCGATGTGGGAAACCCGATTTAATGATTGGAGTATTGGTATCAGCAATGACGAAATTCCAAGTGTAATAACGAAAAGTCCTAAGTCCAGTGTCAAGCGGATGGTGCCGTATGATTTCACTTCTGTGCCGTTCACTGCAAAGAGTGTATGCCAGTTGGCGTTTTGCTTATTCCTGTGCATATCGCTGGATGGAATGATCGATACGTCGGCTCCAGTGTCGACTGAAAATTGTGTACCAGATTGGGCGTCTGGTACGAAAAGTAGGTTGCAGTATGAGATTTTGTTTACGTTGATTTTGATTATACGGAGAGGTGAATAAACGTGTTCCGTTCAAGGTGCCTCGTGAATTTCTGTCGGAAGGAATGTAGGAATATAAATATAAAAATAGAAATAAAAATTTTCTGCGTAATCGTTATCTCTTACCTGGTTCTACAATCTATAATGTTTTAAAACACCGAAAGTTGATTTTTTTTAAGTTGATGGTAAACCTAGTTTGAACTTCTGTGAGTCGGCTTTTAATTTAATGTTCTGTACCAGATCCAAATAGCATTACTCTTACCACCACGTCACACCAAGCTTATGATTTTAATCAAAGCCATTACCAGTGTCAGTCATAAGACTGTTTGCGTTGCAATAAAAATTGTTAGCTGCCGAGCCTTTTTTAACAGTGATTAAAAAATAACTCTAGATCAGTAAACTTTTATTTTGGGATAAATTCGCACCCGCTCCGTAAGCGGTTATACACAGTTGTGAAATCTCAGAATCTTGTTTTTTTTCGAAATTACCTTTGCGGTGGACGAGATTACTAAAAAACGATTAATTCGATCAACACCAAATCTGACCAAGTCCGTGAACGAAAGATTTAAATTTTTTTTGAAAACCCCTTTTTTATAGCATAAAAATCGAAAATCTTATACCTTGAAAAGTACATTTTTTGCTAAACCGTCGCCATTTAAAAAAATTTTTTTTTTCAAAAAATCGATATAATTTCATTTTTTGCGCGGTATAACTGTATATAACCCCTTAAGTGGCTCAGCTCCAATTACAAGGAAGACTAAAAACCTATGCATTGCACAAGAGCGAAAGAACTCTAAAGGCTTGCACAATAAACGCATTAGTTAATCTCCCGTAAAGCTCCCGGTCAAGGGTGACAACATAATACGGGAGCGCAGCTGAGAGAGAGCGGGACAGAGCATGGGATAGTGCATAAAGAATAATACATGATAACAGATAAAAAATGTGTGTGTTCAATGCACCTTTATTACAGCTGATGATATTTATTTCTGCTGGTCCCAACACCAATGCTAACGAATGTGGCTTAAGATCAGTTTAAATTTTATTTAGCTTAAATAAATTTTTTGAATTAGTTTTAAGTTAAATTTGCATTTTTTAAAGTCTAGTCGCTATAGAAAGAAAATGTATACCACCGACACCAAATATATAGAAGTCAAGTCAAAATTTGCTATTTGCGTTTAATCTGAATGAATGACATATCAATCGAGAGATATTGCTTTAATATGCAATGATTTTTGTCAAAATTCTTCTTCAACAACGCTTAAAGCTTAAATACATACCAGCTCGATCTGACAATCCGTTCACAAGTTACACAATGCAACAAAAAAAAAAAAATATGGAGGAACTTTTAAAGTGACATAGTAGGAATGGTTTATTACGTCGGATTTAGCACATAACCGTGTTTGAAAAATTTGTAACACCCTCAAAATCTTGATTTATTTGGAAAAAACATTTTTCGGGAATTTTTTGCGCTTCAAAATTTCTGAAGGCCTATTTTTAAACCAGTGGGGGCAAAACGCACACATATTACTACAGTATAATTCACTTAGCTGCCTCGATGCTTAGCTGCATCGTCATGATAACTGCCTTTATTTCTATTTTTTCTGCATTTATGGTCTCATTTGTATGAAATTAATTACGTTTGCTGCATTCAAGTTAGCTGCCTTTCGCACTTAAGTGCCTCGTTTCGGCAGAATTTAACTGTCTTATTCTATGAATGCAACTTAACTGCGCCATCTAGGATTCGAGCGTTGATGATAATGAATCCGTTGAGGTGGAATGCAGACAACATATTAATTGGGATGAATAGTCTACTATTGATCAAGACATTGTTTGTCATGGTCAATTAACAGACAAAGAAATAGTGCATTCTGTAGTTTCCAAAAATAACGAAGACGGAAGCGATATAGATCAAACTGACCAAACTGATGACTACGCAGACGAAGAACCGGAATGCCACACTCTTAAAGAAGGGTTTTTAGCCAATAAGCTGCTAAAGCGTCTTTGCATTCAAAAGAAATGCGAAGAATTTCTTCCAAGCCTTACATCCTTAGAGGACACATTTTTAAAAGAATCTGTATCGGCATCAGTGTAAACAAAAATAACAGAGTTTTTTCAAGAAAAATAATACATATAGTATGTAAAAATAAATAAGTGTATAACAAATGTTATACAAGAACTACAAGCTTAATTCTTTCAATTTGCAATGTTATATAAAATTAATTTAAATGGATCAAATTTATTCTATTTTAGACAGTTTATAAAAATTACGTTAGCTGCCTTTTAAAGATAGCTGCCTCCAAAATCACTGCAATCGGCTCGAGGCAGTTAAGCGAATTATACTGTATTTGAATGTACGCATAGCGGAGAAAAACAATAAGAGCAAGGATAATAGCAACAATTCAAATAATTTTTTTTTCTATCCGTTTCTTAATAATATTTTTACTTAAGAAACTGACATTGTTGTCATGTTTTTCGGACTTTGAAGTTATTTTTTCGGTATAACTTACATGAAAATGTGTAATTTTTGACACATATCAATATTGTCTCTTTAATCTTCCTAATGAATAAAACAAGACCAATTTCATTAGGAAATCATGAAAATTGTTGAAGTTATAACGCTTTTCCCAAAAAGTCAAAATAATTAAACAAATTCCTTTCCGCACTGATATTAGAGGGGATATAAAATTAGAACACGATAGATCCATATATGGTAATACCCATGTGCCCAATCCGTAACAAAATTTGTTAATAAAGAAATTAAAAGAATGTTTTCCGAAAAAATCTTACAACCTAGCAGGAGACTGTACAACTCTCCAGTTATTGGAGCTCCGAAAAAACGGAACGAAAACACGATTTCCAATAGATACCCTATGCAAGATCCATTTGTTATATCTCTTTATTTGAAATAAACTCCAATTTTGATGCGGTTTATCTTATTAGATATGCACCTAAAAATAAGAAATACACTTTTTTTTCGCTTTCACAATTTTTTATTTTTTACACCTTTATTAAGGATAAAGAATATGTTGCAAAAATACATCAAATATGCTTCAACATGGTTCAACATTAAACTTCATATTTTCCAAAAATTCATTGCACATAAATTAATTTATTTGTAATGTTTTTATTGCATATTTAATAGTTCCAGTACTCAGCAAACATCGATAAATCGTTAGTTTTATTATAATATTTGCTATGAAGCGCTCAAATTACCGTTTAATTTAAGTGATAGTTATTAACACGATTATTTCTTTTATTGAAGCATATAGCTACTCCACATATGTTTCAAATCATTAAAGAATATCCTGCACAGTTTGGAAACTTGCATCTTTTTTTTTTGTCTGCCGAAATTGGCCAATGTCTAACCTGATCCTGTCGTACCATTTGATTTGGTACATGCTGAGTTGGACCTCTCTGCTTTTTTTAGCTGCAATTCACTTTCAATAACAGAGCTGAGTAAACCCAAATTTGTTTAATGTAAACTCTTGTTTGCACTTCTGCAATATCAATCCAATAGTCTGATAAACTAAAGACTTTTCCAGTATATCTGTCGGGTCAAGCAGCTAACAACTAATTTAAACATAATTAATAATTAACTGATGTTTTGTTGGTCGCATTTGGATTTCAAATATTTTTCATAAATCCTAATTTCATATGCGGCATGAATAAAGTTTATAACGTTGAAATTAATTAAATTCTGATTTTTTATTTACGGCATTGAAAACGCTCAATGACCAAACATTGGTGAACCCCGACGTGATCGTTAATATATTTATATACACATAAACAAATTACTAAAACAAAAACAAAACAATTTTGTAAACAGTGTTATGTGAAAAATTATCATACGTGGCTAATAAGTTTGTTTACAATAATAAAGAAATTTTAATATATTATTATATTATACATACATACAGGCATAAACATAAACGTTAGTTAACAAGCACACATACATATTTACGATCCACAACTCAAGTGCATTCGCCCGCGCATAGACTTCATACAAACATACGCTCGCACATAGCTTCATATATATATATACATTCCACAATTCCGCTACGGTTCTGAGCGCACAGTGGGACAGATCGTGTTCGCTGCGAGCAAATAAAATTTATTTCGGGTTGTTCGGAACTCAATATAATAAATCATGATCTCCAGCGGCGCCGTCACAGGAGCACCCACTCCAACCCGGAGTGCTATTTTAAAGTGCAAGGCCCTGGGTATTCTCCAGGACTTACAGAGGATCCAAGGAGCTCTTTAGCCTATTTCCAAGGTGGATAATGCCATGCTATACGTGCGACATGGTCAGATAGCCACCATGTTTAGCGACTTCAAGGTCATCCACGGGGAGCTTGAGGATTTGGACATTTTGCAGATCAGCAGTCACCTTCGATGGACTGTTTAGGAGCTCGTAGCGTCGATGCAGGCGGAAATTGAGCACGAGACGACCGCTCTTCTTGAATTGCTGCCCACTTTACCTTTGCCAACGGAATTTCCACCATGCAGGCTAACCCATGATTAGGTCAAAGTTTTCAAGTGCTGCCTCCTTTGCCGCTCCCTACGTTCAGCGGTGGATACTCGGAATGGGCTGAATTTTACTCGATCTTCTCTACCATCGTCGGCAGCAATCCTCGTATTAGTAAGGTGGAAAAGTTGCAAAGGTTGCGATCTTGCCTTCGGGAGTCCGCTTTCGAAGCAGTTCGTTCCTTTGAAGTCTCCGACGAGAACTATGATGTTGCGCTGAATTTATTGGAGAAACGATTTAATAACCGTCGTTTAATATTTCAGGCACACGTGAACGAGATTCTGGGCCTCAGTCTTTTGGAAAGTGGCTCAATAGCAGCTCTTCGAAGTCTTTCGGATAAATTTAATGCCCATATGCGAGCCTTAAAGAATTTGGGTACTTCAGTTCAGATCGCCAGCTGCATCATGAAAACCCCTTTTTTATAGCATAAAAATCGAAAATCTTATACCTTGAAAAGTACATTTTTTGCTAAACCGTCGCCATTTAAAAAATTTTTTTTTCAAAAAATCGATATAATTTCATTTTTTGCGCGGTATAACTGTATATAACCCCTTAAGTGGCTCAGCTCCAATTACAAGGAAGACTAAAAACCTATGCATTGCACAAGAGCGAAAGAACTCTAAAGGCTTGCACAATAAACGCATTAGTTAATCTCCCGTAAAGCTCCCGGTCAAGGGTGACAACATAATACGGGAGCGCAGCTGAGAGAGAGCGGGACAGAGCATGGGATAGTGCATAAAGAATAATACATGATAACAGATAAAAAATGTGTGTGTTCAATGCACCTTTATTACAGCTGATGATATTTATTTCTGCTGGTCCCAACACCAATGCTAACGAATGTGGCTTAAGATCAGTTTAAATTTTATTTAGCTTAAATAAATTTTTTGAATTAGTTTTAAGTTAAATTTGCATTTTTTTAAAGTCTAGTCGCTATAGAAAGAAAATGTATACCACCGACACCAAATATATAGAAGTCAAGTCAAAATTTGCTATTTGCGTTTAATCTGAATGAATGACATATCAATCGAGAGATATTGCTTTAATATGCAATGATTTTTGTCAAAATTCTTCTTCAACAACGCTTAAAGCTTAAATACATACCAGCTCGATCTGACAATCCGTTCACAAGTTACACAATGCAACAAAAAAAAATATGGAGGAACTTTTAAAGTGACATAGTAGGAATGGTTTATTACGTCGGATTTAGCACATAACCGTGTTTGAAAAATTTGTAACACCCTCAAAATCTTGATTTATTTGGAAAAAACATTTTTCGGGAATTTTTTGCGCTTCAAAATTTCTGAAGGCCTATTTTTAAACCAGTGGGGGCAAAACGCACACATATTACTACAGTATAATTCACTTAGCTGCCTCGATGCTTAGCTGCATCGTCATGATAACTGCCTTTATTTCTATTTTTTCTGCATTTATGGTCTCATTTGTATGAAATTAATTACGTTTGCTGCATTCAAGTTAGCTGCCTTTCGCACTTAAGTGCCTCGTTTCGGCAGAATTTAACTGTCTTATTCTATGAATATCATGCAACTTAACTGCGCCATCTAGGATTCGAGCGTTGATGATAATGAATCCGTTGAGGTGGAATGCAGACAACATATTAATTGGGATGAATAGTCTACTATTGATCAAGACATTGTTTGTCATGGTCAATTAACAGACAAAGAAATAGTGCATTCTGTAGTTTCCAAAAATAACGAAGACGGAAGCGATATAGATCAAACTGACCAAACTGATGACTACGCAGACGAAGAACCGGAATGCCACACTCTTAAAGAAGGGTTTTTAGCCATTAAGCTGCTAAAGCGTCTTTGCATTCAAAAGAAATGCGAAGAATTTCTTCCAAGCCTTACATCCTTAGAGGACACATTTTTAAAAGAATCTGTATCGGCATCAGTGTAAACAAAAATAACAGAGTTTTTTCAAGAAAAATAATACATATAGTATGTAAAAATAAATAAGTGTATAACAAATGTTATACAAGAACTACAAGCTTAATTCTTTCAATTTGCAATGTTATATAAAATTAATTTAAATGGATCAAATTTATTCTATTTTAGACAGTTTATAAAAATTACGTTAGCTGCCTTTTAAAGATAGCTGCCTCCAAAATCACTGCAATCGGCTCGAGGCAGTTAAGCGAATTATACTGTATTTGAATGTACGCATAGCGGAGAAAAACAATAAGAGCAAGGATAATAGCAACAATTCAAATAATTTTTTTTTCTATCCGTTTCTTAATAATATTTTTACTTAAGAAACTGACATTGTTGTCATGTTTTTCGGACTTTGAAGTTATTTTTTCGGTATAACTTACATGAAAATGTGTAATTTTTGACACATATCAATATTGTCTCTTTAATCTTCCTAATGAATAAAAAAGACCAATTTCATTAGGAAATCATGAAAATTGTTGAAGTTATAACGCTTTTCCCAAAAAGTCAAAATAATTAAACAAATTCCTTTCCGCACTGATATTAGAGGGGATATAAAATTAGAACACGATAGATCCATATATGGTAATACCCATGTGCCCAATCCGTAACAAAATTTGTTAATAAAGAAATTAAAAGAATGTTTTCCGAAAAATCTTACAACCTAGCAGGAGACTGTACAACTCTCCAGTTATTGGAGCTCCGAAAAAACGGAACGAAAACACGATTTCCAATAGATACCCTATGCAAGATCCATTTGTTATATCTCTTTATTTGGAATAAACTCCAATTTTGATGCGGTTTATCTTATTAGATATGCACCTAAAAATAAGAAATACACTTTTTTTTCGCTTTCACAATTTTTTATTTTTTACACCTTTATTAAGGATAAAGAATATGTTGCAAAAATACATCAAATATGCTTCAACATGGTTCAACATTAAACTTCATATTTTCCAAAAATTCATTGCACATAAATTAATTTATTTGTAATGTTTTTATTGCATATTTAATAGTTCCAGTACTCAGCAAACATCGATAAATCGTTAGTTTTATTATAATATTTGCTATGAAGCGCTCAAATTACCGTTTAATTTAAGTGATAGTTATTAACACGATTATTTCTTTTATTGAAGCATATAGCTACTCCACATATGTTTCAAATCATTAAAGAATATCCTGCACAGTTTGGAAACTTGCATCTTTTTTTTTTGTCTGCCGAAATTGGCCAATGTCTAACCTGATCCTGTCGTACCATTTGATTTGGTACATGCTGAGTTGGACCTCTCTGCTTTTTTTAGCTGCAATTCACTTTCAATAACAGAGCTGAGTAAACCCAAATTTGTTTAATGTAAACTCTTGTTTGCACTTCTGCAATATCAATCCAATAGTCTGATAAACTAAAGACTTTTCCAGTATATCTGTCGGGTCAAGCAGCTAACAACTAATTTAAACATAATTAATAATTAACTGATGTTTTGTTGGTCGCATTTGGATTTCAAATATTTTTCATAAATCCTAATTTCATATGCGGCATGAATAAAGTTTATAACGTTGAAATTAATTAAATTCTGATTTTTTATTTACGGCATTGAAAACGCTCAATGACCAAACATTGGTGAACCCCGACGTGATCGTTAATATATTTATATACACATAAACAAATTACTAAAACAAAAACAAAACAATTTTGTAAACAGTGTTATGTGAAAAATTATCATATGTGGCTAATAAGTTTGTTTACAATAATAAAGAAATTTTAATATATTATTATATTATACATACATACAGGCATAAACATAAACGTTAGTTAACAAGCACACATACATATTTACGATCCACAACTCAAGTGCATTCGCCCGCGCATAGACTTCATACAAACATACGCTCGCACATAGCTTCATATATATATATACATTCCACAATTCCGCTACGGTTCTGAGCGCACAGTGGGACAGATCGTGTTCGCTGCGAGCAAATAAAATTTATTTCGGGTTGTTCGGAACTCAATATAATAAATCATGATCTCCAGCGGCGCCGTCACAGGAGCACCCACTCCAACCCGGAGTGCTATTTTAAAGTGCAAGGCCCTGGGTATTCTCCAGGACTTACAGAGGATCCAAGGAGCTCTTTAGCCTATTTCCAAGGTGGATAATGCCATGCTATACGTGCGACATGGTCAGATAGCCACCATGTTTAGCGACTTCAAGGTCATCCACGGGGAGCTTGAGGATTTGGACATTTTGCAGATCAGCAGTCACCTTCGATGGACTGTTTAGGAGCTCGTAGCGTCGATGCAGGCGGAAATTGAGCACGAGACGACCGCTCTTCTTGAATTGCTGCCCACTTTACCTTTGCCAACGGAATTTCCACCATGCAGGCTAACCCATGATTAGGTCAAAGTTTTCAAGTGCTGCCTCCTTTGCCGCTCCCTACGTTCAGCGGTGGATACTCGGAATGGGCTGAATTTTACTCGATCTTCTCTACCATCGTCGGCAGCAATCCTCGTATTAGTAAGGTGGAAAAGTTGCAAAGGTTGCGATCTTGCCTTCGGGAGTCCGCTTTCGAAGCAGTTCGTTCCTTGGAAGTCTCCGACGAGAACTATGATGTTGCGCTGAATTTATTGGAGAAACGATTTAATAACCGTCGTTTAATATTTCAGGCACACGTGAACGAGATTCTGGGCCTCAGTCTTTTGGAAAGTGGCTCAATAGCAGCTCTTCGAAGTCTTTCGGATAAATTTAATGCCCATATGCGAGCCTTAAAGAATTTGGGTACTTCAGTTCAGATCGCCAGCTGCATCATGAAAACCCCTTTTTTATAGCATAAAAATCGAAAATCTTATACCTTGAAAAGTACATTTTTTGCTAAACCGTCGTCATTTAAAAAAATTTTTTTTTTCAAAAAATCGATATAATTTCATTTTTTGCGCGGTATAACTGTATATAACCCCTTAAGTGGCTCAGCTCCAATTACAAGGAAGACTAAAAACCTATGCATTGCACAAGAGCGAAAGAACTCTAAAGGCTTGCACAATAAACGCATTAGTTAATCTCCCGTAAAGCTCCCGGTCAAGGGTGACAACATAATACGGGAGCGCAGCTGAGAGAGAGCGGGACAGAGCATGGGATAGTGCATAAAGAATAATACATGATAACAGATAAAAAATGTGTGTGTTCAATGCACCTTTATTACAGCTGATGATATTTATTTCTGCTGGTCCCAACACCAATGCTAACGAATGTGGCTTAAGATCAGTTTAAATTTTATTTAGCTTAAATAAATTTTTTGAATTAGTTTTAAGTTAAATTTGCATTTTTTTAAAGTCTAGTCGCTATAGAAAGAAAATGTATACCACCGACACCAAATATATAGAAGTCAAGTCAAAATTTGCTATTTGCGTTTAATCTGAATGAATGACATATCAATCGAGAGATATTGCTTTAATATGCAATGATTTTTGTCAAAATTCTTCTTCAACAACGCTTAAAGCTTAAATACATACCAGCTCGATCTGACAATCCGTTCACAAGTTACACAATGCAACAAAAAAAAATATGGAGGAACTTTTAAAGTGACATAGTAGGAATGGTTTATTACGTCGGATTTAGCACATAACCGTGTTTGAAAAATTTGTAACACCCTCAAAATCTTGATTTATTTGGAAAAAACATTTTTCGGGAATTTTTTGCGCTTCAAAATTTCTGAAGGCCTATTTTTAAACCAGTGGGGGCAAAACGCACACATATTACTACAGTATAATTCACTTAGCTGCCTCGATGCTTAGCTGCATCGTCATGATAACTGCCTTTATTTCTATTTTTTCTGCATTTATGGTCTCATTTGTATGAAATTAATTACGTTTGCTGCATTCAAGTTAGCTGCCTTTCGCACTTAAGTGCCTCGTTTCGGCAGAATTTAACTGTATTATTCTATGAATATCATGCAACTTAACTGCGCCATCTAGGATTCGAGCGTTGATGATAATGAATCCGTTGAGGTGGAATGCAGACAACATATTAATTGGGATGAATAGTCTACTATTGATCAAGACATTGTTTGTCATGGTCAATTAACAGACAAAGAAATAGTGCATTCTGTAGTTTCCAAAAATAACGAAGACGGAAGCGATATAGATCAAACTGACCAAACTGATGACTACGCAGACGAAGAACCGGAATGCCACACTCTTAAAGAAGGGTTTTTAGCCATTAAGCTGCTAAAGCGTCTTTGCATTCAAAAGAAATGCGAAGAATTTCTTCCAAGCCTTACATCCTTAGAGGACACATTTTTAAAAGAATCTGTATCGGCATCAGTGTAAACAAAAATAACAGAGTTTTTTCAAGAAAAATAATACATATAGTATGTAAAAATAAATAAGTGTATAACAAATGTTATACAAGAACTACAAGCTTAATTCTTTCAATTTGCAATGTTATATAAAATTAATTTAAATGGATCAAATTTATTCTATTTTAGACAGTTTATAAAAATTACGTTAGCTGCCTTTTAAAGATAGCTGCCTCCAAAATCACTGCAATCGGCTCGAGGCAGTTAAGCGAATTATACTGTATTTGAATGTACGCATAGCGGAGAAAAACAATAAGAGCAAGGATAATAGCAACAATTCAAATAATTTTTTTTTTCTATCCGTTTCTTAATAATATTTTTACTTAAGAAACTGACATTGTTGTCATGTTTTTCGGACTTTGAAGTTATTTTTTCGGTATAACTTACATGAAAATGTGTAATTTTTGACACATATCAATATTGTCTCTTTAATCTTCCTAATGAATAAAACAAGACCAATTTCATTAGGAAATCATGAAAATTGTTGAAGTTATAACGCTTTTCCCAAAAAGTTAAAATAATTAAACAAATTCCTTTCCGCACTGATATTAGAGGGGATATAAAATTAGAACACGATAGATCCATATATGGTAATACCCATGTGCCCAATCCGTAACAAAATTTGTTAATAAAGAAATTAAAAGAATGTTTTCCGAAAAAATCTTACAACCTAGCAGGAGACTGTACAACTCTCCAGTTATTGGAGCTCCGAAAAAAACGGAACGAAAACACGATTTCCAATAGATACCCTATGCAAGATCCATTTGTTATATCTCTTTATTTGGAATAAACTCCAATTTTGATGCGGTTTATCTTATTAGATATGCACCTAAAAATAAGAAATACACTTTTTTTTCGCTTTCACAATTTTTTATTTTTTACACCTTTATTAAGGATAAAGAATATGTTGCAAAAATACATCAAATATGCTTCAACATGGTTCAACATTAAACTTCATATTTTCCAAAAATTCATTGCACATAAATTAATTTATTTGTAATGTTTTTATTGCATATTTAATAGTTCCAGTACTCAGCAAACATCGATAAATCGTTAGTTTTATTATAATATTTGCTATGAAGCGCTCAAATTACCGTTTAATTTAAGTGATAGTTATTAACACGATTATTTCTTTTATTGAAGCATATAGCTACTCCACATATGTTTCAAATCATTAAAGAATATCCTGCACAGTTTGGAAACTTGCATCTTTTTTTTTTGTCTGCCGAAATTGGCCAATGTCTAACCTGATCCTGTCGTACCATTTGATTTGGTACATGCTGAGTTGGACCTCTCTGCTTTTTTAGCTGCAATTCACTTTCAATAACAGAGCTGAGTAAACCCAAATTTGTTTAATGTAAACTCTTGTTTGCACTTCTGCAATATCAATCCAATAGTCTGATAAACTAAAGACTTTTCCAGTATATCTGTCGGGTCAAGCAGCTAACAACTAATTTAAACATAATTAATAATTAACTGATGTTTTGTTGGTCGCATTTGGATTTCAAATATTTTTCATAAATCCTAATTTCATATGCGGCATGAATAAAGTTTATAACGTTGAAATTAATTAAATTCTGATTTTTTATTTACGGCATTGAAAACGCTCAATGACCAAACATTGGTGAACCCCGACGTGATCGTTAATATATTTATATACACATAAACAAATTACTAAAACAAAAACAAAACAATTTTGTAAACAGTGTTATGTGAAAAATTATCATATGTGGCTAATAAGTTTGTTTACAATAATAAAGAAATTTTAATATATTATTATATTATACATACATACAGGCATAAACATAAACGTTAGTTAACAAGCACACATACATATTTACGATCCACAACTCAAGTGCATTCGCCCGCGCATAGACTTCATACAAACATACGCTCGCACATAGCTTCATATATATATATACATTCCACAATTCCGCTACGGTTCTGAGCGCACAGTGGGACAGATCGTGTTCGCTGCGAGCAAATAAAATTTATTTCGGGTTGTTCGGAACTCAATATAATAAATCATGATCTCCAGCGGCGCCGTCACAGGAGCACCCACTCCAACCCGGAGTGCTATTTTAAAGTGCAAGGCCCTGGGTATTCTCCAGGACTTACAGAGGATCCAAGGAGCTCTTTAGCCTATTTCCAAGGTGGATAATGCCATGCTATACGTGCGACATGGTCAGATAGCCACCATGTTTAGCGACTTCAAGGTCATCCACGGGGAGCTTGAGGATTTGGACATTTTGCAGATCAGCAGTCACCTTCGATGGACTGTTTAGGAGCTCGTAGCGTCGATGCAGGCGGAAATTGAGCACGAGACGACCGCTCTTCTTGAATTGCTGCCCACTTTACCTTTGCCAACGGAATTTCCACCATGCAGGCTAACCCATGATTAGGTCAAAGTTTTCAAGTGCTGCCTCCTTTGCCGCTCCCTACGTTCAGCGGTGGATACTCGGAATGGGCTGAATTTTACTCGATCTTCTCTACAATCATCGGCAGCAATCCTCGTATTAGTAAGGTGGAAAAGTTGCAAAGGTTGCGATCTTGCCTTCGGGAGTCCGCTTTCGAAGCAGTTCGTTCCTTGGAAGTCTCCGACGAGAACTATGATGTTGCGCTGAATTTATTGGAGAAACGATTTAATAACCGTCGTTTAATATTTCAGGCACACGTGAACGAGATTCTGGGCCTCAGTCTTTTGGAAAGTGGCTCAATAGCAGCTCTTCGAAGTCTTTCGGATAAATTTAATGCCCATATGCGAGCCTTAAAGAATTTGGGTACTTCAGTTCAGATCGCCAGCTGCATCATGAAAACCCCTTTTTTATAGCATAAAAATCGAAAATCTTATACCTTGAAAAGTACATTTTTTGCTAAACCGTCGCCATTTAAAAAAATTTTTTTTTTCAAAAAATCGATATAATTTCATTTTTTGCGCGGTATAACTGTATATAACCCCTTAAGTGGCTCAGCTCCAATTACAAGGAAGACTAAAAACCTATGCATTGCACAAGAGCGAAAGAACTCTAAAGGCTTGCACAATAAACGCATTAGTTAATCTCCCGTAAAGCTCCCGGTCAAGGGTGACAACATAATACGGGAGCGCAGCTGAGAGAGAGCGGGACAGAGCATGGGATAGTGCATAAAGAATAATACATGATAACAGATAAAAAATGTGTGTGTTCAATGCACCTTTATTACAGCTGATGATATTTATTTCTGCTGGTCCCAACACCAATGCTAACGAATGTGGCTTAAGATCAGTTTAAATTTTATTTAGCTTAAATAAATTTTTTGAATTAGTTTTAAGTTAAATTTGCATTTTTTAAAGTCTAGTCGCTATAGAAAGAAAATGTATACCACCGACACCAAATATATAGAAGTCAAGTCAAAATTTGCTATTTGCGTTTAATCTGAATGAATGACATATCAATCGAGAGATATTGCTTTAATATGCAATGATTTTTGTCAAAATTCTTCTTCAACAACGCTTAAAGCTTAAATACATACCAGCTCGATCTGACAATCCGTTCACAAGTTACACAATGCAACAAAAAAAATATGGAGGAACTTTTAAAGTGACATAGTAGGAATGGTTTATTACGTCGGATTTAGCACATAACCGTGTTTGAAAAATTTGTAACACCCTCAAAATCTTGATTTATTTGGAAAAAACATTTTTCGGGAATTTTTTGCGCTTCAAAATTTCTGAAGGCCTATTTTTAAACCAGTGGGGGCAAAACGCACACATATTACTACAGTATAATTCACTTAGCTGCCTCGATGCTTAGCTGCATCGTCATGATAACTGCCTTTATTTCTATTTTTTCTGCATTTATGGTCTCATTTGTATGAAATTAATTACGTTTGCTGCATTCAAGTTAGCTGCCTTTCGCACTTAAGTGCCTCGTTTCGGCAGAATTTAACTGTATTATTCTATGAATATCATGCAACTTAACTGCGCCATCTAGGATTCGAGCGTTGATGATAATGAATCCGTTGAGGTGGAATGCAGACAACATATTAATTGGGATGAATAGTCTACTATTGATCAAGACATTGTTTGTCATGGTCAATTAACAGACAAAGAAATAGTGCATTCTGTAGTTTCCAAAAATAACGAAGACGGAAGCGATATAGATCAAACTGACAAAACTGATGACTACGCAGACGAAGAACCGGAATGCCACACTCTTAAAGAAGGGTTTTTAGCCATTAAGCTGCTAAAGCGTCTTTGCATTCAAAAGAAATGCGAAGAATTTCTTCCAAGCCTTACATCCTTAGAGGACACATTTTTAAAAGAATCTGTATCGGCATCAGTGTAAACAAAAATAACAGAGTTTTTTCAAGAAAAATAATACATATAGTATGTAAAAATAAATAAGTGTATAACAAATGTTATACAAGAACTACAAGCTTAATTCTTTCAATTTGCAATGTTATATAAAATTAATTTAAATGGATCAAATTTATTCTATTTTAGACAGTTTATAAAAATTACGTTAGCTGCCTTTTAAAGATAGCTGCCTCCAAAATCACTGCAATCGGCTCGAGGCAGTTAAGCGAATTATACTGTATTTGAATGTACGCATAGCGGAGAAAAACAATAAGAGCAAGGATAATAGCAACAATTCAAATAATTTTTTTTTCTATCCGTTTCTTAATAATATTTTTACTTAAGAAACTGACATTGTTGTCATGTTTTTCGGACTTTGAAGTTATTTTTTCGGTATAACTTACATGAAAATGTGTAATTTTTGACACATATCAATATTGTCTCTTTTATCTTCCTAATGAATAAAAAAAGACCAATTTCATTAGGAAATCATGAAAATTGTTGAAGTTATAACGCTTTTCCCAAAAAGTCAAAATAATTAAACAAATTCCTTTCCGCACTGATATTAGAGGGGATATAAAATTAGAACACGATAGATCCATATATGGTAATACCCATGTGCCCAATCCGTAACAAAATTTGTTAATAAAGAAATTAAAAGAATGTTTTCCGAAAAAATCTTACAACCTAGCAGGAGACTGTACAACTCTCCAGTTATTGGAGCTCCGAAAAACGGAACGAAAACACGATTTCCAATAGATACCCTATGCAAGATCCATTTGTTATATCTCTTTATTTGGAATAAACTCCAATTTTGATGCGGTTTATCTTATTAGATATGCACCTAAAAATAAGAAATACACTTTTTTTCGCTTTCACAATTTTTTATTTTTTACACCTTTATTAAGGATAAAGAATATGTTGCAAAAATACATCAAATATGCTTCAACATGGTTCAACATTAAACTTCATATTTTCCAAAAATTCATTGCACATAAATTAATTTATTTGTAATGTTTTTATTGCATATTTAATAGTTCCAGTACTCAGCAAACATCGATAAATCGTTAGTTTTATTATAATATTTGCTATGAAGCGCTCAAATTACCGTTTAATTTAAGTGATAGTTATTAACACGATTATTTCTTTTATTGAAGCATATAGCTACTCCACATATGTTTCAAATCATTAAAGAATATCCTGCACAGTTTGGAAACTTGCATCTTTTTTTTTTTGTCTGCCGAAATTGGCCAATGTCTAACCTGATCCTGTCGTACCATTTGATTTGGTACATGCTGAGTTGGACCTCTCTGCTTTTTTTAGCTGCAATTCACTTTCAATAACAGAGCTGAGTAAACCCAAATTTGTTTAATGTAAACTCTTGTTTGCACTTCTGCAATATCAATCCAATAGTCTGATAAACTAAAGACTTTTCCAGTATATCTGTCGGGTCAAGCAGCTAACAACTAATTTAAACATAATTAATAATTAACTGATGTTTTGTTGGTCGCATTTGGATTTCAAATATTTTTCATAAATCCTAATTTCATATGCGGCATGAATAAAGTTTATAACGTTGAAATTAATTAAATTCTGATTTTTTATTTACGGCATTGAAAACGCTCAATGACCAAACATTGGTGAACCCCGACGTGATCGTTAATATATTTATATACACATAAACAAATTACTAAAACAAAAACAAAACAATTTTGTAAACAGTGTTATGTGAAAAATTATCATATGTGGCTAATAAGTTTGTTTACAATAATAAAGAAATTTTAATATATTATTATATTATACATACATACAGGCATAAACATAAACGTTAGTTAACAAGCACACATACATATTTACGATCCACAACTCAAGTGCATTCGCCCGCGCATAGACTTCATACAAACATACGCTCGCACATAGCTTCATATATATATATACATTCCACAATTCCGCTACGGTTCTGAGCGCACAGTGGGACAGATCGTGTTCGCTGCGAGCAAATAAAATTTATTTCGGGTTGTTCGGAACTCAATATAATAAATCATGATCTCCAGCGGCGCCGTCACAGGAGCACCCACTCCAACCCGGAGTGCTATTTTAAAGTGCAAGGCCCTGGGTATTCTCCAGGACTTACAGAGGATCCAAGGAGCTCTTTAGCCTATTTCCAAGGTGGATAATGCCATGCTATACGTGCGACATGGTCAGATAGCCACCATGTTTAGCGACTTCAAGGTCATCCACGGGGAGCTTGAGGATTTGGACATTTTGCAGATCAGCAGTCACCTTCGATGGACTGTTTAGGAGCTCGTAGCGTCGATGCAGGCGGAAATTGAGCACGAGACGACCGCTCTTCTTGAATTGCTGCCCACTTTACCTTTGCCAACGGAATTTCCACCATGCAGGCTAACCCATGATTAGGTCAAAGTTTTCAAGTGCTGCCTCCTTTGCCGCTCCCTACGTTCAGCGGTGGATACTCGGAATGGGCTGAATTTTACTCGATCTTCTCTACCATCGTCGGCAGCAATCCTCGTATTAGTAAGGTGGAAAAGTTGCAAAGGTTGCGATCTTGCCTTCGGGAGTCCGCTTTCGAAGCAGTTCGTTCCTTGGAAGTCTCCGACGAGAACTATGATGTTGCGCTGAATTTATTGGAGAAACGATTTAATAACCGTCGTTTAATATTTCAGGCACACGTGAACGAGATTCTGGGCCTCAGTCTTTTGGAAAGTGGCTCAATAGCAGCTCTTCGAAGTCTTTCGGATAAATTTAATGCCCATATGCGAGCCTTAAAGAATTTGGGTACTTCAGTTCAGATCGCCAGCTGCATCATGAAAACCCCTTTTTTATAGCATAAAAATCGAAAATCTTATACCTTGAAAAGTACATTTTTGCTAAACCGTCGCCATTTAAAAAAATTTTTTTTTCAAAAAATCGATATAATTTCATTTTTTGCGCGGTATAACTGTATATAACCCCTTAAGTGGCTCAGCTCCAATTACAAGGAAGACTAAAAACCTATGCATTGCACAAGAGCGAAAGAACTCTAAAGGCTTGCACAATAAACGCATTAGTTAATCTCCCGTAAAGCTCCCGGTCAAGGGTGACAACATAATACGGGAGCGCAGCTGAGAGAGAGCGGGACAGAGCATGGGATAGTGCATAAAGAATAATACATGATAACAGATAAAAAATGTGTGTGTTCAATGCACCTTTATTACAGCTGATGATATTTATTTCTGCTGGTCCCAACACCAATGCTAACGAATGTGGCTTAAGATCAGTTTAAATTTTATTTAGCTTAAATAAATTTTTTGAATTAGTTTTAAGTTAAATTTGCATTTTTTAAAGTCTAGTCGCTATAGAAAGAAAATGTATACCACCGACACCAAATATATAGAAGTCAAGTCAAAATTTGCTATTTGCGTTTAATCTGAATGAATGACATATCAATCGAGAGATATTGCTTTAATATGCAATGATTTTTGTCAAAATTCTTCTTCAACAACGCTTAAAGCTTAAATACATACCAGCTCGATCTGACAATCCGTTCACAAGTTACACAATGCAACAAAAAAAAATATGGAGGAACTTTTAAAGTGACATAGTAGGAATGGTTTATTACGTCGGATTTAGCACATAACCGTGTTTGAAAAATTTGTAACACCCTCAAAATCTTGATTTATTTGGAAAAAACATTTTTCGGGAATTTTTTGCGCTTCAAAATTTCTGAAGGCCTATTTTTAAACCAGTGGGGGCAAAACGCACACATATTACTACAGTATAATTCACTTAGCTGCCTCGATGCTTAGCTGCATCGTCATGATAACTGCCTTTATTTCTATTTTTTCTGCATTTATGGTCTCATTTGTATGAAATTAATTACGTTTGCTGCATTCAAGTTAGCTGCCTTTCGCACTTAAGTGCCTCGTTTCGGCAGAATTTAACTGTCTTATTCTATGAATATCATGCAACTTAACTGCGCCATCTAGGATTCGAGCGTTGATGATAATGAATCCGTTGAGGTGGAATGCAGACAACATATTAATTGGGATGAATAGTCTACTATTGATCAAGACATTGTTTGTCATGGTCAATTAACAGACAAAGAAATAGTGCATTCTGTAGTTTCCAAAAATAACGAAGACGGAAGCGATATAGATCAAACTGACCAAACTGATGACTACGCAGACGAAGAACCGGAATGCCACACTCTTAAAGAAGGGTTTTTAGCCATTAAGCTGCTAAAGCGTCTTTGCATTCAAAAGAAATGCGAAGAATTTCTTCCAAGCCTTACATCCTTAGAGGACACATTTTTAAAAGAATCTGTATCGGCATCAGTGTAAACAAAAATAACAGAGTTTTTTCAAGAAAAATAATACATATAGTATGTAAAAATAAATAAGTGTATAACAAATGTTATACAAGAACTACAAGCTTAATTCTTTCAATTTGCAATGTTATATAAAATTAATTTAAATGGATCAAATTTATTCTATTTTAGACAGTTTATAAAAATTACGTTAGCTGCCTTTTAAAGATAGCTGCCTCCAAAATCACTGCAATCGGCTCGAGGCAGTTAAGCGAATTATACTGTATTTGAATGTACGCATAGCGGAGAAAAACAATAAGAGCAAGGATAATAGCAACAATTCAAATAATTTTTTTTTTCTATCCGTTTCTTAATAATATTTTTACTTAAGAAACTGACATTGTTGTCATGTTTTTCGGACTTTGAAGTTATTTTTTCGGTATAACTTACATGAAAATGTGTAATTTTTGACACATATCAATATTGTCTCTTAAATCTTCCTAATGAATAAAACAAGACCAATTTCATTAGGAAATCATGAAAATTGTTGAAGTTATAACGCTTTTCCCAAAAAGTCAAAATAATTAAACAAATTCCTTTCCGCACTGATATTAGAGGGGATATAAAATTAGAACACGATAGATCCATATATGGTAATACCCATGTGCCCAATCCGTAACAAAATTTGTTAATAAAGAAATTAAAAGAATGTTTTCCGAAAAAATCTTACAACCTAGCAGGAGACTGTACAACTCTCCAGTTATTGGAGCTCCGAAAAAACGGAACGAAAACACGATTTCCAATAGATACCCTATGCAAGATCCATTTGTTATATCTCTTTATTTGGAATAAACTCCAATTTTGATGCGGTTTATCTTATTAGATATGCACCTAAAAATAAGAAATACACTTTTTTTTCGCTTTCACAATTTTTTATTTTTTACACCTTTATTAAGGATAAAGAATATGTTGCAAAAATACATCAAATATGCTTCAACATGGTTCAACATTAAACTTCATATTTTCCAAAAATTCATTGCACATAAATTAATTTATTTGTAATGTTTTTATTGCATATTTAATAGTTCCAGTACTCAGCAAACATCGATAAATCGTTAGTTTTATTATAATATTTGCTATGAAGCGCTCAAATTACCGTTTAATTTAAGTGATAGTTATTAACACGATTATTTCTTTTATTGAAGCATATAGCTACTCCACATATGTTTCAAATCATTAAAGAATATCCTGCACAGTTTGGAAACTTGCATCTTTTTTTTTTGTCTGCCGAAATTGGCCAATGTCTAACCTGATCCTGTCGTACCATTTGATTTGGTACATGCTGAGTTGGACCTCTCTGCTTTTTTTAGCTGCAATTCACTTTCAATAACAGAGCTGAGTAAACCCAAATTTGTTTAATGTAAACTCTTGTTTGCACTTCTGCAATATCAATCCAATAGTCTGATAAACTAAAGACTTTTCCAGTATATCTGTCGGGTCAAGCAGCTAACAACTAATTTAAACATAATTAATAATTAACTGATGTTTTGTTGGTCGCATTTGGATTTCAAATATTTTTCATAAATCCTAATTTCATATGCGGCATGAATAAAGTTTATAACGTTGAAATTAATTAAATTCTGATTTTTTATTTACGGCATTGAAAACGCTCAATGACCAAACATTGGTGAACCCCGACGTGATCGTTAATATATTTATATACACATAAACAAATTACTAAAACAAAAACAAAACAATTTTGTAAACAGTGTTATGTGAAAAATTATCATATGTGGCTAATAAGTTTGTTTACAATAATAAAGAAATTTTAATATATTATTATATTATACATACATACAGGCATAAACATAAACGTTAGTTAACAAGCACACATACATATTTACGATCCACAACTCAAGTGCATTCGCCCGCGCATAGACTTCATACAAACATACGCTCGCACATAGCTTCATATATATATATACATTCCACAATTCCGCTACGGTTCTGAGCGCACAGTGGGACAGATCGTGTTCGCTGCGAGCAAATAAAATTTATTTCGGGTTGTTCGGAACTCAATATAATAAATCATGATCTCCAGCGGCGCCGTCACAGGAGCACCCACTCCAACCCGGAGTGCTATTTTAAAGTGCAAGGCCTTGGGTATTCTCCAGGACTTACAGAGGATCCAAGGAGCTCTTTAGCCTATTTCCAAGGTGGATAATGCCATGCTATACGTGCGACATGGTCAGATAGCCACCATGTTTAGCGACTTCAAGGTCATCCACGGGGAGCTTGAGGATTTGGACATTTTGCAGATCAGCAGTCACCTTCGATGGACTGTTTAGGAGCTCGTAGCGTCGATGCAGGCGGAAATTGAGCACGAGACGACCGCTCTTCTTGAATTGCTGCCCACTTTACCTTTGCCAACGGAATTTCCACCATGCAGGCTAACCCATGATTAGGTCAAAGTTTTCAAGTGCTGCCTCCTTTGCCGCTCCCTACGTTCAGCGGTGGATACTCGGAATGGGCTGAATTTTACTCGATCTTCTCTACCATCGTCGGCAGCAATCCTCGTATTAGTAAGGTGGAAAAGTTGCAAAGGTTGCGATCTTGCCTTCGGGAGTCCGCTTTCGAAGCAGTTCGTTCCTTGAAGTCTCCGACGAGAACTATGATGTTGCGCTGAATTTATTGGAGAAACGATTTAATAACCGTCGTTTAATATTTCAGGCACACGTGAACGAGATTCTGGGCCTCAGTCTTTTGGAAAGTGGCTCAATAGCAGCTCTTCGAAGTCTTTCGGATAAATTTAATGCCCATATGCGAGCCTTAAAGAATTTGGGTACTTCAGTTCAGATCGCCAGCTGCATCATGAAAACCCCTTTTTTATAGCATAAAAATCGAAAATCTTATACCTTGAAAAGTACATTTTTTGCTAAACCGTCGCCATTTAAAAAATTTTTTTTTCAAAAAATCGATATAATTTCATTTTTTGCGCGGTATAACTGTATATAACCCCTTAAGTGGCTCAGCTCCAATTACAAGGAAGACTAAAAACCTATGCATTGCACAAGAGCGAAAGAACTCTAAAGGCTTGCACAATAAACGCATTAGTTAATCTCCCGTAAAGCTCCCGGTCAAGGGTGACAACATAATACGGGAGCGCAGCTGAGAGAGAGCGGGACAGAGCATGGGATAGTGCATAAAGAATAATACATGATAACAGATAAAAAATGTGTGTGTTCAATGCACCTTTATTACAGCTGATGATATTTATTTCTGCTGGTCCCAACACCAATGCTAACGAATGTGGCTTAAGATCAGTTTAAATTTTATTTAGCTTAAATAAATTTTTTGAATTAGTTTTAAGTTAAATTTGCATTTTTTTAAAGTCTAGTCGCTATAGAAAGAAAATGTATACCACCGACACCAAATATATAGAAGTCAAGTCAAAATTTGCTATTTGCGTTTAATCTGAATGAATGACATATCAATCGAGAGATATTGCTTTAATATGCAATGATTTTTGTCAAAATTCTTCTTCAACAACGCTTAAAGCTTAAATACATACCAGCTCGATCTGACAATCCGTTCACAAGTTACACAATGCAACAAAAAAAAATATGGAGGAACTTTTAAAGTGACATAGTAGGAATGGTTTATTACGTCGGATTTAGCACATAACCGTGTTTGAAAAATTTGTAACACCCTCAAAATCTTGATTTATTTGGAAAAAACATTTTTCGGGAATTTTTTGCGCTTCAAAATTTCTGAAGGCCTATTTTTAAACCAGTGGGGGCAAAACGCACACATATTACTACAGTATAATTCACTTAGCTGCCTCGATGCTTAGCTGCATCGTCATGATAACTGCCTTTATTTCTATTTTTTCTGCATTTATGGTCTCATTTGTATGAAATTAATTACGTTTGCTGCATTCAAGTTAGCTGCCTTTCGCACTTAAGTGCCTCGTTTCGGCAGAATTTAACTGTCTTATTCTATGAATATCATGCAACTTAACTGCGCCATCTAGGATTCGAGCGTTGATGATAATGAATCCGTTGAGGTGGAATGCAGACAACATATTAATTGGGATGAATAGTCTACTATTGATCAAGACATTGTTTGTCATGGTCAATTAACAGACAAAGAAATAGTGCATTCTGTAGTTTCCAAAAATAACGAAGACGAAAGCGATATAGATCAAACTAACCAAACTGATGACTACGCAGACGAAGAACCGGAATGCCACACTCTTAAAGAAGGGTTTTTAGCCATTAAGCTGCTAAAGCGTCTTTGCATTCAAAAGAAATGCGAAGAATTTCTTCCAAGCCTTACATCCTTAGAGGACACATTTTTAAAAGAATCTGTATCGGCATCAGTGTAAACAAAAATAACAGAGTTTTTTCAAGAAAAATAATACATATAGTATGTAAAAATAAATAAGTGTATAACAAATGTTATACAAGAACTACAAGCTTAATTCTTTCAATTTGCAATGTTATATAAAATTAATTTAAATGGATCAAATTTATTCTATTTTAGACAGTTTATAAAAATTACGTTAGCTGCCTTTTAAAGATAGCTGCCTCCAAAATCACTGCAATCGGCTCGAGGCAGTTAAGCGAATTATACTGTATTTGAATGTACGCATAGCGGAGAAAAACAATAAGAGCAAGGATAATAGCAACAATTCAAATAATTTTTTTTTCTATCCGTTTCTTAATAATATTTTTACTTAAGAAACTGACATTGTTGTCATGTTTTTCGGACTTTGAAGTTATTTTTTCGGTATAACTTACATGAAAATGTGTAATTTTTGACACATATCAATATTGTCTCTTTTATCTTCCTAATGAATAAAAAAAGACCAATTTCATTAGGAAATCATGAAAATTGTTGAAGTTATAACGCTTTTCCCAAAAAGTCAAAATAATTAAACAAATTCCTTTCCGCACTGATATTAGAGGGGATATAAAATTAGAACACGATAGATCCATATATGGTAATACCCATGTGCCCAATCCGTAACAAAATTTGTTAATAAAGAAATTAAAAGAATGTTTTCCGAAAAAATCTTACAACCTAGCAGGAGACTGTACAACTCTCCAGTTATTGGAGCTCCGAAAAACGGAACGAAAACACGATTTCCAATAGATACCCTATGCAAGATCCATTTGTTATATCTCTTTATTTGGAATAAACTCCAATTTTGATGCGGTTTATCTTATTAGATATGCACCTTTTTTCGCTTTCACAATTTTTTATTTTTTACACCTTTATTAAGGATAAAGAATATGTTGCAAAAATACATCAAATATGCTTCAACATGGTTCAACATTAAACTTCATATTTTCCAAAAATTCATTGCACATAAATTAATTTATTTGTAATGTTTTTATTGCATATTTAATAGTTCCAGTACTCAGCAAACATCGATAAATCGTTAGTTTTATTATAATATTTGCTATGAAGCGCTCAAATTACCGTTTAATTTAAGTGATAGTTATTAACACGATTATTTCTTTTATTGAAGCATATAGCTACTCCACATATGTTTCAAATCATTAAAGAATATCCTGCACAGTTTGGAAACTTGCATCTTTTTTTTTTGTCTGCCGAAATTGGCCAATGTCTAACCTGATCCTGTCGTACCATTTGATTTGGTACATGCTGAGTTGGACCTCTCTGCTTTTTTTAGCTGCAATTCACTTTCAATAACAGAGCTGAGTAAACCCAAATTTGTTTAATGTAAACTCTTGTTTGCACTTCTGCAATATCAATCCAATAGTCTGATAAACTAAAGACTTTTCCAGTATATCTGTCGGGTCAAGCAGCTAACAACTAATTTAAACATAATTAATAATTAACTGATGTTTTGTTGGTCGCATTTGGATTTCAAATATTTTTCATAAATCCTAATTTCATATGCGGCATGAATAAAGTTTATAACGTTGAAATTAATTAAATTCTGATTTTTTATTTACGGCATTGAAAACGCTCAATGACCAAACATTGGTGAACCCCGACGTGATCGTTAATATATTTATATACACATAAACAAATTACTAAAACAAAAACAAAACAATTTTGTAAACAGTGTTATGTGAAAAATTATCATATGTGGCTAATAAGTTTGTTTACAATAATAAAGAAATTTTAATATATTATTATATTATACATACATACAGGCATAAACATAAACGTTAGTTAACAAGCACACATACATATTTACGATCCACAACTCAAGTGCATTCGCCCGCGCATAGACTTCATACAAACATACGCTCGCACATAGCTTCATATATATATATACATTCCACAATTCCGCTACGGTTCTGAGCGCACAGTGGGACAGATCGTGTTCGCTGCGAGCAAATAAAATTTATTTCGGGTTGTTCGGAACTCAATATAATAAATCATGATCTCCAGCGGCGCCGTCACAGGAGCACCCACTCCAACCCGGAGTGCTATTTTAAAGTGCAAGGCCCTGGGTATTCTCCAGGACTTACAGAGGATCCAAGGAGCTCTTTAGCCTATTTCCAAGGTGGATAATGCCATGCTATACGTGCGACATGGTCAGATAGCCACCATGTTTAGCGACTTCAAGGTCATCCACGGGGAGCTTGAGGATTTGGACATTTTGCAGATCAGCAGTCACCTTCGATGGACTGTTTAGGAGCTCGTAGCGTCGATGCAGGCGGAAATTGAGCACGAGACGACCGCTCTTCTTGAATTGCTGCCCACTTTACCTTTGCCAACGGAATTTCCACCATGCAGGCTAACCCATGATTAGGTCAAAGTTTTCAAGTGCTGCCTCCTTTGCCGCTCCCTACGTTCAGCGGTGGATACTCGGAATGGGCTGAATTTTACTCGATCTTCTCTACCATCGTCGGCAGCAATCCTCGTATTAGTAAGGTGGAAAAGTTGCAAAGGTTGCGATCTTGCCTTCGGGAGTCCGCTTTCGAAGCAGTTCGTTCCTTGGAAGTCTCCGACGAGAACTATGATGTTGCGCTGAATTTATTGGAGAAACGATTTAATAACCGTCGTTTAATATTTCAGGCACACGTGAACGAGATTCTGGGCCTCAGTCTTTTGGAAAGTGGCTCAATAGCAGCTCTTCGAAGTCTTTCGGATAAATTTAATGCCCATATGCGAGCCTTAAAGAATTTGGGTACTTCAGTTCAGATCGCCAGCTGCATCATCGTCCAAGTTCAGCTTCAAAGGTTGGACCCAGCTACCCAGGCCAAGTGATTGGAGAGTCAAAACTCCTCAGGTTCAGACGCCATCCCTACTTGGGAGTCGATGGCCGAATTTTTGGAGCAGCGGTGTAGGACGCTGGAGGCTATGGACGTGGCCATGGCGGCATACGCCCCGGGCGCTCATGTGGGAAGGCTTTGAGGTGCAAATAATAGTAGATCATCCTTTATTGTTACTAATTTGCTTCCCTCTACCTGTGCGCTATGCGGGGGATGGTCCCATATAATGTCTGCATGCCGCCGATTTCTATCAATGCCCTGAGATTCGACTTGGTGAGGCCAGGCGACTCGGTCTTTGTCGGAAGTGAACGGGCCATCACATGCGTGAGTGCCTCGCTGCTAATAGTCGCAGTTGTGGAAGGAGGCATCACAGCCTGCTGCATTTCCTGGAGCCGCCGGCATCTAGCGGCCAGCCTTTGGTTGGTCCTCCCACGTCAGCCATAGCCGAGTTCGCCGAGCCTATAGCCTCTTCGCCGTCCACTGCTAAGGCACTAGTTGCTCAAGGTCACAGCGGCGATATATCGTTGCTTGCTACAGCGAGCATTTTTGTTCGTAGTCGCGCTGGATCCCTTGTTTTATGCCGAGCTCTGTTGGATTCTGGATCTCAGGTGCACGTGATCACTTCCCGGCTGGCAAGTCAGCTGCAGCTCCGGAGGCACAAATCATTCATGGCGGTGTCTGGTATTGGAGATACCGGCTTTGCGACAGATGGATTCTCTGTTGATGTTCTCCTTCGTTCCCACTGCTCCGAATACTCGGCCCCGGTTAACGCCGTCATCGCCGCCAATATCACGGACCTGCAGCCTAGCTTCAGTTTGGATGTCTCTAGTTGAAATATTCCTGGCAATCTTTCTTTGGCTGATCCTGAATTTTTCCGCCCACAGCGCATCGACCTTCTTATCGGAGCCAGTCTGTTTTATGAGCTGTTGTGTGTTTGGCAAAATAAGCTCTCAGCCGGCCTGCCATTGCTGCAGAAAACTCGACTAGGATGGGTCGTGTGTGGAGGCGGTTCACATGTCCAGAGAAGATCACTCGTTTCCACTGCCCACAAGGATGTTCCGGAGAGCGCAACAATACTGGATGATCAGCTGGATTCTCTACTCAGCCGGTTTTGGGAAATCGAAGACTGCTCCGAGCCTATTGTGAAGCGGACGAAGGAGGAGCTAGATTGCGATGCGCATTTCGTGCAACATGTTGCTCGGCTGGATTCCGGCGCTTACGCTGTGAAGCTTCCGTTAAAATGCGGTTCTAAGTTGCTGGGGGAATCTTACCCCCAAGCCGTTCGACGATTTCTTTCCCTCGAGTGGAAGCTCTGTCGCCGTCCTCAATTGAAGGAGCAATATGCCGCCTTCATAAAGGAGTAGTTGCAGTTGGGTCACATGTCTCCAGTCCCTGCTGATGCGAGCGTCACTAGTCAATACTTTCTTCCACATCATTGTGTTTTAAAAGAGGACAGTTCAACAACCAAGCTCAGGGTTGTTTTTGATGGATCTGCTGTCACCACTTCTGGATATTCATTGAATGACGTGTTGATGTCTGGCCCAGTTATTCAGCCAAAGTTACTGCATATTCTGTTAAGGTTCCGATGCCATCGGGTGGCCATTTCTGGAGATATTTGCAAAATGTATCGTTGCGTCAGGGTTTTTCCTGAGGACAGCTATCTTCAGTGCATTATTTGGCGGGATTCCACCCAGGATGAGTTACAGGTTTTTAAGCTGGATACTGTCACTGTATGGAACTGTATGGAACAAAGCCTGCCTCATTTTTAGCAGTTCGGACAATGCATCAGTTGGCAGATGATGACCAAATAATGTTTCCAAAGGGGGCCAAAATTCTGCGTCGCGACTTTTATGTGGATGATCTGCTTTCCGGAGGCGACTCTATAGATGAAGCTATTAGCATAATGCAGCAAACATCCGCGATCCTTGCCAAAGGCCATTTTCGGTTAAGGAAGTGGTTTTTTTTTTTTTTATATTCATGTTTATTGATTAAAACTATCTTATATGCCTACTATACATTGTTGTTCCCCGACTGGGCTGTAGGAGCATGGACCTAAGTTGTGCGGTACGGCCGTGAAGCAATGCTTCGCACACCTCTGGCGCCCTACTCCTCCCGCCCATTACGCGCCCTCTCCAGGGCTCTCAGCTCCGTCATCATCTTAGCCACAAATACGGCTATAGCTTCCCATTTGACCAGCGTCTGGAGCATTTGAGGCACCATGCTGCTTGGAGTAAAGGCCTCTTCCAGGATCTCCTCCAGGGTTAGGCGATCCTCCTCAAATCGCCTGCAGTCGAAAAGCACGTGGAGTGGGTCCTCTGTGACTCCACTGCCGCACGACGGGCAGCAGTCCTCACTTTCATGGCCGAAACGCTTTAGATAGCTTCGGAAGCACCCATGCCCACTGAGGGCCTGAGTGAGGTAAAAGTCTACCTGGCCATGCTTCCTTCCGGTCCACTCTCCCACGTCCGGAATGAGACGAAACGTCCAACGTCCCTTGGATGATGCCTCCCATCGTCGTTGCCAGTTTGACAAGCTAGTGGCTCTCGCTTCCCTCTTCCTGTCCGACGCCGATGAGGGGCTGTCCTGAGCCATGTTGGCCAGCTCCTTCCTCTCTCGGACCAGTTCTTGTAAGGGTATCAGACCTGCGATCACTAGGGCCGCGTCGTCCGATACCGTCCTGAAGGCGCAGGACGTCCGTAGCGCGCAGAGGCGGTAGTCTGCCTCTATTCCTCTTGCGTAGGACCTTACTCCCATCGCCTCGGCCCACACTGGGGCAGCGTACAGAATTTGGGAGCTTACCACGCTAGTGATGAGCTTGCGCCTTTCCTGCCTCGGGCCTCTGATGTTGAGGAGCATCCGCGAGAGGGCTCTCGTCGTCTCGCTCGCCCTCCTGTGGGCGTACTCGAGGTGCTCCCGGAACGAGAGCCTTGTATCAAGCCAGACCCCTAGATATTTTATCGCTCTCCCTGAGGTAACGGCCAAGAACCCTCTCGGATTAATGTTTTCGTCGCCAATCGAGTTTCGACCATTCAGAGGCTAACTAGAGAAATGGAGTGGCGGTATGTTCCCACTTCTGTGAACCCAGCAGACATCCTGTCGCGTGGTGCTCTCCACAATGAATTGGTTGGGAATAAGCTGTGGTCTCACGGTCCTCCGTTTCTCATTGGATCCCAAGAGGCGTGGCCAACCGCGGTCCCATCTGAGGGATCAACCCTGGAGTTACGTGCAAGAGCTCATTCAGTCTCCGTACGTGGATATAACAGCGGTTTCTAAGTACGCTAATTCGTTTCCAGCACTGCAGAGGGTATTTGCTTACGTATACAAATTCTCTCAACGAATTCACCACAGCGGTGTTACGGCTAGCGATATAAAATCTGGAACACAGCTGTTATTGCGACTAGTTCAGCGTGTGCATTTTTGGGAGGACATAAAGGCTCTTCAAAGTGGAAAAGAGATAGCGGTATCCAGTGTCCTTGCCTCATCCTCTCCCTTCTTGGATAAATTTGGTTTGTTGCGCGTAGACGGTCGGCTAAAAAATTCGTCGTTGGATTTTGACAGTCAGCATCCAATTATACTTCCAAGAAGCCATCCAGTTACGCTGGCTATAATTGTTGACTTCCATGAGCGAAATTTACATACGGGGCCTCGCGCGCTGTTGGCAATTATTCGGTCCCAATATTGGCAAATTGGGGGAAGAAAAACCGTGACGAAGGCAATACACAAATGCATCCGATGCTTCCGGACTAAGCCTCGGTTGTTGGAGCACATTATGGCTGATCTCCCGGAGCAAAGAGTTAGCGGCTCCCAGGTCTTTGAAGTCACTGGTGTAAATTTTTGTGGGCCGTTCTATTATAAGCCGGAAGTGCGCAATAAGGCTCCAGTAAAATGTTACGTTAGCATTTTCATTTGTTTTGCTACCAAAGCCGTCCACCTGGAGCTTGTAAGGGATCTGTCCACAATGTCTTTTTTACAGGCTTTGAAGCGGTTTATATGCACCCGCCGAAGGCCTCAACATATTTGGTCGGACAACGCAACCAACTTTGTTGGAGCCAAAAACGAGCTGAAGGAGCTGCGTCGATTGTTTCTAAGCGAAGAGCATCAACGGGCACTGCTGGAGTTTTGCTCTATGGAGTCCATCGAATAGCATTTTATTCCTCCTCGATCTCCGCATTTCGGTGGTCTGTGGAAGGCGGCTGTTAAAACCGCCAAGCACCCTTTTTACCGGGCGGTCGGATCCGCACTTCTTGGATTGGAGGAGCTGCGAACGCTGCTGTGCCATATTGGGGCTGTTATAAATTCACGACCCTTATTGTCTCTTTCAGAAAATCCTGCAGACCTTGATGTTTTGACCCCGGCTCATTTTTTAACTGTTGGTCCGTCAGGCAGCTTTATCGAACCTGATGTCACAAAGCTGAGCTTCAACCGGTTGGACAGCTGGCAGCGCGTGTCTTTCCTGCAGCAGTCTTTCTGGTCTCGATGGAAGGAGGAGTACCTAAGCCTTCTCCAGCAGCGCTCCAAATGGCGTGCCTCCGGTCCTGCCCTGTCTCCGAACGATGTGGTGCTAGTAAAGGACGAGAATCTACCTCCGATGAAATGGCCGCTTGCCAGAATAATGGATTTAATCCCTGGTCGAGATGGAATTTTTCGAGTGGCGGTGATAAAAACCTCATCTGGAGTTACCAAGCGAGCAGTGACTAAGCTGTGCCTTTTGCCCCTTAAGGATGAAGTTGGAGCTGAAGCCCCAACTGAGGGGAGAATGTCGGGTCAAGCAGCTAAGAACTAATTTAAATATAATTAATAATTAACTGATGTTTTGTTGGTCGCAAGCCGACTCTCTTTCGGCCGCTCGGCTTTAGTAATTCGGCATTTAAAGTTAGCGAGCATCCGCTCAGCCTATTCTGGAATGTTGGCGCCTCTTTCGTTCGTCTTCTTACTGCGCTCGTTGGATTCCTAAATTGGATTTCCCCTATTGTTCATAAATCCTTATTTCATATGCGGCCTGAATAAAGTTTATAACGTTGAAATTAATTAAAGTCTGATTTTTATTTACTGGCATTAAAAATTATCAATGACCAAACAATATCCATTAGCCTTCAGAACACGTTTATGCAACAACCATGCGTTGCTGAGTTCAAGGTCCAGTAAACGATAAAAGATTCTGACTTGCCAAAGATTGCTTCTCAATAAAATTTTATATCTTCCGATTATACTGTCGGTCAGATCAACGCCTTCCATATAACTGTTATATTGCGCCACAGTAAAAGGACGGTCAATTTGTATATATTCTTTTTTAACCTTGTTGAATCGGCCCGCATTGTCTGTGGGAAACATTCCAGCGTAGTTCAAAAATTCGAATGCCTGGGGATTTCTCTGCCCCAACTCACACCAGATGCTGCTCCTAGACCTGGTTCATTAAGGAGTACTACGTTTTCATTGCCAGAATCAATCTCAAATTTATAACATAAGCCCGAATTACCGCTTAAAACATATATTTTATATCCCCATTTATGAGGCTTGTAAGGGTTGTACGTTTCATAAGTGATCTAGCTTTTCCTAAAAAAAATCTGTTCGTCGGCACACGATACCTGCTCCTACCTGATACACGATAGGTACTTTTCAAAAATTATTATTAATTTCCTGAATAAGTGGTCGTATTTTGAAAAGCTGATCATGAAGGGAATCAGTCAATGGCAGATTATTATCATAATTGTTGAAATGAATGTGACGTCTGATTGTTTTAAATGTTTGTTGTGACATTATGTTTTAAATGGTGGGTGTTCCAATACTTGCAGACCAGTAAAGGGCACATTTTGAAAGTCGGTAAAGGGATATATTCAATTTAAATCCAACAAAATGTTAAATACCCAAAGCAATAAAATTAATATTTGCGATAAGGTCTAAAGGTTAGTTTCATTCGAAATATTCTCAAAATTGTTTTTCAAATATGTATGAAAAAAACAGAATAGGCTGCAGCAGCTTCATTAGTTTCGCAGGCAATGCAGACTTCATCTGTGGTCTTTAAATCTTCTTTATCTGGATAGTAATCACTTTCGTCATCAGCAGAAAATTTGATATCATCCTCGCTATCCAGGCTGTTAAAAACGATTTCTATTTGCTAAGGCGTTACTCCTTTTCATGACATTATTCCTTTAGATAACAATAGCAAATACCATTTGAAAAAAATAACTGTGGTCCCATAGTTGAACATATAATACAGACGACAAAGACAACAAAAACCAAATAATAATATATAAAAACACATAATTGTATTGTATGTATGTTTCAGATACATATAAATTAACAAAGTGTCCTTTTTAGGATTCTTTTAAGACGCAATTTTATTTCGCGAATGAGAAGACTTTGTAATTGTGAGGTTTGACCGTCACCGTTTATTTCCAAAATTCAAGAAACTGCTAAGTACATTAATTCTTATAATGAAAGCTAGCCCTATGCCGTAAAAGTGCTGACCCGGCTGCCCATGCATGGTGTTGGGTAGCCGCCGTTGCATCGGAGTGCATTGCCCGCTGATTGCGCTGACTGACCGAAGCCCGGGATTTTGGCAACGTCGTTGTGCAACGTCCGCAGGTGTCGCTAGCCTTGCATTATTTTATGCTGTGAAGCATTATCAGCCTGGGAACTTTCGTTTTGCTGGGAGACCGTGTTTACTTATACATCAAAACAGAGACTGCTCACATCAGGTCAGAAAAACAATTTGATGTATATCTGCAACACAATGATACTCACTATTCTATTCACTCTATGTGCCTTAAGTAGCACTAACCTTCCTGAGGCGGCTCGTGGTCCCATGCAGCTTTCCAAAATGAACGCAACAAGTCCTCGGAGCGTTCTCAATGAGGTCTGTTAGGTCCGTAAGTGTTGCTCCACTCAGGATTTTAAGTCGACTGCCCAAGCGCAGGGCAGTGCTTCAGGTGTGTGCCTGTCTCCTCCTCCTCTACATCCCCGCAGCTCCTACAGTAATGATAGTACGGTACCGCTAGTCTAGCCGCGTGCGTTCCTATTAACCAGTGCCCCGTGATGGTCTTGACCGCTAGACTGCAGTCCGGCCTATTAAGGGCGATAAGCATCATTGATCTTTTCCAAGAGCGAATGAGCTATATCATGCGTGAGTTCCTGCAGTTTTTAAGATTCCTCCATTTCCTCAGTGCTAGCGGGTCCAAGAGATCCCTAAACTTTAGCCTACACGTTGCTCGGGGAATACCTAGTTCTTTCTCCGGGAGGAGAGGGTTGGTAGTATCTGCTCTTGCTAATTCATCAGCGGTGCGATTTCGGTTCCGCCATATCGTTAATAGATCTGAGACAGTCATTCACTGTCCTAGAGTTGGATGAGAATCTGTCAAGGGCTTTGAGTGCCGCTTGACTATCTGAGAAAATAAAAATATTTTCTTGATTGTCAGTACGAGCTGGAGATCTAAGTGCTTCCTTGATTGCTATTACTTCCGCTTGGAACAAACTTCCGCTCACAGTGCGGAGCCTAGCCTCCCACCTAGACATTTAATTGAAAAACATCTGTGTTCATTTTAAAACATGAAGGGAACCCGCTGGTCCCGGGATTTGTGTGGCCTATTCTTCCCTCGGTGCTTGGCCTAGGTAATAATTCCTAGTTACTTGGCGTTATTAACGCCAAGGAATTTTTTTTTTAACCGGCCTTTTAGAATTTGGAAATGGCTTGTGCATCAATAAGAGCATCAGCTAGCATTCCTGTATTCATCATAAAGCTTAGAGGCCCAGACGACCGAGGGGCGCTCAAGAAACGATTTGTTAGTATATATTAAGCTATTTGTAATTTATTAAGCTAGAAGGAGTAAATTTAAAATTCTATATTTTAAATTTGAGGGACAGGAAAGAGATGTTATAGAGTAGAGACCATTGTAGTTTGAACATAATACCCTAAAAGGGTCATGCAATGCATATGTCGAACTACAACGGCTAAGGAACAGAGGACTAAAGTTTTGAGTCCTTCTATTAGGAATGTTAAATTTTAGGCGTGTTAGTAAATGCTGGCTATCTACATCCCCGTTAATAAGGTTATGCAGAAAGACTACACCGAGCATTGTCGATTGTCGAGCTACGATTTTAGGTAAGCTAGGTAAGTTTATAAGTAAAAGTCTGCTACTGTAGGATGGAAGCTGATGCTTTGCAGTATAGACCTCTCAGTGCGAATATTAAATAATTCTTTTGTACGGATTCTATGCTTTCCTTATGTACTCCATATTGGGGACTCCAGACACATGAACAGTACTCCAGTATCGGAAGGACCAAAGAAATAAATAATGTTTTGGTTATATATGGGTCAGTAAATTCTTTTGACCACCTTTTAATGAAACCAAGGACTCCTTTAGCCTTATTAACCATTAAGAAAATATGGTCGGCAAATTTAAGTTTAGTGTCTAATAGTACGCCAAGATCATTAAACTGGGTTAATTTTTCTAAGGCAATCCCATTAATAAAATACGTAGCTTGCAGAGGGCAAGAACGATAAAAAGACATATGTTTGCATTTTGATCCGTTAAGTATTAGATCATTAGCTAAACACCATTTTTTAAAGTTATCATGGTCAAGAAGACTGAAGACTGCATTCGGCAGAGATGGATTTGTACTGAAAACAAAGCTTTACATTATCTGTATACAGAAGAACTAGAGAGTTCGTAAAAGCAGAGGGCAAGTCGTTTATAAAACGCGTAAATAATAACGAGCCAACATGACTTCCTTGAGGGACGTCAGATGTAGCAAGGACCAGACGGGACTGTATGTTTTTAAATAAGACTCTTTGTGTCCTTCTTGTGTGTTCTTTGCTGAAGTCTGTGTGAATTACATCGGTTTGATATCCCTTAAAAAAGCCATCTATGACAAAGGATGTCACCTCCAGTAAATTTGTGGTGGTGGAACGACGCTTAATAAAGCCATGCTGACAAGGAGTGATAATCGAAGAGCAAAGGTGTTGCAAATGAGGGGTAATTAATTTTTCAAATAACTTTGGAATTGCCGACAATTCCTCGAAATTCCTCGATAATTGGCAGCATCGGACTTTTTCCTTTTTTTAGGTACAGTAATTATAAAAGATTCCTTCCACTTAAGGGGAAAAATCGAGGTTTCCAAAGAAAAATTTAAAATTTCTTTAAGAGGTTTTGCATAGAGCCCTGGCACAGTATTTTAGCACACAGCCTGGAACTCCGTCGGGGCCTGGCGAATAAATGGGTTTGACCCTTAAAAGATAAGATAATGAGTTGTACTCAGAGAAAGACGGATAGAAAATAAGATTTGCTGTTTGAATTGCTGCTTGATTTGCTGCTGCTAGGCGGAGCAAAAGTTGTTTGAAAAAATTCTGCGAATAGATCGGCAATGGCCTGATCAGAGGTCGCAGAGAAATTTTCAAACGTAAGCAGGGGTGAAAAAGATACGTGTTTAAGCTTAGTGTTTACAAAATTAAAAAACTGCTTCGGATCCTGAGTAAATTGTATCCGGCAGCGACGAATATAATTCCTGTAACATTCAGCGTTATGCACGGTAAAATTTGACCGAGCTAATAGATATCTTGAGAATTTTTTTATATTTTAGTAAGAGCCTATTTTTAGTATTTTTTAGGTAAGTGTGGCACCTTGTAAACCAAGGAGGATTTGTTGAAGCGGACGGATATTACCATGGCACACAAAATTTTAAAAAAATATATTTTAAGTACAGTAAAATTTTTCTAAGGTGACGTTAAGATCGGATAGTTTCTGAAAATCAGCTTTAAGGAAGCAGCGAATCTTATTTGCCACGCATAGAGACATCTGATCGATACCAAGAATAGTTTCGATAGAGACCTCCAGCGTGGGGTTGAAAGGGGGAAAGCTCTGGAGAGAGCAGTACCATCAGGATCAGATACAAAGCATAAGTCTAAAAGCCGACCTAGCGAATTTCTAACATGGTTAATTTGACCTAGGGACATGTCAAACATGCCCGCGGTGAAGTCATGGTGCGTAATAAGTGACAGAAATGGTGAGCGCTCGACGTTGGACCACTGCAATTCTGGAATATTAAAGTCGCTTACCGCTACGAGCTGGTCACGATCAGTCATAAGATTAAAAACGTACCGAAAAGCGGGAAAATTCTGCCAATATGTGGGCGGTTCAGACATAGGCGGTATATACGAACATGTAATGTATAAAGATTTCACGGACATAGTGATTTTAACGCAAATAAATTCTATGTCACCAAACTCTTGTGATTTCACCTCTTCAGAAGCAAGAGTAGAGTCTACCGAAATGAGGACTCCACCCCCCCTTCGCTGAGGTCGATCCCGTCTGAAAGTGGTGTACTTACTTGGAAAAACTTCGGAGCTAAAGATCTCCGGCTTTAGCGAAGTTTCTGTAAAGTCTATAATATGGGATGCAAAAGAAGAACTATCAGAATATAGTTTAGGGAGTTTGCTACATAGCACCCTAGTGTTCTGATATGTAAGTGTTATTGACTATACTAGTTTTTTGGGTAAGTAGACAAAGAAGAGGTGGAAGGTTGGTCAGTGGTTCCGATATGGGGAAGTCTCACTCCCACTGGATTTACAACTTTTAAATTTGCAGTACTAGGCCGATGTTCTTGGACGAAAATGTTCTCTGGCCAAAAAATGGGTTAACAAATCGTCTTGAAAATCAGCGGGGGCACCCGAATCTTGAAAGATGACGTGTGCCTTATATATGTATATTTAAATTTATGTATGTCCTCCACCTCTATATTGGCTTTAGCTTTGGCTTTGATATAAGCCAAGATATCAATCTCTGAAGTATCAGGGGCAAGCCGAGAAACAAATATATGTTTCGATGAAGGAATCACCTGTAAGGGTTTTGGTGTCGCAGGTACGAGAACTGCAGCATCAGTCGGTGCCGGTGGTCCGAACTTTGGAATACCTTTTTGGGTGACTCTGACGGGTATTTCATTTACTAGGACCTGTGGTATCACTTGAAGGGAAACCACAGAGGACATATCAGACAATTGCTCATTTTCCATAAGAAAGTCGGACGGCGAATTGTTCTCAGTTCTAGCCCTTGGGGTGGCCAAAGATATGAGTGGCTGCATTATTGACGGCTGAGTAGGCTAAGGCGGATCACAAACAGCGGATTTCTTACGCTTAGGAGACTCAGTTAGTAGCTGAAGGCTGCTAAACTGAGTGTCAAGCGCACAGAGTTGGTCATTGCCTTTACAAAAATCAGTGATCAACGCTTTAAATCCATTCTTGCTCTGTCTCATGAACGACAGAGAAATACAGATAAGACGGAGAAGAAGCAGATCTGAGCTATGCTTGGAGTTGAATTTAGACAAATTATTAATTCGCCTCCAAATATACCACAGCACTCGCGAAGCGTTACGCTTTAAGCTTAAGATTTTTAAGATTCTCAAAAAATTCGATTCACAAGTAAGTGAACACCGGTTTACCAATTTTTAACATAAACGCAGTGAATGTTCGCTTAGGAGAAAGAGAGGGAATTTGTTTAACTTAAACTCGGTATTTTTTACTTCCTAGTGAAGAGGAAAAGTTCGGTCTTGGATGGATTCACTCCTAGCCCGTTCTAATCTGCCTATGCTGAGAGAACCGTCAGCTTATCCGTTATGCGGTTGCATAGAGTCTGGCGAAATTTTCCAGAGAAGGCAGTTGCTACATCATCCGCATAAGCAATAACTTTGCATCCACCACCACTTTGTGCCATTGAATAGACTCTCCTCCTAGTGCGCCCAAATAGTCCTGTTTATCAAGACCTGCTTTATTAGGCACACGGATAGATCGTCTAAGTGCTCATCACTAAGTGCCTTTTTGACGAACGTAGAAATCTTGTGGAGAGCCGTCTCCGTTGATCGGCCCTTCCTATATGCGTGCCGGGAAGATGCCACCTGGCCCTGAAGATTTAAGGGGCTTAAAACTTTATATCGCCCAACTGAAATTCCTATTACTTAGGACGTATTCAAGCTGACTCGAGAGGGGGAAGCTGCCTTACTGGCTCTTCATTTCCTGGGTTTGTTTTTTCCTGAGAACACCTTGGACGTGGGCCAGGTACCATCCGAAGTTTTTATGTAATCTACATAAGGTGCAGTGGTTGCGAGGACCTTGCTGATTCGGGAGGCCTCTGATGTCCTCTAAATACTCGTGCAGAACTTGGTCCAGGCATTCCTGCTTGCCCAACGCAGCTCTTTGTTGTCCTTCTTGAGGTCCGCTTTATTCTCCTCTTTATAAGGCTTTGCGGGCTTGGTCTTTAAGGGTGAAAGTGTTTGTGACCACCAGGTGATATCTTTGACTTGCTATTGCCCGATATCTTTTGGGGTAGACCCTATTGAATGCCCTGGCGCAAGCTGACGTTTGCCTGCCCACCATGGCTTCCAGGTATTTCTTGCTGTTAACGTCCCTTGATGGAGGTTCCCTTAAGGATCTGTCTAGTTTTTTCTTTTAGAGCTCCCATTTTGTCTTTCTAGGATTGCATACTGCTAGCCGAGTGAAGTTCTCGAAATTGACCACTAATTCTATGTATCGATGGTCCGAGAGGGAGTGCTTTTCTAGGGCTCCACATCTAACAATCCTGTCTGCTAGAGAGTATGAGTAAAGAGTAATGTCAAGTACCTTCCTTCTGTTCTTGACGATGAAGGTGGGTTCTGTGCCCTTTTTACCCACCAGAAGATTTGAGCTAGTGCTTCCCCTCTGATGATGATTGGCGTTGGCATCGCACTCTATCAGGTCGATTTCTGCTCTCCGCTATCTTCCACCAGCTGTTTGAGTAGTGGGTGCGGGGAAAGGCATCCTGTTTGTGGCCCATGTATGCCGAGCATACCCTTAGAGGTCCTTTTGGGATCTCTATTACAGCGGCTACATAATCTTCATTGCTGAAAATGGATAGCAAAGAGAGGTTAAAGTTCTTCTGTACGAAGATGCAGGCTCGCCTTTTACCTGTTGTATCGGCTTTACAAATCTTTCGTATTAGATTAAGAAATACTGGGAAATTTTGTATAATTTAAAGACTCTTGATTTAATTTTATTACAATTATTTCCAACAAGGTAAAAGAGAGGTATTAATGAATTTGGAACTGTTTTAAAATGGTAAGCTGGTATCCCGGACCATGATGATATAGTAACCTATTTTTATTTTTAACATTTGAAAGTTTTATTTAGAATCTCAGTTAAATTAAATTTTTTAAGAGAACCTTGACAAACCTTAAGTTCCGTAAAAAAAAAAAAAGTTAATAAACCAGTGGGAGTGAGACTTCCCAATATCGGAACCACTGACCAACCCTCCACCTCTTCTTTGGCCACTAACCCAAAAAACTAATTTCCTCACTAACTCTTACCTATCAGAATACTAGGGGGCTACGTAGCAAACTCCCCAAGCTATATTCTGATAGTTCTTTCTTTGCATCCCATATAATAGCATTTACAGAAACTTGGTTAAATCCGGAGATCTTTAGCTCCGAAGTTTTTCCAAGTAAGTACACCACTTTTAGACGGGATCGACCTCAGCGAAGGGGGGGTGGAGTCCTCATCTCGGTAGACTCTACTCTTGCTTCTGAAGAGGTGAAATCCCAAGAGTTTGGTGACATAGAATTTATTTGCGTTAAAATCACTATGTCCGTTAAAGCTTTATACATTACATGTTCATATATACCTCCTATGTCTGAACCGCCTACATATTGGCAGCATTTGTCCGCCATTCGATACGTCTCTAATCTTATGACGGATCGTGACCAACTCGTAGCGGTGGGCGACTTTAATATTCCAGAATTAAAGTGGTCCAACGTCGATAACTCACCATCTTTGTCACTTATAACTTACCACGACTTCACCGCGGGCATGTTTGACATGTCCCTAGGTCAGATCAATCATGTTAGAAATTCGTTAGGTCGGCTTTTAGACTTATGTTTTGTATCTGATCCTGATGGTACTGCTCTCTCCAGAGCTTTTCCCCTTTCATCCCCAGAGGATCCATATCACCCCACACTGGAGGTCTCAATCGAAACCACTCCTGGTATCGATCAGATGTCTCCGAGCGTGGTAAATAAGATTCGCTGTTTCCGTAAAGCTGATTTTCAGAAACTTAATAGCCTTATTGATACATTTGACTGGTCTGATATTCTGGCGTGCACTGATCTTAATGTCACTTTAGAAAAATTTTATTTTACTTTAAATAAATTTTTTGACTCATGTGTGCCTTGGAAATATCCGTCCGCTTCAACAAATCCTCCTTGGTTTACAAGGTGCCTCGCTAACTTAAAAAATAAAAAAATAAGCTTTTACTTAAATATAAAAAAACCTGCAGTAGTGTTGATTTCTCAAGATACCTACTAGCTCGGTCGAATTTTACCGTGCATAACGCTGAATGTTATAGGAATTATATTGACCGCTGTCGGATACAACTTACTCAGGATCCAAAGCAGTTTTATAATTTTGTAAACACTAAGCGTAAACACGTATCTTTTTCACCCCTGCTTACGTTTGAAAATTCTTCTGCGACTTCTGATCAGGCCATTGCCGATCTATTCGCAGAATTTTTTCAAACAACTTATTCTCCTCCAAAATTGACTGATCAGCCTTACGCATATAACATTCAAGCAGCAAATCTTATTTTCTGTCCGTTTTTTTCTGAGAACAACTTATTATCTGGTCTTTTAAGGGTCAAACCCATTTATTCGCCAGGCCCCGATGGAGTACCAGGCTGTGTGCTAAAATACTGTGCCAGGGCTCTGTGCAAACCTCTACTTAGACTTTTCAACTTATCTTTGGAAAACTCGATTTTTCCCCTTAAGTGGAAGGAATCATTTATAATTCCCCTACATAAAAAAGGGAAAAAGTCCGAGGCTGCCAACTACAGAGGCATCTCTAAGTTGTCGGCAATTCCAAAGTTATTTGAAAAATTAATTACCCCTCATTTGCAACACCTTTGCTCTTCGATTATCACTCCTTGTCAGCATGGCTTTATTAAGCGTCGCTCCACCACCACAAACTTATTGGAGTTGACATCCTTTGTCATAGATGGCTTTTGTAAGGGATATCAAACCGATGTAATTTACACAGACTTCAGCAAAGCATTTGATTCAGTTAATCACTCACTTTTGTTGAGTAAACTGAATATGCTGGGTTTTCCTAAAGACCTCTTAACGTGGATCTCCAGCTACCTAGATGGAAGGACACAAAGAGTCTTATTTAAAAACATACAGTCCCGTCTGGTCCGAGCTACATCCGGCGTCCCTCAAGGAAGTCATCTTGGCCCGTTATTATTTACGCTTTTTATAAACGACTTGCCCCCTGCTTTAACGAACTCTCTAGTTCTTATGTATGCAGATGATGTAAAGCTTTGTCTTCAGTACAAATCCATCTCTGCCCAATGCAGTCTTCAGTCTGACCTTGATAACTTTCAAAAATGGTGTTTGGCTAATGATCTAATACTTAATGGATCAAAATGCAAGCATATGTCTTTTTATCGTTCTTGCCCTCTGCAAGCTACGTATTCCATTAATGGGATTGCCTTAGAAAAATTAACCCAGGTTAATGATCTCGGCATCCTATTAGACATAAAACTTAAATTTGCCGACCATATTTCCTTAATGGTTAATAAGGCTAAAGGAGTCCTTGGTTTTATTAAAAGGTGGTCAAAAGAATTTAATGACCCCTATATAACCAAAACTTTATTCATTTCTTTGGTCCGTCCTATACTAGAGTACGGTTCATGTGTCTGGAGTCCCCAATATGGAGTACATAAGGATCGCATAGAATCCGTACAAAAGAACTTTTTAATATTTGCACTTAGAGGTCTATACTGGGATGCAAATCTTCAGCTTCCATCCTACAGTAGCAGACTTTTACTTATTAACTTACCTAGCTTAACAAATCGTAGGACAATGCTCGGTGTAGTTTTTCTGCATAACCTTATTAACGGGGATGTAGATAGCCAGCATTTACTAACACGCTTAAATTTCAACATTCCTAATAGAAGGACTCGAAACTTTAGTCCTCTGTTCCTTAGCCGTTGTAGTTCGACATATGCACTGCACGACCCTTTTAGGGTATTATGTTCGAACTACAATGGTCTCTACTCTATTACATCTCTTTCCTGTCCATCTAATTTAAAATATAGAATTTTAAATTTCCTTACTAACTCCTCTTAGCTTAACAAATTTCAATTAGCTTAATATGTACTAACAAATCGTTTCTCGAGCGCCCCTCGGTCGTCTGGGCCTCTAAGCTTTATGATGAATACAGGAATGCTAGCTGATGCTCCTATTGATGCACAAGCCATTTCCAAATTCTGAAAGACCGAAAAAAAAAAAAAAAAAAAAAAAAAAAAAAAGAGTTTGATAAATACAAGTTATGAATTTAAAATGTTAATTAAGTAAATCCAGTGGATGCTTCCTCTTCAGTCTTCTGGTGGTGGTGCTGCTGTCCAGAAAATTGGTGGCACATGTGTTGGGATGTCGTGTTCGCTTGTCCTTGTATTTAGCATCGAATCTTCTAACTTCAGCGCTGACTGTAGGAATGAGCATGAATAGCCAAATTGTCATGGTAAGGATGAGCCCCAGACAGCGTCTTAAGAGCTCTGTTCTGTGCCAGCTGAATGACTTTCATGATGCTTGGACTCGCTGTGCCCCACAGTTGGATACCATACGTCCAAACTGGCTTCACTATTGACTTATATATTAGTAGTTTTAACTCTCAGCTTCAGGGTTGCCTTTCGTCCAATCAACCAGTAAAGCTGCCGCAGCTTTTCTTGTAATTGCTTTCGTTTGCGCAGTAGATGGGCCCTCCATTTTAGAATCCAGTCCAACTTCATTCCCAAGTATTAAGGGGTTTGAGTTAGGTGGTATGGCAGTGCCTCCGAAGCTAATCTGTGGACAGTCGCCTCTTCTCAAGGTAAATTTTGTTTTGGGCGGACTTATCATGATTAATAGCAATGTTTCATCTTTGAAGCCACGGGTCAAGGGCATCGAGTTGACGCTGGAGACAGTCAGAGGCATCCTGTGGCAAGCTTGCCGAGGCTAGGAAAGCTGTGTCGTCTACATATGTTGCGGCTAGCAAACCTCCTTCATCTATAACAGGCATATCTGTTATGTATAGTGTGTAGAGTATTGGACCAAGAACACTGCCCTGTGGGATACCTGCCTTAATGGGGCTACCAGCTGACCTTGCCTCGCCATATATTACCTGTCATTCAGGTATGACTTAAGGAAGGCGTAATGCTTATGGTGTACGCTCCTTTTTATCTTCATTAGTAGTCCCGGACCCCACCCCCTTTCAAATGCCTGCTTGACGTCGAGGAAAACTGCGCAACAATATTTCTTTTCCTCCAGGCTGTTTAGAATCTTTTGTACAATCCTGTGGCATTGCTCCGGGGTGGCGTGACAACCAAATTGATGAAACCAAATTGATGGTCAGGAATCAAGCCAGCCTCGTCCAATATAGTCTGAAATCTGCGCAGAAATACTCTCTTAAGTAACTTGGATAGTACTGATAGTAAGCTTATCGGCCTGTATGACGCAAGATCAGATTAAGGATTTCCTGGCTTCGGAATGAGGATAACCTCCGCCTTTTTCCAGTCAGAGGGGAAGTGGCCGATTTCCAAGCACGCGTTGAATATGCTCGTAAGCCTTTGGATACCTAATGGGGGGAGAAGTTTAATGGCAAGTGCTTACTTGCTTCAGCGGGGATTTTTTGGTGTTGAGGCCAGAGACATGGTGGTGGACCGGTGGGCAATTTCCTCGACGCTGAGAAAATGTGGTGGCGGTGGATTTATCGTTATTCACTTAAATATTCCACCTTCTCTGCCAATTGCCGAGAAGCAGCTGCCTCTGTAGCGTTGTCAGCAGCGGTCAGGAAGGCGGTATCGTCCGCATAGGCCGCTGCCATTATGTTGGGGCTCCGCAAAACTGGGAGATCGGCCGTGTAGACATTGTATAATAAAGGGCCCAGCACGCTGCCTTGGGGGACTCCGGCGCGGACCTCCCTGAGTACGGAAGTGGCCTCTCCGCATCTGACAGCAAATTTGCGGTACTTCAGGAACGACTCCAGAAAGAGGTAGTAAGGTCTGGGCAGGTTAGTCTTCAATTTAAGCAGGAGACCGGAGTGCCAGAACCGGTCGAAGGCTTTGGATGTCAAACAACATCCAGCATTACAGCCAGGCAGTACTGGCTGTGGGGGTCAGTGGGCCAGTACGTAGGCTCTCCGGTTGAGTGGCAGTTGAATGCTTTGCGCTGAATACACCTGAATGGCGTAGATCCTTTAGGGTTAATCACCCTCAAGCCCCACCATGGGTGCTTGGCATTGAACTCACCTGCGAGCATAAATTTGTCGCCCATGTCATTCAGCAGTAAATCAAATTGGTTAACGGAAACTCTCTGTCTAGGGGGAATATAAGCGGAACCGATGATGATCTCGGAACCGATGATGACCCCCAGGGGTGGAGACATTGATTTTGGTGCACTGGATCCATTCTTCTTTATGTGTTGCGATCTCACTGCTACATGCTAGATTTGATTATAATTGCCGCTCCTCCATGCCCTCTGCTACTGGGATGATTAGCATGAATGATATCGTAGCCGTGTAAAGTCAGGTATGATTTGTGTGTAAAGTGGGTTTCTGAAATTAGCAGATGTCGATGCAGCGGGTTTGGATGAGGTGTCCACTGTTGGATAGTGTTGAGCGGGTGGGAAGGCTAAAGGGCGTGGTTGAGCTGGGCTTGGATCTTTAGGGGCCATGTTGGCCTTGGCTTTCTTATACGCTGGGCAGCCTTTTTAGGAGGCAGGATGAGGTCCGTGATAGTGCACGCATTTTGCCGCCTCTTTTCGATTCTGTGCTGTGCTGTGTTGTTCACCAAATTTGACACAGCGATGCTGCAACTTGCAGTATCTCTGGCTATGGCCAAATCCTTAGCAGCGATAGCACTGCGGCACGTCATGGAATTTGCGAGGGGGTTCCACCGTGACCACAGAGTGGCAGACCCTATTCACACTTAATACTTCTTTTTTGTTGCTAGATTAAGAAAAAATATATGTAGCGGTTTTTAGAGATGTGCCCTATGGCATTGTGCACATAACGGACTGCATGTCCTTGACGCCGGAAGTCCTTCTTGATCTCGTTTAAGTCGGTGGAGTGGTGGAGTCCCTAAACTACAACTCTGTAGACTCTATCTTCCTTGGGGTGGAATTTGTAGTACCTTTCTTCGGCGCTATCAAGCTGGGATTTGAGGGCAGAGTAAAACTCCTTATCCGGCATCATAACCCTCACCTGGTTGTCTCTGGCGGCTTTGTAGGAGAAGTCCTTTTTTTTGCAACTATGTCTTCAATGCAGGAAATTAGAGCAGCAATGGCTTGATTTTCTTGGGTGCTTTGACATCCTTCTTGGGGGACTTCTTGTCAGTCCATCGTGTTGGTTTTGCCCGCGATTGGCCGCAAGATTGTGTAAATAAAAGTTATAGGGGCTATTGCCTCCCCTATTGCCGCATATCGCAAATGGCTTATTATTTCAAATTTACCATCTGCAATTATAAAATGATAATAAAGTATCACAGTCTTCGATAAGCTCTTGTCGTGTGAGGTTGTCTTTAACGAGCTCGGAAATCGAGCTACGAGCTATCTACCATACGCATAGAAATTCGCCGCGAACTTCTTATCAGCCATCAAAGTTACCTCATTCATTATTAAGGGGAGGTTCTTTTGGATTTTTCCGAAAATTAAGCAAACTTTGAGAATGGATTGCGGGAAAATGAAAAGACATACGACAAACTTATGCTTTTGAACTTTTGATTCGTTGTTTATTAACGAGTAAAAAAATATTCAATATTCAGGAAATTCAAAATGGCGCCTTCAAAATGGCGGATCTCGTAGACCTCTATTTTTCTGCTGAGTGTAGGGCCGCTGGTAGTGAACTTAAATTAGAAATGTATATAATTTATTAAAATTGATGGAATTTCCTATGCCTTATATCTAACGACAATTAATTTTGGTAAAAATAAACCAATTTCATGGACGTTAAAAAAAAATTCATTTTCAATCAAAATTCAATTCATTCATTTTTTTTTTTTTTTTACTTTGATCTCGTTTAAAAATTATAAATAAACAATTTTTTATGATAATTTTAGGTATAAGGCATACAAAAAAGTATGTACTTTTAAACATTTTTTGAATGAAGGAAATCGGATCAATAGAACGAGCCCTGTGCGCGACAAGAGGTTTGAAAACATGATTCCGAGAAAAACGCGTTTAAAGTTTTTAGAAATTTTGCCTTTACATAGCTTTCTTGTTATCATGGGTATGTTTGAAACGCTCATACTATAGTCATAGTCATACTATGATCTTTTACTGTACATTGTTTATTTTATAAACAAAAGCATCACAGTAAAAGAACTACGAAACAATTACATGTACATCAATCACATGAAAGTACGATGGGACTATAAAGTCAAAATTGGCAACAAAATAACACAATGTTACAACTGTCAACTATTTGGTCGCGGTTCAAATAATTGTTCAGTTAAAACTTTTTGTGCCCACTGTGCCGGATCTCACCCTACGGTTTCTTGTGAGAGCCCAAATAACAATAACTGTGCCAACTGTAAGGGCAATCATCCATCCACTGATAAGACCTGCCCATGCCGTTTGTCTTATCTCAATTTGATCTCCAAGCGTTCGGCGAAGCGCATAAGAAAAACCAATATTGAACCAGAAAATCCAATACGGAGTAATCGCGATTCTCTCTTAAATCCAGAACTTCGAAGTCACCGTTCTTCAACAAATAATAATATAGGATTCTCTCAACACACCTTCGGCAGTTATAAAGATGCGCTCAAAGGCAAGGCAACTTTACCAAATGCAACTGAAACTGGCCTCTTTATGCCAGAAGAAGTAAACTCATTATTAATAGACTTAATAAATAATCTCAGCACATGCTCCAATAAAGGAGAACAATTCCAAGTTATATCAAATTTAGCCATTAAATATGTGTATTCAAACAAGTAACTCTCCTGATACTTTAAATATTATGGTGTGGAACGCCCGCTCTATAAAGCATAAGCGTGTAGAATTTATTAGGTTTTTACAAGATAAAAATATTCATGTAGCTACAATAAGTGAAACATAGCTTACTCAAACCGACCGATTTAACATACCAAACTATACTGTGTATAGACGAGACAGAAAAGAAAATAGAGGTGGGGGGTTGCCATTGTCGTTAGCAATAAAATAGAACACGAGCAAATTAACAATTTAAAAACGCACCTAATTGAAAATGTGGGAATTAAAATCAAAACAGCCCCTAACAATAACAATCTAAAACTTTATGCCATATACTTTCCTGGTTACACAGCAAAATGTCTGACTGCTTCATGTAATGTAGCTGGAAACCGAAACCATTTAAAGACACAATATAGATCAGACTTACTAAAAATTTCCAAATTGCAGGGGAATTTTATCGCCTGTGGTGATTATAACTCACGTCATAGAACATGGAACTGCGACCGAGCAAATTGCTGGGGTAACATTTTAAGTGAAATATCAGATTTAGGCAAATTTCACGTGTTTTTTTCCTTCCATCCAACTTATATTCCTAGATGTCATAAGGCTAAGGCATCCACAATAGATCTTTGCATTACCAAAACTCCAAATCAAGTTTCAAATCCAACAGTCTTACAGAACCTATCCTCTGATCACTTGTCTATAATCTTAAAATATTTAATAAATTTCTTACAAAATGAGAAACACCAACCGATAATTAGTAAAGCAAACTGGACTAAGTTTAAGGAATTTATCAATGACAGATTGCTAGATATAGGAATAAGTAAATATAAATCTTGTTGTTCGATCTCAGACATTGACTTCCTGGTCATCTCGTTCACAAATATTGTCAACGATGGTTTTCGTGAAGCAGTTCTCCATAAAAGACAAACATTTACAAATTACAAGATACCTCATCATATACGCGAGTTATTTAAAATTAGAAACACAATTCAAAGACAATGGATTAGGTCAAGACAGCCGATACTTAAAGCTAGATGTGATCATCTTAACTATGTTATTAAACAAAAGTTATTTGCTCATAATAACACAGAGTGGAACAGTAAACTGCAACAGATAGGAAAATGTAGTAAGCCCTTTTGGAAGATAACAAAAGCTTTAAAAAAGAGAAAACAATTTATACCCTGTCTCTGCCTTGGCGACTCAAGCTATGAGACTGGAACTGAAAAAGCAAACGTACTCGCAGACATTTTTGAACAGAAACATAAATTAACCACTTCCTTCTTAAATCCAGAAACTGTTAACCTAGTTCAATATTCTATTCAGTCAATTGCAAATTATGATATTAATACATCTGCTTAAAAAACATCCCTGTTGATGCCATTAGTTTTTTAGCACAAATCTTTAATCATTGTTTTTTCGTGGGATATTTTCCAAATATCCAAATAAAAAAATATTTCCAGTTCCAAATATTTTCCAGTCTTGGAAAACAGCCAAAATAATACCGATTGTTAAACCAGGCAAACTAGCCAGAAGACCTGATAGTTACAGACCGATTAGCTTATTATGTAGCATATCCAAAATATTTGAAAAGATAAAAGATAGTTAGTTATTTAGATACACACGAAATACTGCCTTCCATACAATACGGATTTAGGACCAAAATAAACTGCACAGTTCCTTCCGTAAAACTCACAAATTACATAAAAGAAAATATGCAAAATAAAAAATCTGTTGGACTGGTTACTTTAGATATTGAAGTGGCTTTTGACACAGGATGGCACGATGGCTTGGTGCACAAGTTAAAGAGTATGGAATTGCCCACATACCTTATAAAAATTGTGCAAAGCTTTATAACACAATAAAGTTGTTATATATCCCTAAATGGAGAGAAGTCCACTCAACGCTCTATACTAGCTGGGGTACCTCAGGGATCGGTGTTAGGACCAGTGTTGTTTATTATATACACGCACGACATTCCCCAGATGACAAATTGTAAGTTATCATTATTTGCTGATGATGCAGCTATTTACACTTCTGGCGTATTATACAATGATATAAAAAACATCATTCAAAATTATCTCTACAAACTAGAAGAATATTACCACAAATGGAAGATAAAAATTAATCCTAATAAGACACAAGCCATTTTTTTCACGAAAAAAAGAAAATATTGTTATTTACCAAATGATTGTCAAGAACTATGTAACACACCAATTTAAATATTATAATAAAATAATTCGCGGTTAATAATATTCGCTATTTAGGAATACATTTTGATAAAAAACTCACTTTTAGTACACATGTTGGGGTCACAATAGATAAAATAAACCAAACAATACGAATATTATACCCTAAAATCAATAGAAAATCTAAATTATCAATTGAAAACAAGTTAATAATTTTTAAGGTAATATTCAGGCCAGCCTTGATGTATGGACACTCCATTTGGGGAAAATGTGCACAAACACATATTAAAAAAATACAAACGTGCCAAAATAAACTTCTAAAACTATTACTTAATCTACCATATTACACAAGCACTAAATACGTGCATGAAATGTCTGGAGTCCAAACGGTACAACAATATATTTCACAATAAACTCTCTTAGTCAGTAAAAATAGTATAATTAGTAAATAAGTGTCAGATCAAGGTTTTTAATCCAATTTTTCCTTGAAATAATTATATGTTATAAATAACCAAACGAATAAAATATTATAATATATTTCAGTTGAAAAGCATATGCTATAACTCTGCAAAAATAAAATTTGTAACATTAGCTTTAATGAAATTTATAAATTTTTAGGAAATAAAGCACACAGAAGTAGGGAGTAAATAGGCAATCGGCTGATTTCTTGCGTCATATCCGTGTATGCATGTATATGTTGGTGGGAACGTGAATCCACAATCCAATATACACTCACATATATATATAATCCTAAATAAAAAATACATATTGACCTTTCATCCGACCCTGACATAAATATGTCTCCTGCAAGAAAGTGATAAAAAGGGATCGCAGCAGGTCAATTGGTTCCTTTTTTTTCTTGACCCTTCAGGGTGGATTTTCACTTTTCAACGAAAAGGTTTTCTTGTGATATACTTACTCCTTGTAAAATTATGTATTATATTTCATATTATAAAATTAAATTTCTTTATATAAGTCCGAGTTAATTTAAAATTAATTAAAAAAGAATTGGAGTAAAAAATCCTTTTAAATGATATGCAACACCAAAATACAATTTTGGATATATTTTTTTAAATAATTATTCATCATTAATTTTAAATTAATTACAAAAGAATTATAGTAAAATACACTTTTAAATGAACTGCAGCACCATGAATATAATTTTTGTAAATAAGCATTTTATTTTTTGTTCATCAATTTTATTTATTTTTTCACGATCCTGAATCTTATTTATTTTTTCACGATCCTGAATCTTAGACAGGTATCTTAAGTGGGCAGTTGAATTTGTAGGGAATTAGGCAAACGGCGTATAAGCGGCAGAAAAATTTTAGTAGTATGTAATTAGGCAAACGGCTTACGACGTAAATTTAGTGGCGCCATCTATGGGTCAAGTTTGTGTAAAATTGGTCAGCGCCATCTACCGTAATATTTTATACGCCCTCTATTGGCATAAAAGAAAACGATCATGTCAAAAATTATACTTTCCAGGATCATCGCCGTCTATGTTTTCTACATTTTCTGATATCTTGCATTGGTTTCCATTAAGAGAAATATGCATGTAACAAGAAAGCAAAGCTAACTTCGGGCGGAGCCGAAGTTTATATACCCTTGCAGTTAAAACCGGATATATATCGCAAACATCAGATATAGTTGGCCGATCCTTATGATTACATCATAATAAAACTAATTAACTAAAATAAAAAATCTAAAAAAAGTCCCAAACTTCTATCTTCAAAAATACGAAAGTTGATATTTCTACCAAATACCATTTCCGATCGTTCAGTTATATGGCAGCTATAAGATATAGTCGGCCGATCCTAATGAAATTTGGTAGGTTGGATCAACTGGCCAAAAATAGAATCTGTATTAAGTTTCAGCTTTTTATCTTTAAAAACACGAAAGTTGGGTCATTTCCGATCGTTCAGTTATATGGCAGCTATAAGATATAGTCGGCCGATCCTTATGAAATTTGGCATGTCGTATTATTTTGCCAAAAATAGCTCTCATATCAAATTTGAACTCTCTAACTCTAAAAACACCAAAGTTATACCATTTCCGATCAATCAGTTATATGGCAGCTATAAGATATAGTCGGCCGATCCCGGCCGTTCCGACTTATATACTGCGTGCAAAGGAAAGAAGGGTGTGTGCAAAGTTTCAAGACGATAGCTTTAAAACTGAGAGACTAGTTTGCGTAGAAACAGACAGACGGACAGACAGACAGACGGACAGACGGACAGACGGACATGCTCATATCAACTCAGGAGGTGATCCTGATCAAGAATATATATACTTTATAGGGTCGGAGATGTCTCCTTCACTGCGTTGCACACTTTTGGACAAAATTATAATACCCTCTGCAAGGGTATAAAAAAAGATCATGTAAGAATGAAACTTGTCAGGATCATCGCCGTCTATGTTTTCTATATTTTCTGATATCTTGCATTGGGTCCCATTAAGGGAAATATGCATGTAAAGAAAAGATCATGTAAAAACGAAACTTGCCAGGATCATCGTTTGCCTAATTACATACTACTAAAATTTTTCTGCCGCTTATACGCCGTTTGCCTAATTCCCTACAAATTCAACTGCCCACTTAAGATACCTGTCTAAGATTCAGGATCGTGAAAAAATAAATAAGATTCAGGATCGTGAAAAAATAAATAAAATTGATGAACAAAAAATAAAATGCTTATTTACAAAAATTATATTCATGGTGCTGCAGTTCATTTAAAAGTGTATTTTACTATAATTATTTTGTAATTAATTTAAAATTAATGATGAAGAACAAATAATTATTTAAAAAAAAAATATCCAAAATTTTATTATGGTGTTGCATATCATTTAAAAGGATTTTTTACTCCAATTCTTTTTTAATTAATTTTAAATTAACTCGGACTTATATAAAGAAATTTAATTTTATAATATGAAATATAATACATAATTTTACAAGGAGTAAGTATATCACAAGAAAACCTTTTCGTTGAAAAGTGAAAATCCACCCTGAAGGGTCAAGAAAAAAAAAGGAACCAATTGACCTGCTGCGATCCCTTTTTATCACTTTCTTGCAGGAGACATATTTATGTCAGGGTCGGATGAAAGGTCAATATGTATTTTTTATTTAGGATTATATATATATGTGAGTGTATATTGGATTGTGGATTTACGTTCCCACCAACATATACATGCATACACGGATATGACGCAAGAAATCAGCCGATTGCCTATTTACTCCCTACTCGCAGAATAAATAAATAAATAATAAAGTATCGTTTAATGATTTATCAATGTTTCAAATAAATAATTTCACAATAATTGAACTTGTTCTCAAAAAAAATTGACTCTCAGCAGACAAATTAGTTTAAATTAAATCTGAGAATCGAGTCGCTTCAACGTTGGTTTCCAAGTTGAATTGACCAGAGATGACAGCTAAAACAAATTGATACTTCAAAATGCAGATGTCGTAACTGTCGAAACAACAAATAAATATTAATAACTCCTAATTAAATCAAAATTAAAAAATTTAGCTATTCTAAATTTATTTAGTAAATATTTAATCGTCGTCTTCAAATAAACTCAAGTTGTCGATCGCATTATCTAAGTGTGTTGAGTTTAGGCGAACAAGGAGTATATTTTCTAATGTGTCGTGGCTAAAACGATTTCACGACTGTACATCACATTAATACAAATTTGCATTTATGAGTAGCGTTAGAATCTTAGTTATATATATGTTCCTTAGATATCGAATGAGGTTATGAATAAGACACTTAATACTGACACTGAATAAGACAAAACACTTATGTGCAATGTACAGTGTGTTTTGAATAAAACTATAGAATCACTTTATTGTTTGAAACTGCGTATAATTTTTAACTATTTGCCACTTGCTACTATTTGCCAACAAGAAAGGAAAGCTAACTTCGGGCGGAGCCAAAGTTTATATACCCTTGCAGCTAAAACCGGATATATATCGCAAACATCGGATATAGTTAACCGATCCTTTTAAAAATATCATAATAAAATCAAGTCATTACAATAAAATATCTAAAAAAAAAAGTCTTCAGCTTCTATCTTCAAAAATACCAAAGTTTGTATATCTACCAAATACCATTTCGGATCAATCAGTTATATGACAGGTATAAGATATAGTCGACCGATCGTTATGAAATTTGGTAGGTTGGGTTATCTGACCAAAAATATAATCTGTACCAAGTTCCATCTTTCTATCTTCAAAAACACGAAAGTTGGGTCATTTCCGATCGTTCAGTTTTATGGCTATATGATATAGTCGGCCGGTCCTTTTGAAATTTGGCATGTCGTAATATTTTTTCAAAAATAGCTCTCCTGTAAAGTTTGAACTCCCTTACTCTAAAAACACCAAAGATATACCATTTCTGATCAATCAGTTATATGGCAGCTATAGTATATAGTCGGCCGATTCCAGTCGTTCCGACTTATATACTGCGTGCAAAGGGACTTTGCAAAGTTTTAAGTCGTAGTTCGCGTAGAAACAGATAGACAGACGGACATGCTCATATCAACTCAGGAGGTTATCCTGATCAAGAATATAAATACTTTATAGCGTCGGAGATGTCTCCTTCACTGCTTTGCACACTTTTGACCAAAATTATAATACTCTCTGCGAGGGTATAAAAATAAACAAATAGATTTAATTCAGGAAGGTGCTATTTAAGTAAAAGGAAAAATATTGTATATAATTCTTTCTTAACATCCTCTTATCTAATAACAATAACACAGTGCGACAGTGATTTGGAACTTTTGAAGAGACCTAGAAGGAATTGTTCATTAGGTCGAGTATAGTATAAAACCATGTTTGAATATTTTCAAACACCCTGAAATACTACAAATACAAACAAATACTATATGTATATTTATTCAAATTTAATAAAACAGAATACCACTAACATTAATTTTAATAACATTAACTTCAACATATATAATTTTTTCAAGAATTGAACACAATTTTAAATACAAATTCCAAAGATTGATTTTCACGGGATCGGACCCATAGAAATACGAGATAAACATCATGGTTTAAATTCGATCCCCTGCAGCCTAACACAAATACCAAAGTGGTGCGCTTATCGCAATTAAGAAAGATCGCATAGCAGGTTAGCCTGCAGTGAGTTGATAAGTAGTTTTAAATAGATTTAAAATTTTCATGTAACTTTCGTAGGAGTAACAACTATTTATTTGGGGCTTTTCTTTACATAACTAGATTATTTATTTCTAAGCTAAGCAAATTTTATAAAACCATTAAACTAGGGCTTAGAAATATTTTAAAAACAAATAATTTTGAAAAATCCAGCGTGAAAAAAAAAAATTGTAGCAAAGTTAACAACTTAATTAAATTCCATCTCTGCACCATCATTTGAATCGGGACGCTTCAATTGAGAAGGAGGAATGTTATCCAACCCATAATTACCTCTGCTTCCATATTATATTTTGTCTTCTAGTTTCCCCTCTCTTGTTTCCGAGGGAACGATTTCCAAACGATTATGTAGACCAGTTGGAGACAAACGCACAAATAATCAAAATGGGAGTGTAGGCGTAGAAGCAAAAAATAATGAGAGCAGAGCATTCTCTAAGCGAAAAAAAACGTAGTTTTTTATTACATTTTTCGTTACTTCAAAAGTTGGAATGGGCACTAAAATGGTGTAATTTGTTTAAAAGAAACTTTTTCTAGCAACAGTTCTTAAACAATTGAAAAACTGTTTTGAAATGCTTCCCCATCTATATTTTCTATGAAGAAAACTTGTTCCAACTTTTTTTTTGTCAGTGCAAGCTCTTATTGTTAACATTTTTATAAATTTTCCATGGCCAAAGACCGACATAATCAATAGAGCTGACTCGCCATCACTAGAACGAATTTGATCGATCTTATCACTTTTCACCAATGCGTATACGCATTATAATACGCAATCCACCAATAGTGGATGCGTATTTGCGTTCATTCTGCCGCGGGCTCCGCACATTTTTTTTTACTCAAAACAGTTTCACCGTATGCCACTGTAAACATTTCAAATGTTTCTGAGCACTTAATAGCACGCAAAACAACTTGTAACCTTTACGCCTCTCAACACCAAACAAAAAAGGGAATTCAATTGAAGCTTGGTACAGATGTTAGGGAAGAGTGTACCAACATTACAAAACAAAAAAATCGATAATCGAATATATGTTGCCCGCGAAAAGTTGAAAAAAGTGAAAAAGTCACCTTACTTTTTGAACACACCTCGTAAATTAACAACATAAATAGTTTGCCATCAAAGTTGTTCAAAAAAAATTTTCAATTTATGGAGGCGGGAGCGTGGGCATGGGCATGGCAAAAATTTGATACAAACTTCAACTGCGTGGGAATTATCGCCAAATAATGCCAAATGCCTTCATGCCAAATCCTATCTCTATATATATTTCTTAGTCTCTGAGATCCACGCGTTTATACGGACAGACGCGCATGGCTATATCGACTCGGCTGTCGATGCTGATCATGAATTTATATATTTTTTGAGGTCGGAGATGATTCTCTCTTATGTTACATACTGTAACATATGCCACGCAGTCCAGTCCTCGCAGGATCCCATCCAGTGGTAACCAAATCGATTTTTGTGTATATTCATTTTTATTCTTTATTTTTGACCTTTTTTTTGGAGCAGCCGTTGTGTTGCTTAAAGCTCTTCAAAGGGTTCTTCTCCTTTACAATATTTTTAGAAGTCGGGAAGGCGCCAACAGCGGCAGCGGAGAGACGGTTATATATTCTTAAGTATACATATATATTTTTTTATTTATTTATTCTTAACAATGATCTGTTATTCCTATATTATTATAATTAAGAGTAAGGATAAGGATAAGAGTAAGGATAAATTAAGTTAAAAGATATTCCATAATTTTGCATTTAATTACATCTAGGGATAGTTCAGGGGACAATTAATGGGACAATGAGTTATAGTTTTTACAAATAACACGGAATGGATCGTGTTCCGCAAAATTTGACCTAGAAATTGGTAACCAAAGGGGTCGGAAGGATCTAGTTACTCTATTAGGCACAGAAAACATTAATTTTTCAAGAAGTACTTGTGAGTTAACCTGTCCAAGAATAAGCACATGAAGTAGCATAACCCCAGCACAAGTACGGCGCTCTTTTAAAGGAGGTAGGTTAAGTAATTTTAACCGGCAATTATACGACGGGAGGGAAGTGGCAGTATCCCAGTTTAAGCTTTTTAACGCAAATAGCAGAAACTGCTGTTGGACTGATTCAATCCTCCTTTGGTGAACAAAGTATTGTGGACTCCAAACGCTAGAACAGTACTCCAAGATAGGACGAACCAACGATACGTAAAGAGTTTTAGTTGTGAAAGGATCATCAAATTCTTTAGACCAACGTTTGATAAAAGCTAGCACACCTCTGGCTTTATTAACTGTTAGTGATATGTGGTCGTTGAAGGACAACTTATTGTCAAAAATTACTCCAAGATCGTTAATTAGGAAAACACGATCTAAGACGTTATTCCCAAGAGAGTACGAAACGATGTGAGGCACACTGCGATTGAACGTCATAACCTTACACTTCGAGCAGTTAAGCAAAAGGAGATTGTTTGAGCACCACAAGAAGACTTCGTTAAGGTCTAGTTTCAGGTGTCTATGAAGGAAATGGTCTGAGAAAGAAAGACATAACTTGACATCATCAGCATACATAAATGTAGTAGCATAGTTTACAACACTAGGTAAATCGTTGACAAAAAGAACAAACAGAAGAGGTCCTAAGTGACTACCTTGTGGGACACCAGATGAAACATTTATAATCTGTGATGAACTGTTTTTAAACAAAACACGCTGCGTGCGGTTAGATAGATAAGAGGTCAACCACTGTACTATATGTGGAGAAAACCCCAAAAGACACAACTTATGAAGGAGGAGATGGTGGTTCACAGAGTCAAACGCTTTACTAAAGTCAGTGTACACCACATCAGTTTGCATGCGGCTCAGAAATCCTCTGTGGATAAACGAAGTGAATTCAAGAAGGTTAGTTGTGGTAGAGCGATGCTTGACAAAACCATGCTGTGAAGTGGAAATAATGCTTTTACAAAAATGTTGCAGTTGGAAAGTAACCAGTTTCTCAAGCAGTTTGGGAATCGCAGATAGCTTAGCAATCCCCCGGTAGTTCTCAATAAGTGCTTTAGAGCCTTTCTTATGAAGCGGAATAATAAAAGATTCATTCCATCTCTTGGGAAGACATGCCAGCTCCAAGGATAAGTTGAATAAGATAGTGAGAGGATAGCAAAGGATATCAGAACAGTACCATAGAACACAGCTAGGAACATTGTCAGGACCAGCAGAGAATGATATATCTATTGTTGAAAGAGCTTTGAACAGATCCTGAGTTCGAAATTTTGAAAAGTAAATGTTGTTAATATGTGGTAATTTATAAGGATAAGAAGAATTGTGGTTATATGAATCGGACGAATAGGTGGTTTGAAAAAATGACGCAAAGAGATTAGCAATACCTTGCTCAGAAAATGTGAAATATTTTTATATGATAGGGAAGGAGGAAAAAGATTTGATTTACGTTTCATATTAACAAAAGAGTAGAAGGAGCTTGGATCATTTCGAAAGTTAACCTTACAATTCCTGATATACTGCTTATAGAGTTGATCGTTGAGAATAATAAACTGGTTGCGAACATAAAGAAAGTTTGACTGGTGGCACATCGATCCTGACTTAAGAAACTTTTTTTAAGCTCTGGATTTCCTATTCTTAAGACGAGAAAGGTGTTTATTATACCAAGGTGGTTTTGTAGACAATGATACTGGGACCTCCGGAACAAATTTGTTCAAGGCATTATGAATTATTTCATAATACGAATCCGTAGCTGCTTCAATTGTGTTTATAGATGAAAGAAAATTCCAATCGATTTCAGCTAAATGATTTCGAAGGGCCATAAAATCAGTCTTTCTGAAGCATTTGAAACGAGGTTTAGCATTAAAGCAAGCATCATTGTGAGGCACATCAATTAACACCGATGCTAATAGTGTAGGGTGGTGAAAGTCTTCAGGAAGCGATAGCGGCGTGGACCGAATGACTGTCACAGAGGATGACACATTAGAAAAAATAAGGTCCAGAAATCTGCCATGAGTGTTATGAATTGGATTAATTTGGAGCATGGCAAGATCGGTTAAGCCATCGATAAAGTCGTTATGACAACTGGAAAGCAAGGAATTATCTACCTCAGACGGGATCCAGGAAATGATGGGAAGGTTGAAATCTCCCATGATTAGGATTAAATCACGGTCCTTGGCCAACGAAGAAACAGACCTAATGGCATCAAGATGGTGAAAGTACACAATATCTTCAGCCATGGGAGGAATGTAGGAACAGGTCAGGAAAATATGAGACGAGTCAGTTAAAATTTTCACCGCAATGAACTCAATTCCAAACTCGTTCATGAAGGGAATAATTTCAGAAGGGTACTCATTAGTAACAGCAATGAGGACACCACCTGCAAAAGTTGGACGATCCAATCGAAACACTATGAATTTGGAAACAAGAATTTCATAATCAGAGACAGAGGAGTTAAGCCAAGTTTCAGTAAGCACGATAGCATCAAAATCAAAAGAAGCACTCTTTGTAAAAAATTGGCTCAGCTTACCCAGAATACTTCTAACGTTTTGATAGCAGCAGGAAAATACTATGTTATTCAGTTTTTTGAAGCAGTTTCTGCAGGGATAGGATTCTGAGCGTCTTTTGCTAGGAATTCATGAATGATACTCAGGCTCAGGCCAAGCTACAGGATCAAGTGCTTTTTCAAGGTAGGAATCAGGTAGAACTATTTTAAAAGAAGAAATAAAACGCTTATGCTTAAAGTTAAACTTAAAAACAGCTATTTCATTAGGAGCTACCTTAAGATGGTTTAACTGATGACTCCTGACATCATCAACAGTAGCATCCGGCATAAGCCGAGAGACAAAAATGGCCTTACGAGGAGCAACCGCCCTCAGCGTAAGTCCAGAAGATCTAACTTCATGCGCCACACCAACCAGAGGCCTTGGAGACATCACAGCTAGAGCAGAGGGTAGGTTGTCCAACGATGGGGGTTGTCCAACGATGTCCAACGATGGAGGCTCCAATATGAAAGGTGGTTTAACTGGTGACTCCTGACATCATCAACAGTAGCATCCGGCATAAGCCGAGAGACAAAAATGGCCTTACGAGGAGCAACCGCCCTCAGCGTAAGTCCAGAAGATCTAACTTCATGCGCCACACCAACCAGAGGCCTTGGAGACATCACAGATAGAGCAGAGGGTAGGTTGTCCAACGATGGGGGTTGTCCAACGATGTCCAACGATGGAGGCTCCAATATGAAAGGTGGCTCGAGATTTGTATTTGGTACGCTGATCGCTTCTTGCAAGGGATAAATATTAGAGTGCCCTGAAGGAAGGCTCATCAAGTCCCTTGGTACTGGAACAGCATAAGTAGGTAGACAAGTATGCGACGGTAAAATGTTTGGTGTTGAAAATTCATCGACTTGTACAGCATGGGATGTAGGGGTATTCAGTAATTTAGCAGTCAGCAGGTTGTTGTTCGGAATTTTCCGTCTGGGGGATTTGCTTAACAACTTTAGCCCAAGGAATTGAGTTTCAAGAGCGAGGAATTGCTCATTAAGGGCCAAGAATTGCTTGCGGACATCTAGGAAACCATTTCTCGTCTGTTTCATAAAAGTCCGCATCTCTGACTCAATTTCTCTACAAGCGATGCAAGACCATGTCAGGCCAATTTTCTTGTTGATAAGGTCACTTATCCGTCCATTGTGTCCTCCTCCAGCACATTTAATATGTGAGCAGTTATTGCAGAGCCAACAAAACAGGTATGAGTCACCCGTGATGGTTCCACCAAATTCACATTTTTTTGCTGTGCAAGTAAGACTCATTTTTGACTTCTTTTTTGACGGAATGCAGACCACTGTAATAGCGTGTAAAGAATTTAGGCTCTCTGAAGCACTCTGTAGCCGAGAGTGGACGATCAGATCGGATGTAAGAGATGACGTTACAAAAGAGATGTGCAACGAAGGTTCGGCGTCGTGAAGAACAACAAACTCCACAGTAACTATGATGTAACGGGTTACGTCCGGAGAGTACATCTCGGAGAGACTTATGTTGGAGAGTATAGTTAAAGTGCAAACAGAGATAACTTTAACCGATTAAATGTATAAATTGGAAATAAATAGTTCAATGAACTTATTAAGTCGAATTTATTTTTAGGGATTAATTGTTAATTGTTATATTTCAACTTGTCGCAGAAGGAGAAAGCTTGAGTTCAAGATCGAAAATAATTGCGAACTGGCAAGAGCGATCGAAGAAACACGTCCGGGTACGGCAAGTGAATATACAGAACTGCCATCTATCTATGATCGCTTAAGCGGAGGTATATGCACATATAAGAAGTCCGCTTGTATTACATTTATGCTAAATATGCAGTTTCGGCGTACGGCTAAGGCACAGCGAGCGTTTGGCATTTTGGCCACTTAGGTTTATGACCGAGACTTCGAATTACGTTAAAACTGCGACAAAATGTTACAGGGCGTGCCCCTTTTAGTACTCTTGGTACAGTGGGTGCTCTATATATAGATATTTATATATGCGTGCATATTACAATAAATTCACAAAAATACAATAAAATCTTGTTCTCTACGTGTACCGGCTATAAAAAAAGGAGAAAGGATAAAAAGGAAAAAGATGTCTCCCACGACACCAAGGGCCTTTTTTAAAATCTGTATTATAATAAATTTAATTATAAGTCAGGGCTTGTTAAATATTACTTCGAACATATACATAATAATAACACAGTGCGACAAAAAAAGGAAATTTGGAGGAACTTTTGAAGAGACCTAATAGGAATTGTTTATTAGGTCGAATATATGATAGTATAAAGCACGTGATAGTATATAAACCGATTTAAAAATTTCAAGTCAAGTGCAATTTTACTAGCGCTCCGGTAAAAGTGTGTTAAAGAAAAGAATAAGCGAAATGGAAGGGCACACTATTTCTCCAGAACGCTAGTAAAATTGCACTGACTTGTTTTGGGAAAAGCGTTGTAACATCAACAATTTTCATAATTTTCTTATGAAGTTGGTCTCATTTTATTCGATATATATAAATAAATATATTTATATTTTGTGTTTTATTCACATTAACGATACAATTATGATATGTTGTAACGAACTGTTATTTCTGCTTCCGATCGCCACAATTTGCCGTGGCTAGCTCACAGAGTTTCGCGGATCCGTTCCACCGAATTTATAGATTCGACGTGATTGCCCAAGCCCAGAAAATAATACAAGTAGCTTTCCGTTGTGCAGTCTCTTTATTCTCTGCTCTCTCTGCTTACAATGGTGATTTATGCGGGTTCCCGGGAATGACCCTTGGTGCGTCCTTGGTGACCTTGGTGTATCCGTCCTGGTGATCTCCTCCGTTGCTGGTGTTTCCGCTGTTGCTCTCGTTGCCGGGGTTCCTCTTCGTTGATCCGTCGTCAAGCCTTCCCCCTCTTTGACCTGGTCTGGCCTTCGGCTATGTACTGAAAAGCCTCCACTACGCCGTCGGGGATACGCGCCTACGCGCTGTACCGCCGGGCTCGGGAGTTGGCGGGCTGTAGCCTCCGCTACACCAGGATGAACGCCGTGCTCTGCGCGCCAGCGACACTGGTTCGGGAGATAGCTACTGACTGTCGCCTCTGCACCACCAGGGAGATGCGCCGTGGTTGCGCACCGGCGGACCTGGTTCGGGGTGTGCGGCCTGCAGTAGGCTCCGCTACGCCAGAAAACACGCCGTGCTTTTCGCCCCGGCGAGTCCGGTTTGGGAGATGGCTACTGGTGCTCGTTTCCGCAACCCGCTGTGCATGCGCACCAGCGGCCCTGGTTCAGAGTTTGCTGTCTACAGCCGGCTCCTCTACGCCAGGAGACGCCGTGCCTTTTCGCACCGGCGGGCCTGGATTGGGAGTCACCGAAGTCTTGTCAGTTTCCGACGGGGTCGGAAGTCGCCTGTCCAGGACCGTGCGTCACGCCTCCCTTTCGTCCGGGTGACCACCGCGCGTACGCGCCACTGGGCCCGGGTCAAGAGCTGCTCGGTAGGTGATCGGAGCCTCCCCGATCGCGTTCCAAAGCGGGCGTGAGTTCCCGAGTTGGCTTATCCGCGTCCTGCAGGACCACGCCTGTTGGTTGCGAGTCAAGAACCCGCGTGGCGTACGCCAAACTTGTTCTTTCCTCACTTCCTTGCAAGGCTACCTGCTTTGACTTGGAATAGCCCACACTCGACTCTGTTACCCTGTAGCTTTCGAGGAAACCAACCGACGCCGATCCTCTCTCGTCCTGTCCTTCTCGTCCTCCGGAGCGAAACCGGGCTCGGGATCCTGAGTTGGCCTGTCCTTTACGGTGCAGGATCACGCCTGTTGGTTGTGAGTCAGGAGTCCGAGTGGCGTGCGCCAGACTTATCCTTTCTGCACTTCCTAGCAAGGCTACCTGCCGTGGCCAGGAACTGGTTCAACTCGTCTCCTGTCGCCTAGGTCTTTCCACGTAACTGTCCTCGTACTGTTCTTTCCTTGTCTCGTTCGTTCTCCTTACGTTTGGCTGTTGGACTCTCCAAAGGCGGTCCTTCAACTCAAACAACCGAATCCTTTTTAGAAACGCTCTAACACTTGACTGGCGGACTCTCCACAGGCGGTCCTCCAACTCAACGCTATAAGCTTCCTAAAAAGACTCGTCTCGAGCCGCTCCAATGGGCCTCCTTTTATACCCTCTGGAGCGCCCGTTAATCCTCCTGGATTCTGCTACACAGATCACGCCACTTTCCCGTTGTCGGGCTGCCGTTACTCCTGCTTCCAAGATCACGCCACTTTCCCGTTGGCGGGCTGCCGTTACTCCTGTTTCCAAGATCACGCCACTTTCCCGTTGGCGGGCTGCCGTTACTCCTGTTTCCGAAATCACGCCACTTTCCCGCTGGCAGGTGGCCATCCGTGCGGCCGTTGCCCCTTTCCGTTCGGCCACTGACCCCTGCTGTTGCTATGCGACGTGCTGCTGGCCTCCTTCGCCTCCCCTGTTGCTCCTTGCTCCTTTGCTGCTCCCAGTCATGTCGCCCATCCTGAACTCCGCTGCGCGGCGGGCTCATGTGCTCACCGTTGCCTCGGGAGCCGTTACGTTCCACGTTGACTCCGTCTTCCACTCGATGATGGAGCTCTGCCTCTCACTGCCCTCACTGCCTTCCCATTCGTCCACTGGTGCTCCGGGGACCGTTACGTTCCACGTTGATTCTGTCTTCCCACTGGGCGATGTAACCTTGCATTTCCATTTGTCTGCTGGTGCTCCGGGAACCGTTACGTTCCACGTTGATTCCGTCTTCCCACTGGACGATGTAACCTTGCATTTCCATTTGTCTGCTGGTGCTCCGGGAACCGTTACGTTCCACGTTATCGTGTGAGGAGGCTAATTCTCCTCACAATGTGTCATAATTGTACCGAAAAAATGGCGTCAAAGTCCGAAAAACACGACTAAAATTCGAAAATGTCAGTTACTTGTGTAAAAATTTTATCCTTTTTGTTAAAATAAATTAAATTTGGGAGCCGGCAATGAGCGACGATGTCATGCAGGAGAGCGGCGAGAATGGCAAGGAGGGCGCGAGCGGAGTGACAGAGCAGGGGGAGAGGTAGTTGTAATTGATCGAGCTTGCGGAGCAGACGCGACGCGATTATAACTTAAATAAATCAATTGTTCTATTATCTTAAGTGGAAATAACCTGTCCTTATTGAGAGGGAACTTACGAGTTACTACAGTCCTGATATGCAAAGGCATGTGGAGCCATGTCCGGCCCTATGACCTGGTCAAGGGCCCTTTGAAATGTTGCCGAGGCTGAGTGCAACCCGAACGGCATCACCTTCCATTGGTACAGACCCTTCCCTGGAACGGTGAAGGCGGTGTACTTTCTGCTTCCTTCCTCCAGAGGGATCTGCCAATATCCGTCCTTCAAGTCGAGGCTGCTGAAGAATCTGGCTTCCCTCAGTTGCTCCAATATGAAATTTATTCGTGGCATTGGGTACGCATCTTTTACTGATTTTGCGTTGATTTGTCGGAAGTCCACGCAAATTCTTCACTGACCCGTCTTTTTCTTCACCATTACAATGGGTGAGCTGTATGCGCTATTCGAGGGCTCAATGCATCACTTTTCCAACAGCTCCTCCACTTTTGCGTCTATTTCCCCCTGTGTTTTCGGGTTTTTGGGGTAATATCGCTGTTTTATGGGAATGTCGTCCTTCATGGTGATCCTGTGCATCGTTACGTTCGAGCATCCCCTTTGGCCGGCGAACGCTTTTAGCTCACTCTTGATAAATCTCTTATTGCGTTCGTCTTCCCATACCTCTGGACATCCGGACACTGCTACGGACAGTCTATCCTCCAGACAGCCGCCCCATCTCTCCCTTTTGGGTATGGTAACGCGGTGGCCTGCGCATGTCACCGTTGCGCCAAACTCGCTGAGGAAATCCCATCCCAGCACCAGACTGTCCTCCATGCCCGGCATCACCAGCAGGTTCAGGGTCTTTGTCCTGTTGCCGCAGCTTATCCGAGCCTGTAATGCGGCGCGTGTTTCTGTATGGCTTCCATTGGCTAACTTTACCCGCCTCTTTATCGCGATTCGTTTGCCGGCTATTTCCTGGCTCTCTGCTAGGTCCTCTGATATCTGATATCTGTTGCATGCCTGTGCTGGGTTCTGGACCGGACCCTGGAGGTCGTGTTTATGTGCAATCCGTATGTCTTTGCGGACCACGTTACTCGGTCCAGGAACTCTAACGGGTCCCCTGTGCCGTCGAAATGCGGACCCCTTAATTATTTCATTCGCTAGTAAAGCTTTGTCGGACGTTGAGAGACGTTATTCTCAAACGGAGAAAGAAAGTCTGGCTCTAGTCTGGGCTGTTGAGAAATTTTACTTTTAGGAAATTTTACTTTAGCAGGACTTCATTTCGAGCTAGTGACAGATCACAAACCGTTGGAGGCCATTTTTAAACCGACATCGAGACCTCCTGCGCGCATAGAAAGATGGTTGCTACGGCTACAGTCCTTTGATTTTAAAGTAGTCTACAAAGCGGGAAAAAAGAACATCTCCGACGCTCTATCCCGACTTTGTCCGTTATCAGCATCCGACTCTGGTCATTCCCCAATCAATGACTATCTTGGAAATTGCAAAACATTTGGTAAAGGATGAAGAAATTATCGATGCAAGGGCCTGCCTGGAGTGCGACTCATGGAAACCAGGATCCTTAAAATTGCTGTACCCATTTCAATTTGAGTTATCAGCAATAGGACCCCTTCTTAACCGAGGTAACCGAATTGTTATTCCTCAATCACTTTGGAACCAAGTGCTTGAGCTGGCTCACGAAGGACACCCGGGAGAGTCAGCCTCTAATTGATCGTGATGCAGAGAACTATGTCAAACGCTGCAGATTGTCTTCTGGTCTCCCAATGCCCTAGGCCAGCACCAATGGATAGGAACCCATTTCCAACAGGCCCATGGATTTGGGTAGCATCAGACATATTGGGGCCCCTACCAAACAACGAGTTTGTTGTAGTGTTTATTGACTACTATTCCCGCTATATGAAGTTCAAATTTTTACGCTCAATTTCCACAAAAAGCTTAATTGAAGTAATGAAGGAAATATTCTGTAGATTAGGTTACCCAAAATACTTAAAAACTGACAATGGACGGCAGTATATAAGTCAAGAATTCGAGGAATACTGCAAAACTTGCGGTATAGAACAGGTGAAGACTCCACCCTATTGGCCCTAGGCTAATGGGGAAGTGGAAAACATGAATCGGTCTTTGGTCAAACGGTTAAAGATAGCACACTCTAATTCAAAGAATTACAAGGAAGAAATCCAGAAATTAGTACTCATGCACAACGTTACTCCACATAGCACAACAGGAGTAGCCCCCACCCAACTGATGTTTAATAGGGTTATTCGCGACAAGGTTCCATGTATAGGTGATATTGATGAAGAGGTTTCAGACTCGGTCGAAAGGGACAGGGATTGTATGTTAAAAGAAAAAGGAAAGGAAGAGGCAGATAAGAAGAGGGAAGCACGGGAAGCCGTGATAAACGTAGGGGATAAAGTACTCTTGTAGGAACGTAGTACTCCTACTCTAACGTAGGAGTACTAAAGTACTCTAAGAATGTAGTTTTTCCTAGTAAGTTGACTCCGAATTTTAAGGATACCGAATTCGAGGTTGTTGAAAAAGACAGAAACATAGTTAAAATTAGGGCAGGGGGTAGGACTCTCACGAGAAATGTATCGCACCTCAAGAAAATACCAATCAACTCAAGCCACCTGGATACATCTGGAGACTCATCGTAAAGCAGCCCTCAACCGAAGATCACATCTACTCAGGATCACCAAGACGTCAAAGAAGGAATAGGTCATCGGCTTAGACAGTCCCCAGAAGATTTGGCTCTTTTGGCTGCCCCATCCTTGAAGCTAAAAATTGTCAATAAAGGAGGGATGTGGGAGCCGGCAATGAGCGGCGATGTCATGCAGGAGAGCGGCAATGAGCGGCGATGTCATGCAGGAGAGCGAGAATGGCAAGGAGGGCGCGAGCGGAGTGACAGAGCAGGGGGAGAGTAAGTTGTAATTGACCGAGCTTGCGGAGCAGACGCGACGCGATTATTACTTAAATAAATCAATTGTTCTATTATCTAAAGTGGAAATAACCTGTCCTAATTGAGAGGGAACTTACGGGTTACTAATATGTATATTCTTGATCAGGATCACCTCCTGAGTTGATATGAGCATGTCCGTCTGTCCGTCTGTCTGTCCGTCTGTCTGTCTGTCTGTCTGTCCGTTTCTACGCGAACTAGTCTCTCAGTTTTGAAGCTATCGTCTTGAAACTTTGCACACACCCTTCTTTTCTATGCACGCAGTATATAAGTCGGAACGGCCCGGATCGGCCGACTATATCCTATAGCTGCCGTATAACTGATTGATCGGATATGGTATAACTTTGGTGTGTTTAGAGTAATGGTAAACCATTACGACATGCCAAATTTCAACAGGATCGACCGACTATATCCTATAGCTGCCATATAACTGAATGATCGGAAATGACCCAACTTTCGTGTTTTTGAAGATAGAAAGCTGGAACTTGGTACAGATTATATATTTGATCTGACCTACCAACTTGATTGGTCACTTGATCTGACCTACCAAATTTCATTAGGATCGGCCGACTAAATCCTATAGCTGCCATATAACTTAACGATCGGAAATGGTACTTGGTAGAAATATCAACTTTATTATTTTTGAAGATAGAAGTTTGGGACTTTTCTTAGATTTTTTATTTTAGTTAATTGGTTTTATTATGATGTATTCATAAGGATCGGCCAACTATATCCGATGTTTGCGATATATATCCGGTTTTAACTGCAAGGGTATATAAACTTCGGCTCCGTCCGAAGTTAACTTTCTTTTCTTGTTTTTTCTAAAGCTACAACATTTAGCAATTAAAAAACGTAAAAAATTTTTAAATCAGCTTAAAACTATGTGCTTAGAAATTTTAAAGAGCAAAAAAGTCCCGAAAACAAGTTTTTTCTAAATAAATGAAGATTTTGAGGGTGTTAGAAAAATTTCAAACACGGTTTCATACTATATTCGACCTAATGAATAATTCCTACTAGGTCTCTTTAAAAGTTCCAAATCACTGTCCCACTGTGTAATTTAACAGAATAATAATATGATGACATGATGAGGCTCTGTAGGTTCTTCCCTTCGTCCTTCTGGACTTTTTTAGGGAGTTCCGTTTTCCGCTTTAGTTTTTATTAGGTAAAATAGTATTCATGTTTGGTCCCACGAGTAGGCGGGAAGGGGTTCATCCATCATGACATAGCCCGCATGTCACAATAAGCCTGGCTAAAACTGGGAGGTCGACTGGTCCCCCAGAGCTCACATATTAGCGTCCGGGCGCCCCCTGGAACACGCATCCTTCGGCATATACTGTTCCACTTTGGATTGGGGTGATTTAAGGAAGGAAGTGTTCTTCTCCTTGCCCGACTACAATTTACCAGTTTCCACGGCAGAGACGTGACCTACCCGGGACCTGTTACCAGCCGCCCTCATGTGGAGAGTATAGTCGCACTACCAGCGGTGTACACAGTTACGGCACGCAATTGCTTGCGTGTAGGTTGTCCTGTTGTACCCGTTGGCTGACGGCCAAGCAGAAACTGTATCTGGGCGTAGACTTTTGGAGGAAGTTTCACATCACCCCCGAGGTCGTGGTGGTCGAGTCGTTGGAGAACGTGGAAACCGAGTTCCACAGCGGAACCATTAGAGCCTCACACCCTAACTAACGAGCAACAGGAACGTCTTGATAAGGTTAAGGAAGGCTTCTTTTCATATGAGCATCAAGGATTAGGATGGAACAGCAGTCAAGGAAAGGTTTTTTCCAGTGTCCCCGGCCAAGCAGAAACTGTTCGCCAAAGTGGACGAAATTTTGAGACTCGGAGTCATCGAGCTGAGTGAGAGTCCGTGGAAAACCCGGCAAGAAAAGGCTGTGTTTGGACGCACGGAAGCTGAATTCTTTGGTGAAGGATGCCTACCTGTTGCAAAATATAGAGTCCATCCTTAGCCGGGTCGATGACACGATTTTCATTAGCAGCATCGATCTGAAACATGCGTTTTGGCAAATGGAACTGGATGAAAAGAGTCGTCCGTATACGGTTTTCACTATACCTGGTAGGTCGCTGTATCAGTTCCGGAGGATGCCTTTTGGATTATGCAATGCTGGGCAGGTTGATGGATAGAGTCATCTCACAGAGACTCAGACACTCGGTCTGTTCCATCCTAACGCCATGTATGACGGGATCCTGAGACTGCAGCTCCCAGCGGGATGCGACGTCGTCGGCTTCGCAGACGACGTAGCGTTGGTAGTTGTGGCCAAACATAAGGAGGAAGCGGTGAGAGCGGCGAACAAGGCGATTGAATCAATGGAACAGTGGCTCCAAAATGCGGGACTAAGCCTAGCCCCACAAAAGACGGAAGCGGTGCTGGTCAGCAGCCGCAAGGTTCTAGAAACGGCGACGATTCAGGTTGGTGGAATGGCCATAACCTCCCAGCGGGCCATCAAATACCTGGGGGTGATGATCGACGCCCGGCTCTCCTTCCGTGAGAACCTAGAATATATCCAGGGCAAGGCTGCAGCCACTATCAGGGGCCTCACCCGGATCCTCCTCAATACCAGAGGACCAAAGCAGAACAGGAGAAGGCTCCTCGTGAGCGTTGCCTCGGCGCAACTTCTGTACGCGGCTCCCATCTGGGCTGAGGCGATGAATACGCCCAGCTACAGAAGAGGAGTTGACGCAGCGTACAGGCTGGGAGCAATAAGGGTGGCGTCCGGCTTCAGGACAGTCTCCGACGACGCCATCCTGGTCATCGCGGGGATGGTCCCGCTGAAAGAGCGCGCTCGAGAGCTTAAGGAGCTAAAGGAAGCTCGCGCTCGTTATGAGGTTGCTGGTGGCGCCCTTGATATATCTACAAGGGAGGAGGCCAAGGAGAGGTCGCTCACAGCCTGGCAGGACTGCTGGGACTCATCGACGAAAGGAAGATGGACGTACACTCTCATCCCCAATCTTAGAAGGTGGGTGTCTCGAAGCCACGGACAGGTCGATTTTTACCTGACGCAGGTATTGAGTGGTCATGGCTGCTTCCGGCAATACCTAAAGCGTTTTGGCCACGCGGAGGAGGACTGGTGCCCGGAGTGCGGGAGATCGGTAGTCGAGGACGCCAAGCACGTTGTCTTCGAGTGCCGCCGGTTTGCACGAGAGCGCCACCGACTGGAGGCGACGGCGGGCCGCTCACTCCACCCAGGAAACCTTGTGGAGACAATGCTGGAAACCCAGATGCTGTGGGACGCAGTAGCATCCTTCGCTGCAGCGTTAATGCAGAGGCTCAGGAGCATCGAGCAGGAGAGGCGGTAGGGTGGAGAGTTGGGGCCTGCTGCGGGCGAAGCAATGCCTAACGGTCGTCCCGTCCGTCTACAAGCCCTTACTGTCCATTACCCACGACCAACCACAAACCCCCCCCCCCCATATTGGTATCGGCGCGGTGTTGTTTCCGAAGGACGACAATAAAGCGGTACGGTCGATCGCTTTCTTTTTGGCAAAGCTGAGAGGCGCCCAGTTTAATTGCAGTGTGACTGAGAAGGTCTGGCTGCAGTCAAAGCTCTTGAGAGGTTCCGTCCCTACATAGAGATGATGCCGTACACCATCTTAACGGATCAGCCTTAAGTGGCTGTTGTCCTTTAAAAATCTGGAAGGGAGACTGGCTAGATAGTTTCTAGCGCTATAGCCTTACCAATTTAACATTGAGCATCGAAAAGGAAAGGACAATGTGGTGGGTGATACTCTTTAGCGCCACAACGATTTTGAAGAGCTGAGCCTGTTTAACATGGGAACGACGGCATTCGCAAGTGAGGAGTACCTGGAAAGAATGAAACTGGTTAAAGAGCGAGGCGATCGATTCCCTGAATTCCGGGTTGAAGAAGGCTTACTCTTTAAGAAGACGTGTTTTTGCCGGGAGGACAGCGAGGAGTTCGACTGAAAATTGTGGATCCCCGAAGAACTAACGAGTACATTAGTGCAGCAAGCACATAAAGGGGAAATGGCGCTTCATGGGGGGATCTAGAAGACATTAGCGAGGCTAAATCGAATGTACTATTGGCGGAACATGGTTTTACAGAATGGGTTACTTCCTGCATCAGCTGTAAAGAAAATAAGCACACTGCGCAAATTACAAGACCGCCGAAGGGAAAGAAGTTATATTTGGATTTCCTCGGAAAGCTCTGCCAAAGCTTAAAGGCTTAAAGCTCTGCTCAAAGCAACGTCGGTGGCGGTGGCCGGATTCCTTTGAGAACAAATTTTCACGCAATTTGGAGTCCCGGAGACTATACACATAGACAATGGCAGGCAATTTGATGCGGCTGTACGGGATATCGCACATGAAAACGGGGAGATACGCACCGCAAGCAAATGCTTGCGAGCGCGTCAACCAGTCGGTACTCGCGGCCATTAGAGTGAATACTGGCGAGGATCATGCCCGATGGGATGAGCGATTATCGGAGGTACAGGCGGCACTGAGGGCAGCGTCACATTGCTCGACAGGGGTGTCTTCGTATTTCGCAATGTTCGGGCAGCATATGTTTTCGGACGGTAAAGATTACCAGCTGGCCCGAATGCTAAAGGCGTTGAACGAGTCAGAGATTCAGAAGGTCGGAGAAACAACAAGTCCAGCGTTCTGGAATAAAGGAACGAAGGCATACGCAGAGGCGGCGCGAAGGTAAAACTTAAAGGCAAGCCTTCACTGGTCCCGATACCGTAGTGTTCTCTCGTTAGCTGTGTTTTTTTTGGTGAATTGATAAATGGTGTAACGTAGTCATTATACCCTTGCAGAAAGTATTATAATTTTGTCCAAAAGTGTGCAACGCAGTGAAGGAGACATCTCCGACCATATAAAGTATATATATTCTTGATCAGGATCACCTCCTGAGTTGATATGAGCATGTCCGTCTGTCCGTCTGTCTGTTTCTACGCGAACTAGTCTCTCAGTTTTAAAGCTATCGACTTGAAACTTTGCACACACCCTTCTTTCCTTTGCACGCAGTATATAAGTCGGAACGGCCGGGATCGGCCGACTATATCCTATAGCTGCCATATAACTGAATGATCGGAAATGGTATAACTTTGGTGTTTTTAGAGTAAGAGAGTTCAGATTTGACATGAGAGCTATTTTTGGCAAAATATTACGACATGCCACATTTCATAAGGATCGGCCGACTATATCCTATAGCTGCCATATAACTGAACGATCGGAAATGACCCAACTATGACCCGTGTTTTAGAAGATAGAAAGCTGGAATTTAGTACAGATTCTATTTGTGGTCAGTTGATCCAACCTACCAAATTTCATTAGGATCGGCCGACTATATCCTATAGCTGCCATAAAACTGAACGATCGGAAATAGTATTTGGTAGAAATATCAACTTTCGCATATTTGAAGATAGAAGCTTGGGACTTTTTTTAGATTTTTTATTTTAGTTAATTGGTTTTATTATGATATTCTCATAAGGATTGGCCAACTGTATCCGATGTTTGCGATATATATCCGGTTTTAACTGCAAGGGTATATCAACTTCGGCTCCGCCCGAAGTTAGCTTTCCTTTCTTGTTTTTAATTGTGCTTGTTTTAAATCTGTTTAATTATTTATTTATTTTTTGTTTAATAAAGTAAATTAGTTCATAGGTAATTATTTTTTTTTGTAAGACTGCCTTTCGGGTTTTTCCGGGTGTTCCCATCCCTGCAGATGTTTGTTAACGTGGCTAGCCCGCGAAGTGGAAAAATCCCGATAGGAAAATAGGCAAACCAGGGTAGATTGATATGTAGAGTGTCTGCCTTCCAATTTTCATGAAAAATTAATACAAGATCCGAATACCTTTTGTAGATCACAGAAATATATATAATGCCGTTTTTTAAGTTTTCTCCTTAGGATGCAATTATTCAACCACATATTTCACATGGCAATACGAAGATAAGTGACACAAAATATATATCCATTAGCCCAATAAAGCTCCAGTAACCGCAAATATACTTTGCATAAGCTTTTTGGCCCCACAAAATAATTTTATAAAAGTTCCATCTCTGATACATATACTAAAACTATTGACTTCATAAAAACCATCTAATTTTCTGACACTTAATGAACCATTGACACTGATTTTAAATTACAAATCTAACTTTTTCGTTGGCTTTTAAACTAGAAAGAAAATAAGTTTTTATTCATAATTTAAAATTTGTACACATACTGAGTATGTATTTTGATCACTTACATTTTTGAGACAATCTAAGCTTTTTAAGTTCTTATTTAACAAATTCTTGAATGTAACATTTTACTTTATAAAGTTGTAAAAAAAAATTTATTAAATATAATAAAATGTGTCTCATAAATCAGCTGCCATTGCTGAAAAGAAAGCCCCCAACCTTCTGAATAAGAGGTAGACAACTTAAGCATTACACTATGAGTAAAAAGGCATAAATTCTTTTTTTTGGCATAAACTACAATTTTTTCGATATTGAGTTGAAATTTTGTAGGTATATTTTTATAAATGAGGTGAATTTTGATTTTTAATAGTTTTGGAAATTGACCACGCCTACTCCTGAAATTAAAACGCAACAAAGCGGCTGGAGATGACGGCATACCGGCCGAACTTCTCCAGATTAACACGCAACTAATGGCCGAAACAGTGCATCCACATATCTATAATATATGGGAAAGTGAGCGGATCCCAACATCCTGGAAAAAAGGAATCATCATTAAGCTAATGAAGAAAGGAGACCTCAGTGACTGCAACAACTGGCGAGGCATTACCCTGTTGAACACAAGGTACTAGCCACTCTACTGAACGAACGCCTTCAGGAAAAGATCGAGCCAACACTACGAGATGAACAGGAGGATTCAGACCACACAGGAGCTGCGTAGACCAGGCAAACACACTACGCGCAATAACCGAACAAACTGTGGAATGGCGCTCGCCGCTGTACCTCTTGTTCATAGATTTCCAGAAGGAATTCGATTCGGTAGACAGAGCAGCGATGTGGAGGGCACTTGCAAGAAATGGAGTGCCAGTGAAAATCATAAACATAGTGAAAGCTATGTATGATGATGCTGAGCTGGCGGTACTGCACAAAGGGAAAATTAGTGCACCCTTCCAGACGAACACAGGCGTCAAGCAAGGATGTCCTCTATCACCACTTCTGTTCAACTTGGTAGTCGACGAAATTATGAGAGAAGTATGCATGGACAGACGCAGAATCACTTGGAACTTCACCCGACATCTAGAAGACTTGGATTACGCGGATGACATATGTCTCTTGGCTCACAAATTTGAAGACATTCAAGCCAAAGCTAGGGACCTCGAGATCCGAGCCAGTGCAGTAGGCTTAAAGATCAACGCATCAAAAACGAAAGCTATGCGGAGCAACAACTCGGATCGGAGACGTGGCTGACCTCTCAAAGGATATTGATGAAGCTGCAGGCTTACATCAACAAGTGCCTGAGAATAATACTTGGGGTATTCTGGCCAGACAGAATATCCAATGAGGACATATGGCACTGCACAGGAGAGGTCCCAATCCAGAAGCAAATTAAGAAACGGAAATGGAAATGGATTGGCCACGCTCTGAGGAAGGAACTAGGAAGCATCGTAAGAATGGCTCTGGAATGGAACCCACAAGGAAGCAGAAGAGTGGGTCGCCCAAAGATGACCTGGCGCCGTACAGCACTCCTAGAAATATCCCGGAAAAACATCAGCTGGGACACAATAAAGCAAACAGCGGCAAATAAAGTTAGGTGGAGAGCCCTTGTAGAGGCCCTAAGCTCCCGAGAGAAGTAGAAAAGGAAAAAAAAAAAAAAACTCCTGCACCAAAATGAATTATTAAGTATATAAAATATTAAATAAAATTTAATTTCAAGAACAGTTGATAATTTTTGTATTATAAACAGTGAAAAATTTATTCATATTCTTCTTCTTCTAAACGTATTTCGAAATAGTCACCATTATCGCCATTTTTACCGTAGCTGAAAATAAGTAAACACTGGGTAACATCCGAGAGTGTTTCACAGACTTCCTCTTGCATTATCAATATTCGGGTGGCGGTAGGGTTCAATAACCTACCGCATTTGTTGCATTTGTGAAAACACTTGAGCTTTATTTTCGGTGCAAGCTATTCCATCAGGCCGACATTTTAATTTCTCCTCAACTATTTTCAAATATGCGGGGTAAATATCGCACCCATGTTGTTTATTTAGTAGTTTTATATTTACGTATTGCTTATTAGATAAACCATTTTCCATAAAAATAGATAGGGCCCATTCGAAAGATATGGGACTAGACTACATTTTAGTGATTATTTTTTTTAAGTGACCTACAGATTCTGCCGACGCCGGTTATTTAGGACAAATCGCATGTCATTTTCATATGACTTTTACCGCGCATAAGCGCTAGCGCCAGGATCGATAGTTCGTACAGCCGCCCCCACTACACCTTGGATTCACCGCGCATAGGCGCTAGCGAGCCAGGATTTGGAGTTACCAGTTGTTGTCGCGCCCTTTACTACACCTGGGGATACCACGCATACGCGCTAGCATGCCAGGATTGAAAGTTGCCGTTTATTCATCGTGCGTCGCGCTCTCGCTGTACCGGCGACACACCGCGCATACGCGCTAGCAAGTTCGGAGTTGGGAGTTGCGTGGCTGGTGACCGGGTTGCTCTCAATTGGTCTCTGATTTGGGCGTGAGTTTACGAGTCGGCCTATCCTTGTTTCGCAGGACTACACCTGTTGGTTGCGATTTCAGGAGTCGGTAAGGCGTATGCCAGACTTGTCCTTTCCTCACTTTCTTGCAAGGCTACCTGCTATGAGCGGGAATGGCCCAACTCTACTCTGATACTTTGGGCTTTTAGAGGAAAAGCTCTATCCCTTGAATGTCGGACTCTCCAAAGGCGGTCCTCCAACTCAACGCTACAAGCTTCCTAAAAGGACTCGTCCCGATTCGCTCCAATGGGCCTCCTTTTATACTGACCGGATCGCCCGTTTATCCTCCTGGATTCTGCTCCTGCCGTTAGTCCTGCTTCCAGAGTTACGTCACTTTCCCTTTGACTGGTCTCCGTCCGTGCCCCCTCGCTTCTCCCGGCCTCGGATCTCTGCTGCTGCTATGTGGTGCACCAGTGGGCTTCCAGGGTCCGCTGCACTTTGCGTCGCACCCCCCCTTTGCTCCTTGCTCCTCCGCTGCTGCTCACGCCACCACACTTTCTTAAATTCGCCCGCGCGGCGTGCTGATCCCCCTCCCCCTTTGACTACTGGAAGACTCTAGCTTCACAATACGGTCGAAATCTCTAGCATAAGTTCCAGCAGTAGATGGAAAATGCTTTCCACTTCTTATGCTTATAAATATGGGGCCAAAATAACCATCAGCTTTCCAGTCTCCCATTTTTTATGGACTTATAAGCTGATGGGATTAGCTTATGCCTTGGGGCAACAACCCAATCGTGATTTGGTAGCTTGACCTTGTGTTCAAGATGCATAAGCACCGGTACTTTCTTTTTTGCAGCAGTCAAACCAATTGGCACCCTAGCCTTGTCATCTTGTGACAAAAAAACACTTGAGCAGGGCCGAGAACAGAGGCAATGTTTTCAAGATATTTTATATATGCTGTAGCAAAATATCCATATATATGCTGCTTGTGATAATCTGCTTGGGCTCGACAAAGCTTTACCGGTACTGTTCTCACGTGACTTTTTCCTTCAATCGAGGTAGAGCTTCTGGGCAATAGTCTTAGATTGGTTGCGCTTCTCGATAAGTTAAACCCGTCTTTTTTGAGCTCTTCACGGAGATCAGACAAGGTTTTCACACTTCTTACAAGGTTAGTGCGCCTCCTTTCATCAGCTTCACTTTCAAACATGGCTATCTCCAAAACAGTTTTATGGAAAATCGGGGGTCTGCCAGCTGTAGATCGTTGGCTACAAAGACTTTTGGCTTCAGGAATTTCCTTAAATAGGCAACTCAATTTTTGTTTTTATTTTCTGCCTGTATTTATTTTGTGCATCTGCAATTTGTTGCTTGCGCTTGACGCTTTTCCTTTCCTTTTCAATTTCTTGCCTAGTTTTAACAAGCTCCTTTTGGATTTCGCTATACATTGTTGAATTATTTGCCTGCGCTAGGACCGCTGCTCTCTGAGTTAATGATACAATATTTGCCTTGCCTTTTCTTGCACAGGCTTACTGTAGCTTCTTTCGCTGTTGACATTAGTTTTTGACTTTTCATCTACAAAAGTAAAGTATTTAAGTGATTTAGTTTGCCTGTTCAGTAATATTTTGGATTATTAATTAATTAAAATTTTCATTATCGAGCGCTAATCGGCGCGAAACCAATTTTTGAATAAATACTTTTAACAACAAAATTTGTATAAAATGATTACGTAATCATTGTGCAGGACCCCTCCCTCCCCATGTAATCAAACATAATCATTTCCTTGACCCCCTACCCCCTAAAATTTAATATTTAAATTTTTACATAGATCCTCAATAATTTCCTCAAGATCCTCAAGAATTTTCATATCTCGTTTCTTTGTCCGTAATAAACGTCTATTGGACCGTACTTTAGAATAAAATTTTCAAATATAGCTTTTGCTACTGTATTTGCACTTTTATTTGGTATTGGTATAGCTACTAGGTATTTAGTTAAATCGCAGATGAGTGTTACTGCGTATTCGTTTCCATTATTAGATTTTGGTAGAAGAACAATCGTATCCACAATCAAAAGCTCTTAATGATTTCAATATATAATTGCCCATATTTTTAAAAGTATCAATTGAAACATGTTCAAAGATATTTTCTCACGGTGCCACTTTGAATTGGCTGATTTTTTGAATACCGGCCTGCTTTCAAGCCTTTCAAGCCTTCAAGCCTCATTAGTATAGAAATCGCTAACCTCATATCTTGTTATAATTTTCTTTCCGTGCTTGAATAAACACATATTATTATTTACATGCAAATTCACTACTTTACGTACTTCATCATTATTAATGACTTCATATACGTTGGGCTCTGAAGCTTTTTCTATAGATTGCTTATGCAATTCTTTTTATTCTTTTCCTGCGCAGGATTTTTGTCTACTTTGGTTTCTGGTAGTGACTTTTAGAATATTTAATTGTATGTTTTTCAAGTCTGTGATTGTTATTCTAGAGATGCTCTACCGTAAAATGTTATTCCTCTAATTCAAGTCTCATTCGTGTTAGTTTGAAAATGGAAGTGGAATGGAATTTACCATTGAAAATAAGTATATAAGTGCTCTGTGGTCTGTTTTGACAGTGAAATGTCTACCTAAATAATGAATAGCTGAATAGCCAATGAATAGCTGCTAATTCTTCTTCTGTAGTTGTTAAGAGGAGGAGTCTTACTCCAATGAGTTCCTTTTGGAAACTGATTTTATTTGGTAAAGTTCTCTTATAAGTACGATACATGAGAATCTTAAATCTATTTAAAACTACTTGTCAACGCACTGCACGCTGACCTGATATGCGACCCTTTCTCAAGTGCGATAAGCGCACCATTTGAATACATATTTGTGTAGGCTGCAGGGGATCGGTTTTAAACCATGCTGTTTGACTCGTATTTCATGGGTCCGATCCCTTGAAACTCTAACTTAAGAATTTTTATATAAAATAGTGTTCAATGCTTGAACAGTAGTGGTCTTGTTGCTTTCACCTTTCGTAAAGGATCTTGATGCGTATGCAACTGGAAGCTGTAGTCCATTTTTGTTTTGAATTAGTACTGCTCCACAAGCGTATTTGCTAGCGTCTGTGATTATGCAAAATTCTTTGCTAAAATCTGGGTATTGCAAAAGAGTTGGATTTATTAATGTTTATTTAAAATGTTCAAAGGCGCTTTGACATTCTGTTGTCCATTCGAATTTTACATTTTTCATACATAATCTTGTTAAGTGACGGGAGTATTCTGCAAAATTCTTTATGAATCGTCTGTAATAATTGCAAAATGCGATGAATTTTCTAGCGCTGTCCGTATCATGTGGGACTGGGTAATTTTGAATGACGTCGTATTTTTTGTCGTCAGGAAAAATTCCTTTATCTGTGCATTTATGTCCTAGGAAAGTGATTTCATACATGAAAAATGAACACTTTTCTGGATTTAACTTTAGGTTGTGCTGCCTACATTTCTCGAAAACATCAGTTAAGTTTTTGAGCATATGATTTTCGGAGCAACCTATTTCGACTATTCAGTCATCCATATAAAGAAATGCTTGCGAAGGTTCTAATCCAGAGAAAGATACTTTCTGAAAAAAATTGGGCGTTATTTTTCCGAATTTGGAAGTGATTTTTTTGGTACTAACAAAAGTGGGCTATTATAAAGTTATTTTATTTTAAATGCGTTTTTGGACTTGTTTTTGAATTTCGTCTTGTTGACTATGAGGATTTCTATAATTTTTTATATATACGGGTTCATCATCAGTTAACCCAGTTTTTGTTTTTAGAAATTATTGGTAGTGATCGATTCGGTTTCTAGTCCGAATACGTCACTATATTGGGTGCATAATGTTGTGAGCTGTTCATTGAATTGAGGTGGGAAGTTTTTCGAAAGCTGGGATAAAACAACTTTTTGTCGGGTTTCTAAGTCTGTTTGTACTACTTCGTAGTTCAATGAATATTGGTTAATGATGAATATTTGTATTATAAACTACTTTATCTGTACTTGTGGTATTTAGTAGTCTTATATATGCATTCTGGGCTGTTGCTATGGTATTTGCTATATAGATACCATGCTGAATTTCTTGGTTCGGAATTAATAAACTGTTTTCTTCTGAATTCATTTCAATTTTTCGGACGACTTGAGATCTTACTGGCAGAATTAGAGAGTTGTTGCCAGAACTAGTGATGCAGTTCGACGGAAAACCTGATGTCGATGTCCGTCGATGTTTTCAAATAACCATCGATGCATCACTTAACATCGGTATAAAAAAACATCGAAAAACCTCGGAAATCATCGCTAAACAAAACATCGAGGTTCGATGAATTTTGAAATAAATTACAAAAGATTTGTACTACTAGTTTGTTTATGAGTAAAACTTCAAACAAACAGTTGGTGATTATATTTCTTTATTTTTAGATATTTAAAGCACAAACTTAAAAAATTATAACAACGCATCCATTGCAGTTTTCAATATATGGAAGATTATAAATAGGCACAAAACCTTAAAAATAATAATGCTTTCATAGCAGTTTTTTGATTTAGATGGAAACTATAAATAGGCAAAAACTTAAAAAATAATAATAAAATAAAAGTCTTTTGATTTAGATGGAGATTATAAATAGGCAAAAACATAAATTATAATAATACTTTCATAGCAGTCTTCATTTTGTCTTAGTCATTTAAATTAGAAAATAATATTTTCTAATTAAATAATATTATTAATAAAAATAATTAATTATTATTTTTATTAATAATAATTTATTAATTTCAATATTTCGTCAAAGCTGGTCCTTGACGTTACTCTGGAATTTGTAATTGTATATATATATCCATTTAAAACTAATAACTATACTTACTTTGGCATTTCTAATATATTTGTTAAGTTTTTTACGAATCATTCAAGTTTAAATCAAATAAACCATAAAATTATTTAATGATTAAACTGGACACTTATAGGAAGTGTTGTGAAATTAGAGACCGATGTTTCGAGAAACATCGATGCATCGGCTAACATCGGTATAAAAAAACATCGAAAAACCTCGGAAAACATCGCTTAGAAAACATCGATGTTCGATCATCATTTTTACATACTAGCCAGAACTGTATGTTATTGGAACATAAATCGGATATTGGAGGTTATTTGGTTTTATTATAAGCCATCTAAGCCTTATATAGTCTAATTGACAGTTGTATCTTTTGATAAAATCGATCCCTAGTATTCCATCACATGGAATAGCGAATTGCAAATATACGATATGGAAATCATGTGGAATTATGTACTTAGAAGTTTGAATTTCAATAGAAGTTAAGCCTTTTGATTTGGTAACTTCCTGACTTATACCCAGTATGTTTATGATGTATTTATTTTGAATGTTTCGAAAAATATCGGAATTTTCCTTTAATATGGTTTTTTCCGCACCTGTATCTAGTAGAAAAACTAATTCTTTGCCTGTTGCTACATTTATGAAACTAACGAATGTACTTTGACTGAGATTTATAGTGTGAACTTTGGTGTTTTGTACTGTTGTGTACCTAAAGGCGTCTAGGAGTTTTCCGAATCCGTATGGACTACCCTGACGTTGTTGTTTTGGTTGTGACTATTATTGCCATTACCACTAAAAATTCCACCACGGCTGTTTCCGCCGCGGTAGTTTCCACCACGGTTGTTGTTTCTATAGTAATTGTTGTTATAGTTATTATTATTTCTATAGTAACCATTATTTTGAGTATATCCGTTATTTCGGTAATATCCGGTATTGTTATAATTACCTCGATTATTACCTCTACCGTGATAATTTTTTTTGTAATTATTACCGCGATAGTTATTTCCTCGATGGGCGTATAATATGGAATTGGCATTGCCTGTCATTTCAGTACTGCATTGTATGTACTTCGTGACGGCTTCATTCATTGTTGCAAAATTGCCCGCTTCCAATATTGCTTAAAGTCGGCCATGCTCACAATTTTTAACCATTGTGGAGACGGCTTCCTTGGTGCTGAATTTGTCTGCGTGTTCGGCCGATAGACCTTCATCAATATACGAAGCTTCTAGGAGCTTTCGTAGATTGTCTATTTCTGTTGTACCTTTTTCTGCTGTTTCGCCTTTTTGGCTTGTTTTTGCCATTTTGGCTTCAACTACGTAGGACGTTTCTCCGCTTTCTGATTTTGGCTTCAATCGTGTTTTTTTTTTTATTATACACAAAAAAAGTTTGATGATTGTGATTGAATATTACAATGATTGTGGGCACTTTTTTTTATATTTTATATTTTGTTCATATAATTAGCCTGGCTTCTGTTTAAGGCTATCTTTGATATACATTTATTACGAAATATATATGCCTTGTACAAGATATATGCGCTCATAATGAATACAATTATTGATAATAAGATGTTCGTTAATTCTGTATTAATTGTGTTGGACTCGACTTTATTTATAACATTTTTCGTGGAGTCCACTTGTTTTATATCTACTAAACCCATTTTGGGTGTTTTTTCATAGGCTAATATGTTCTTTCTTACGTTAATGGTGTAATTTAATTTGTTATTAATTTGCCATCTATTTTGGCTCATTTATTTTAAAATTTCTTTGGAATTCTTGCCTTGAAAAATTTCTTTTGGATAAAAATTGCCTTATTTGGCCATATTTTTAAATTAATTTGTTTTCCTTTTCTCCTATTATTTTTTTTAACATAAAGAATCCTGCCTAGTTTTTGTATGGTTTTCAGGCCACACGCTAATTGGGCAACATTAATGGTGCTCAATTGTACAATTATTGTTTGTACTATATAAAAACAAGAAAGGAAAGTTAACTTCGGGCGGAGCCGAAGTTTATATACCCTTGCAGTTAAAACCGGATATATATCGCAAACATCGGATATAGTTGGCCGATCCTTATGAATACATCATAATAAAACCAATTAACTAAAATAAAAAATCTAAAAAAAGCCCCAAACTTCTATCTTCAAAAATAAGAAAGTTGATATTTCTTTCATTACCATTTTCATTTACCGTTTTTCAATAGTTAAATGTTGGAGATTTGGAAAAAAAATAGATCTTTAATTTATTTCAACAAAAAGGATAAAATTTTTACGCAAGAAACTGACATTTTTGAATTTTTGTCGTGTTTTTCGGACTTTGACGCCATTTTTTTCGGTACAACTTCCAAGAAATGATATCATTTTTGACACATATTAATATTGTCTCATTAATTCTAAATAAAACGAGACCAGTTTCATTAGGAAATTATGAAAATTGTTGAAGTTATAACGCTTTTCCCAAAACAATTCTGTGCAATTTTACTAGCGCTCCGGAGTAAAAGTGTGTGAAAGAAAGGAATGAGGAATGGAAGCGCATACTATTAAAATCGGTTTAAAATTACGCGTTTAGGAATTTTTAAGAGCAAAAAAGTCCCGAAAAACCGTTTTTTCCAAATAAATAAAGATTTAAGAAGAAGATTTAAAAGAAGATTGAAAAAATTTCAAACATGGTTTTATACTATAATCGACCTAATGAACAATTCCCACTAAGTCTCTTCAAAAGTTCCAAATCACTGTCGCACTGTGTAATTAAAGTTTCAACCTCTAAGCAACTACCGAGAAGACCAGAGCGAAAGAAGACCGACACACAGTGGTCGATTTGGCCTCGCTAGCGGCATTTAATTATGATTTTCAAATTTAAATAAACGTTAGTTTAAGTTTACCTATCGATAATATGCACCTTGATTAGATGCTAATTGAAGTTTTCTAAGCTCATCAATAAGCTGATGATCAGCTGTGAACTGTCAAAGTCAACATATGTTTCAGCAGTTGATGTATACAATTTTGGCGCCCTTTTTTGACTTATTGGTTGAATATTTGAAAAAATAGTGCAATTTACGATTATTCTAGTGCAAGTTTGGTTTTTAACAACTATTAAGGTATGTGCTACATAGAAAATCTGTGCTTGTGACGTGTCAGTATATGTATTACTTATAAATTGTAGTGGATTTCGAGTGTATTAACAATGTGCGGAATATAGCGTCTTCGTGATGTCTTTCGTGATGTAGACTCACTCTGGTTGCAATTTTTTGTTAAAGTGTGAATTATTATCTGTCCGAAATGTCAAAAATAAAGTGCGTAGTCTTGCGTATCTACAAGTTATTTCACTTTTTAGGAAGAATGTCAGTGTCAAAGCGCGCACTTTTCTTAGTATAGCACAACGAAGCGATCCCCACTAAAAAGTTCTTCGTAATGGAAAGCTTTGCATTAGGAGAAGTTTGTAGCAAATATGATTGTAACGAAAAGGAGCTTTGCCAAATGGGGAAAAAATAGTAGTTTTAATAGTGGGCTTGTCCAGTAGTGGAAGAAATGCGATATAAATAAGGCAGCTTTTGAAAAAAGGAATAAAGAATGGCTAGACACGCCTCAGGTGTTGATGGAAAGATCATCATTTAGAAATGTTGGACGCCCAGTGAAAAGATTTTCAGAGTGATGCAGAATAACTCAAATCAACAAACTATCAGGCATTTCGGAGAAAGTCTCGACGGATCCTTTCTTGTTTTTTCTAAAGCTACAACATTTAGCTATTAAAAAACGTAAAAAATTTTTAAATCGGTTTAAAAGTACGCGTTTAGGAATTTTAAAGAGCAAAAAAGTCCCGAAAAACTGTTTTTACCAAATAAACCAAGATTTTGAGGGTGTTTGAAAAATTTCAAACATGGTTTGAAACAACATACTATAATCGACCTATTAAACAATTCCTACTAGGTCTCTTCAAAAGTTCCTCCAATTTTTCTTTTTTTGTCGCACTGTGTTATTCGTTGCTCATAGTTTGTTGGTATGGAGGCTGAGTGAGTGTCAGATAGTTTGGGTATTTTTTTGTTAACTTTGTTTTTTGAGGAAGTCAAGTTCAGCATGTAACTCTTGCCTTGTTGACAACGCTGGAAGCGATGTACTTGTATACGAGTGCAGAAACTTTTTGAAGTGTGCAACTCTCTTTATAAAAAATTTTTTTTGTACACCTCCGTGTTTACCCATCGCTGCACTCTACTCACTCAGATTTTTTTTTTTTCCATAAATTCCAAGTTTCTTGTTTTTTTTTTTTTTGCAAATTCCAAGTTTTTGTAGTTTTTCCCCGTTTGTTCCTGGGTGATATCCTTGGATGTCCTTCCATCGCTGTCACGGAAGCCATGTAATATAAGCCACGCAGTCCAGTCCTCCTAGGATCCCATTCAGTGGTGCCCAAACCGATTTGTGTGTATAATCCATTTTATTCCTTATTTTTGATCTTTTAGCTGGAGCAGCCGTTGTTGCCGCTCCAAGCTCCCAAAGGGTTCATCAATATTATTTTTAGGAGTCGGGAAGTCTAAAGTCTCGTAGCTGCGCTGCCAACAGCGGCAGCGGAGAGTCGGTTATATATTCTTATGTATATAGCTATGATCGCTGAAGCGGAGGTATAAGAAGTTCGCTAGTATTACATTTATGCTGAATATGCAGTTTCGGCGTGAGGCTAAGGCACAGCGAGCGTTTGGCATTTCGGCCACTTGGGTTTATGGCCGAGACTTCGTATTACGTAAGCACTGCGACAAAGTGTTACAGTGCGTGCCCCTTTTAGTACTCTTGGTACAGTACTCTATATATATATATTTATATATGCGTGCATATTACAATACATTCACACAAATACAAATGTCTCCCACGACACCACGGGCCTTTTTTTAAAATCTGTATTATAATAAATTTAATTATAAGTCAGGGCTTGTTAAATTTTACTTGGATACAGATATTATTGGATATTATAACAGAATAATAATATATGTACGAAATTTTCCTTCACTGCATTGCATTCTTTTAATAAAAAGAAGAAAGGAAAGCTAACTTCTGGCGGAGCCGAAGTTGATATACCTTTGCAGTTAAAACCGGATATATATCGCAAACATCGGATATAGTTGGCCGATCCTTATGAGAATATGATAATAAAAACAATTAATTACAATAAAAAATCAAAACAAGCTTCCAAGCTTCTATTTTCAAAAATACGAAAATTGATATTTCTACTATATACCATTTCCGATCGTTCAGTCATATGGCAGCTATGTATAAGATACAGTCGGCCGATCGTAATGAAATTTGGAAGGTCGGATTAACAGACCAAAAATATAATCTGTACTTAGTTCCAGCTTTCTATCTTCAAAAACACGAAAGTTGAGTCATTTCCGATCGTTCAGTTATATGACAGCTATAGGATATAATAGGCCGATCCTAATGAAATTTTGCATGACGTTATATTTTGCAAAAGTAGCTTTCTTGTAAAATTTTTAAAAACTCACTCACTATAAAAACACCAAAGTTACACCATTTTCGATCAATCAGTTATGTGGCAGCTATAGGATATAGTCGGTCGATCCCAGCCGTTCCGACTTATACACTGCGTGCAAAGGAAAGAAGGGTGTGTGCAAAGTTTCAAGACGATAGCTATAAAACTGAGAGACTAATTCGCGTAGAAACAGACAGACAAACGGACAGACGGACATGCTCATATCAACTTAGGAGGTTATCCTAATCAAGAATATATATACTTTAACAACAAAATTATAATACCCTCTGCAAGGGTATAATTATAATACCATCCTTAAGGTTATAAAAAATGTTTAATATAAGCTATTTATGATTTTAAAGAATAAGTGAAATTTTATCTGTATATATTTTCCGAAAATATAATGTATACTTATTACCCTCTACCCTTCTTTCTTCATAGGATGAAAAAAATCAACTTCTTATTACAAATATTTGGCTAAAATTAGTAAGTATTTTTCTTGCATTTGTACAAAATGATAATTATGGTAATATTAGTTACGTAAAAGAGATGCATAGAGATTTATGGAATTCCTTCATATTTTATAATAATCAAATAAAAACACGAAAGGAAAGCTAACTTCGGGCGTAGCCGAAGTTGATATACCCTTGCAGCTAAAACCGGATATATATCGCAAACATCGGATATAAATGGCCGATCCTTATGAGAATATGATAATATAATCCAATTTATTATAATACAAAGTCCTAAACTTCTTTCTTCAAAAATACCAAAGTTAATATTTCTACCAAAAACCGTTTCCGATCGCTCAGTTATATGGGAGCTATTAGATATAGTCGACTGATCGTTATGAAATTTGGTAGCTCGGATGAACTAATAAAAAATATAATCTGTACCAAGTTCCAGCTTTCTATCTTCAAAAAACATGAAAGTTGGGTCATTTCCGATCGTTCAGGTATATGGCAGCTATAGGTTTTAATAAACCGATCCTTATGAAATTTGGCATGTCGTATTGTTTTGTCAAAAACTTTCGTGTTTTTGAAGATAGAAAGCTGAAACTTAGTACAGATTCTATTTTTAGTCAGTTGATCCAACCTACCAAATTTCATAACGATCGGCAAACTATATCTTATAGCTGCCATATAACTGAACGATCGGAAATGGTTTTTGGTAGAAATACCAACTTTGGTATTTTTGAAGATAGAAGCTTGAGACTTTCTTTTAGATTTTTATTGTAATTAATTGGTTTTATTATGACGTAATCAGAAGGATCCGCCAACTATATCCTATTTTTGCGATATATATCCGGTTTTAGCTGCAAGGGTATATCAACTTCGGCTCCGCCCGAAGTTAGCTTTCCTTTCTTGTGTGATCAATTTGCTTATTGCTAAGCTAAGAAAACTGTTTCCAGCTATTTACAGAGTGAAAGATTTTGCTTAGTTTCTTAAAAAGCAAAAGAAAGTCAGGCCACAGATAACACTGATTTTATTATTCCTCTTGTGTAGGCGGTTTCCAATACGGGGTTGGCAATCCCCGAGTGTCAGTCGCTTTTAACCACTCACGGAGAAGGGCTCGCAGCCGGCGGCTAAGTCCTTGGTGTTTTCAGTTTTCTATGCCAGGAAAGGATTTCAGGGGCAAACCGGCTTTTAATTTTAATCCTTACAGGATGATTTTCAACAGGAATAGTTCGGCATCAAAACATTTTCACAAAAAATTTTGACGCCACAACGAGATTTCCGTTTTTGGGGCGGGACTGGACCTGAAAAAATTAAACTTGTTCTGCGTAGATACCATGAGAGACCAAATCGGATAGTTCTACCTTTTATAGTCTCCGAGATCTACGCCTTCAAAATTTAAACACTTAAGTACCATCTATAAACATTTGCCGAATTGGCTGAATTCTTTTTTTCGGATAAAAATTAGCTGTAGAAATAGTTTGGCATCAAAACTTTTTTAAAAAACCTTTCCGTACTGGCGCTACAAAAATATTTTGTAGGGCAATTTGTGAGAGCGGGAGAGTTGTGGCGGAGATTTGAATTTAACTTGCACCGTCGGGTTTTGTAGCAGTCTCCATACCGAATCCAATAGCTGTATCTTTTATAGTCTTTGAGATTCACTCGTTTATACGGAATGACAGACATGGCTATATCGACTCGGCTTTTGATGCTGATCAAGAATTTATATTCTTCAATGGGTCAGAGAGAATTTCTTCTCTATGTTTCATACAAACATACAATAAACCGTTTTACTCTACTTACTCTAGGTTTAGATATCTTTATTGGTTATAAAGTTATGCATCCTTTAACTTAAATTTTCAATTTTTTTACGTAATCTTAAGATATTTTAAAAAAGTTGGTTGTATTTTAAGTAGCTTAAATCTCCAAATTTTTTCAGGATTAGAGAAAACAAAGAGGTGCAAACAGAAGTGCAAATTAGGTTCTTCCTAATTTATAAACTAACAAGAAAGGAAGACTAACTTCCAAAATATAATCTGTACCAAGTTCCTGCTTTCTATCTTCAAAAACACGAAAGTTGGGTCATTTCCGATCGTTCAGTTATATGGCAGCTATAGAATATAGTCGGCCGATCGCGGCCTTTCCGCCTTTCCGAAGGATGTGTGCAAAGTTTCAAGTCGATAGCTTTAAAACTGAGAGACTTGTTTGCGTAGAAACAGACAGACGGACAGACGAACATGCCCATATCAACTCAGGAGGTGATCCTGATCAAGAATATATATACTTTATAGGGTCGGAGATGTCTCCTTCACTGCGTTGCACACTTTTGGTCTAAATTATAATACCAAGGGTATAAGGGTATAATAATGAAACCTTAGGTTTTAATTTTAAGACGAAGAAAAATTGGTTTTTCTTTAATAACTACTAAGCCAGAAAAGTCAGATTGGGATGATAAAAGTGCCAAATTTACGCATATTCAAAATTGGAATGTTATTAGAAACAAGAAACGAAAGCTAACTTCGGGCGGAGCCGAAGTTGATATACCCTTGCAGTTAAAACCTTGCAGGATATAAATATATCGCAAACATCAGTTCAGCCCCATCTTTCTTTCTTAAGAAACATCCATGGCAATTCCGATCAAACCGTTATTTTTCAGCAATAGGATATAGTCAGCTGATCCTTATAAAATTGAGTAAGTTGGATCAGTTGGTCAAAAATAAAACCGGCATTTTCGATCGTTCAGTCATATGGTAGCTATAGAATATAGTTGGCCGATCCTTATGAAATTTGGGACGTCAAATTATTTTGCCAAAAATAGAATCCATAGAAAATCCCAACTCCCCGACTTATATACTGCCTGCAAAAGAAGAAGAGTGGGTGCAAAGTTTGAAGACGATAGCTTAAAAACTGAAACTATTTGCGTAGAAACAGACAGACGTACAGACAGACGGATAGACGGACGGAAAAACGGACATGCTTTTTTCAACTCAGGAGGTGATCCTGATCAAGAATGTATATACTTTATAGGGTCGCAGATGTCTCCTTCACTGCGTTGCACACTTTTGGACAAAATTATAATACTCTCTGGAAGGGTATAAAAATTTGTTTGTCCGGAGACTCTCATGGGCCTTACTAAACTGATACCCTTCTGAAAAATGTTTTCACTTTAATTGCCTAATTAGAGCAATACCTTTCGATTGATATATAACTCAATAAGATCAAACGCATTATACGCCTTTATATATTGTTTTTACTCCACGCAATGGCATACGGTTCGCCACCATTTACCTCGTAAAGAGTTTTTTATTTGATTTCCGCAGTTTTTTGTACATACGTAGATCGGTAATTTTAAAATTCAATTAATTAAATAATGTCACAATAAGAATTAATATAAGCAAGGCTTATGTATTTTGTATACCCCTGCAGAGGGTTCTATAATTTTGGCCAAATTTGTGAAAGAGACCTTTCCGACCCTAGCTTAGGTGGCTGACCTCCCGAATCTAGTTGAGTCACTGGGGCGGTATACTTCTGATACCGCATGGAAATGGGGTGTTGCAAGCGGACCCCACCCCTCCTATCTGCTTAAATGCCCAAGCAAGTCTTTCCTTCCTGAGGCGGCTCGCGCTTCCATCCAGCTTCCCGGAAGAAGGCAACAAATCCGCGTGGAGCGATCTTCGTAAGGACTGTTAGGTCCGTGAGTGCTGCTGTACCCAGGAGCTGGCGTCGACTACGCCCAAGCGCGGGGCAGTGGCACTGGACATGTGTGACTCTCCTTCTTCTCTACATCCCTGCAGCTCTTTCAGTAGTCATAGTGTGGCACCGCTAGTCCAGCCGCGTGCGTTCCTATTAACCAGTGCCCGTGATGGCCTTGATCGCTAGCCTGCCTATTAAGGGCGATAAGCATCATTGATCTTTTTTAAGAGTGAATGACCTATGTCGTGCGTGAGTTCCTGCAGTTTTGGAGATTCCTCCATTTCCTCAGTGCTACCAGGTCGAAGTAATTCCTGCATTTCAGCCTACAATTTGCTAAGGGAATGCCTACTAGTCCTTTCTCCGGGAAAAAAGGGTTGGTAGTACCTGTTTTTGCTAAATCGTCAGCGGCACAATTTTCCCCGTGGTCCCTATGTCTGAGAAAATACAAATGGTTTCTTATATGCCATCATTGCTGGGGACTAAGTGCTCATTGCTGGGGACTAAGTCATCCTAAGTGCTTCTCTGATAGCTATTACTTCCGCTTGGAACATACTACAGTGGTTGAAGAGTTTGAAGGACTCAATTAGATACAGCCGCTTGCAGTGGAAACTGCCTTCCACTTAGCCAATCAACTTTGAAACATCTGTGTACATATGAAGGGAACCCGAGATTTGTGTGGCCCATTCCTCCCTCGATGGAATGGAGACCTTATAGTGTAAGGTGGGATGATCGACGGATGTACAGTAGTCCGTAACCCCAATCGGCGTGAAACGGTATAAGCCCAACTTGGTGTGTCCATAGATAGTTCTTTTCAAACTGCCTCAAGTAGCCTGATTTCCGATAGCGTAGCTACCTTGATCCCTTATATCTCTACAGGCATTAGATCGAGGATGAAGTCTAGGCAGTAGATCGTGGATGAATTCTAGGGTGTCAGTTTGTGTAGAACGAAGACTGCATGTGATGCAAACTTCCACACATCCTTTGCGATTTTCTTAAATTTTCCCTACATATGGAGATTTTAGGGCAGGCCACCAGACCACTACCCCTTAGAAGAGAAAAGGTCTCTTCTATACAGCCATCTTACTATTTTAGAGAAATACCCCATTTAAGCGTAATATCCTTGCAGCAAGTATTAATAGTATTTACCTTCAAGGCCAGTTTTCTATCTGGAGTAATTCCTAGGTATTTGGCGATACCCCTTAGGTTGAGAGTTTCCCCTGATATCTTTGGAAGCCCTAAGCTTGGTATTTTGTACTTCCTAGTGAAGAGGACAAGTTCGGTCTTGGATGTACTTACTCCCAGTCCGTTATTATCTGCCCTAGCTGAAAAAATCGTCAGTTTGTCCGTCATGCGGTCGCATAGAGTTTGTCAAAATTTTCCATTGAAGGCAATTGCTACATCATCTTTATAAGCAATAACTTTGCATCCACCACCCTCTTAGAATCCCAACGAATCTTTTCCTTGTGTCGCCTCAACAGTCCTGTTTACCAGGATCTGCCTTATAAGGTGCACGGATTCATCGTCTACCCCTAGTCGCGTCAGTGCATTGATTATTGAGCATGACAGGATGTTGTTACATGCACCTTCTATGTTCGATGAAAAGCAAATGGCGCATGTTCTTTGTCACTAAATGCCTTTTCGACGAACGTAGTGATCTCGTAAATGGGCCTTTCCTATACGCGTGCCATGATCTCGAAATGTCATTTGGGTTGATGGTAAGATGAATGTGAAGGCGACAGACTTATTGGTCTAAGTCCTTAGGGGATCAGTGCGATGGTTTCCTTCTTTGGGTATGAAGAAAACCTTCGCCGGCAACCACGTCTCTGGGACGATACCAGTCCCGAAAATTGTTGTGAAGATTTTTCTAATCCATAACCACAGATTGGACCCGGCCTTGGTTAATTGGGCTGGGAAGATGCCATCAGAGCCTGAAGATTTAAAGGGCTTGAAACTGTTTATCGCCCAACTGAGATTCCTATTACCTGAGGAAGTATTCGAGCGGACTTCAGTCCCCCTGGTTCTGCGTTTCCTGGACTACCTTTTCCAATGAGCATCCTGAAATATGTGGGTTTGTGAGAGCCTCTAGAGGCGCCTTGCTGGACATGGTCCATCTACCACCCGAGGTTTTTATGTAGCTTACATTAGGTGCAGTGGTTGGGAGGACCTTCCTGAGTCGCGAAGATTCCGATGTTCCCTCAATACTCAGGAATTCCAGTTTGCTCTACGTAGTTCCTGGTTGTAGCGCTTGAGGTCCGCTTTATACGCCTCCCAAGCTACTTGTGTGTTTGCTTTACTAGCGAAGTTAAATGCTTTAAGAGTCTTTATTTTAAAGCAGTGGGGTGCAAAACGCACACATGTCTAAAATTTGAGTGTAAAAAAAAACAATGAAAGACTAATCACTCACTAAGCGAAAAAGGTAGTTTTTTATTTAATTTTTATTATATAAAAAGATGGAATGAGCACTAAAATAGTGTATTTTATTTTAAATAAAATTTTTTTAGCAACAGTTCTTAAAAAAATGAAAAACTTCGCTTCTCAATCTATATTTTCTTACGGAGAAAACTTTTTCCAACCCGATTTCTGAGAAAAATTTTTTCACTAGAAACATTTTTTGTTTAAGTTTGGGCTGTCAAATGCGTTAAAATGGGATCCAATGAGAGAGCCTCTTAAAAAATTTGAGAGCACTCACACTGTCAGTGTGCCGGCAGCGCTGCGGCAGAATTTCCGACCCTATGCACGGTGCTTTGGAAAATTAGAGTTTGCCCAGTGTTGGCGACCACCATGGTGGTTTTTTGACTTCATACTGCCTGAACTGCTTTTGGGACAAACCTTTTTGATTGCCTTAGCGCAAGCCGACGTTAGCATGTCCAAAATGGCGATCAGGACTTCCATGTTATTAACGTCCCGTGTTGGAGATTCCCCCAAAGATCTCTTCCCATAGAGTTTCTTCCTGTAAAGCTCCCAATTGGCCTTCCTAGGATTGCGTACGCCTACCTGAGTGAAGTTTTCGAAATTGACCACTAATTGATGTACCGGTGGTCCGAGAAGGAGTGTTTCTTTAGGACACTCCATCTTTCAACTCTGTCTGCTAGAGAGTCTGAGTAACGAGTAATGTCACGTACCATCCTTCCGTTCTTGACAATGAAGGTTGTTTCTGAGCCTCTGTTACCAACCAATAGTTTTGAGCTTAGGATAAAATCGAATATTGACTCACCACTCTCGGTAGTGTTAGTGCTTTCCCACTGATGATGATGGGCGTTGGGGTCGCAGCGTGTGATTAGCTTCTCGCTGACTTTCATCCGCTGTTTGAGTAACGGGTGCAGGGGCCGGGCTCCCCATTCGTGACCCAAGTACGCCGGACATACTCTTAGATGTCCCTTTGGTCTCTCTATTGCTGCGGATATATAACCTTTATTGCTGAGATAAGGTGGCAAAAAGGGGATTCAATTTTTTTTTTTGCGAGGATGCAGGCTTGCCTTTAACCTGTTGGATCGGCTTTACAGAGCCTATACTGCGACATCCCAACCCAACAATCCTGTTTCCAAGGTTCAGATCCAGGGTTCTTGGATGAGGGCCACATCAGCTCCACTCTCGGCGAGGTGGAGTAGGAGGTCAGCTGATGCTGCCCAGGTCAGCTGATGCTGAAGATTTATTTCGGAGAAACCCTGAGACTCTGCAACACAGTAGCCTCTGCTTCCATCTTCCTTCCATGATGTCTTCCTCCTCATCCATTCCTTCCATGTGCACCTCTTTGGTCGGCTTCATCAAGTCTTGCTCTTGAACGTCTGCCTTAAGGTCGATGCCTCCAGAGTTGCTCCTGGCTTACAACTTAAGAACCCAGACCATCAAGTGCTCATAGCCGCACCTTATCTGGTGTTCCGTCTCCTCCAGGATCTTCGCAGGGTCCTCATATATCATGAGAACAACCTCGAGTCGGGTTGCACATTTTCAGCAACGCCAGGATGGTGTAAGGGTCGGCCGGCTTTTTTGTGATCCATTCTCGCACCCTCGGCTTGCTGGGGATCTTGTCCCAGTCAACCGCATCCAGCTTTGCACCAGGGTAGACCTCTCCAAGCGTGACTATCATTCGCTTGATCGCGCGTCTTGGCAAGCTATCGCCTTGACACGTCTTTGATAAAAGCCAGCTTTTTCGCATTCTGGTGGCGGTCCTCCACTCTTCAGCATCTCCCCCATGAAGCGCCCATGTAGCTCTTTAACAATCTTCCGCAAGTGGTCTTTTGAATCCCCTTTCCAGGACTCTAATGAGTGTTGCCCCTAGTGACCTCACCGAACGAGCGGCTAGTCGGCGGTGGCTGCGCCTTCTTTTTATTCGCCTGGGGCGCTCCACCTTCGGTTGACCTCTGCCGTTACGCACTTTGCGAGATCTCTTTGCTAGAGGTGCCTACCTCAGCAGGCTTCTTCGGCTCCAGCCTCCCGCCTTTACTTGTTGAAAGTCAGGGAAAATTCCTCTTGCCCATTTTATAATCTCAGCTTAAGACCATATCGGCTCCTTCTTTTCAGGGTTTGCCTCAGGGGCCCTAGGCCTGCCTGGTTGGTATAGAGGCTGACCCTGAGGTAATCTTTTTCACGCCGTTCGGTGGTCCAATGGCTGGCCCCGCTTTATAGGAAGATGTCTTGGCACAATCCTCTGAACCGCACTATGGAAAAAAAATTTTAAATTGCGGCATTTGCACCATTTTTGAAGATAGAGACACGAAACTTTGTTGATATACCTAAAACATACAGATAGATATTCGGTTTTTTTTAAAACTAAGAATTTAAAACTTTGAAATCGATTAAAGTCAAATGTGGTTCATATTTCACTAATATTTTTTGCTTACCGCAAGTGTAGGTGTGCTCATCATGGTTTTTATTTGCTCGACCATGTTAATTTTTTCATTTTTATACCCTTGCAGAGGGTATTGTAATTTTGTCCAAAAGTGTGCAACGCAGTGAAGGACAAATCTCCGACCCTATAAAGTATATATATTCTTGATCAGGATCACCTTCTGAGTTGAAGCAAGCATGTCCGTCTGTCTGTCTGTCTGTCCGTCTGTCTGTTTCTACGCAAACTAGTCTGTAAGTTTTAAAGCTATCGACTTGAAACTCTGCACACACCCTTCTTTTCCATGCACGCATTATGGTATATAAGTCGGAACGACCTGGATTGGCCGACTATATCCTATAGCTAAGAGAGTTCAAATTTTACGTGTGAGCTATCTTTGGCAAAATAATACGACACGTCAAATTTTCGGCCGGATCGGCCGACTATATCCTATAGTTACCATATAACTGAACGATCGGAAATGACCCAACTTATTTGTTTTTAAAGATAGAAAGCTGGAACTTAGAGGAGATTATACTTTTGGTCAGTTGATTCGACTTACCAAATTTCATAAGGATCGGCCGACTATATCTTATAGATGCCATATAACTGAACGATCGGAAATGGTTTTTGGTAGAAATACCAACTTTGGTATTTTTGAAGATAGAAGCTTGGGACTTTTTTTTAGATATTTTATTGAAATTATTTGATTATAAAATGATGTTCTCATAAGGATCGGCCAACTATATCTGATGTTTGCGATATATATCTGGTTTAATAACATCAAGGGTATATAAACATCGACTCCGCCCGAAGTTAGCTTTCCTTTCTTGTTTATGAGTTCAGTTGTTTCCCTAAAAAATTTCATTTTGAGGGGTTGGCAGAATCTGACCGATTGAGGAGAAAAATAACATAATAATAAGCCTTTTGGAATCTCTTGATTTCAAGGGAATTATTTTGGTTACAATTAGTGACTTGATTTAATCCAACAGGCTTCTCCGTGTGAAATCGGTGTTTTTATATACTTTGTCCTGTTGAGCAATGCGATGCTTGCAAATGAGCAATTACGTCTTTCTGCAGTCCAAATATGCAGTCAGCTGAATGATTTAGTCATTCTTACTGATTTGATAGCACTAAATATCTACATCGATACTTCAACTTTTGATTCAGAATAAGTTTTTTTTTCTTGTTCTTGTCTGCATTTTAATTTCATTTTTGTAACTTCCGAATAAGAGTGATAAATATCGCATCAATGGAACTTACTTTTTGCTTTTATATTAATTGTTTATATTGTTGTTTTTTTAAATTGTTTTCAATTAAAAAGGTTTAACCATTTTCAGAACTTATTGTTGTCATATTTTTCGGCTTAAATTGGTTCGTCATGCCAACTATATTTTCTCTATTTAATGCTTTTTGCAGTAGAGGAGAAGTATAACCCGTTTTCAATTTTTTGGTCAATGAGCATTTTGTTGCATTTGGAAAATTATTGTAAATAAATCCAAAGAGTTCCCTGAGTTTCTCCTTTATTATGTTTTGCTGGACATCTCTTAATTCAGCCTTATCAATATTTTACAAAAAAACTACTGCACAGCAGATTGTTGGCGGTTGTTTTCGCTCCAAATCATAAGCAATGTTGAATGAAAAAATGTTACTGCAACTGCAACATTGAGTATTGCGGTAAATTGGGCAAAAATGGGTAACAATTTTAAGCACTATTTGATTGTTAACGGCGAGAGCCGTCTCAAAACTTTAAACACGTTTTTCTCGAAACAGTGTTTTAAAGACTGTCGCATGAGGTAACTCAAAACCTTTTAATCCAATCGGTTCCAAATTTCAAAACGTTATTCTATACATATAAAGCTCTGATATGAACTAAGATAAATTAAATCGGTGAAGATCTTCTTTCCTTTTCAACTTGATTTGTGGCTAAAAAAAAGTCAATTTTCAAAAAAAAATATTTCAAAGGTCCGCATTTTGTTAATTTTTGTGCGAAATTAATAATCCTAGTTCATACCTGATCCAAAAATGTACTCTTTCAAATTCCGTTGGAATTTTTTGGTTTCAGATGTTCCAGTGAGCGGAAATCACATGCGCCACCGAAAAGAAGGGCTTTTGTTTGATCACAAAAAACAACAAAAAAAAACAAAAACAAGAAATGAAAGATAACTTCGGGCGGATCCGAAGTTGATATACCCTTGCAGTTAAAACCGGATATGTATCGCAAACATCAGATATAGTCGGCCGATCCTTATGAGAATATCACAATTAAACCAATTAATTACAATGAAATATCTAAAAAAAAGTCCCAAGCTTCTTCAAAAATACCAAAGTTGGTATATCTACCAAATACCATTTCCGATAGTTCAGTTATATGGCAGCTATAGGATATAGTCGGCCGATCCTAATGAAATTTGGTAGTTCGTCCAAACTATAGAATATGTCCAAACTGTCCAAAAATAGAATATGTTCTTAGTTTCGGCTTTCTATCTGGTATTTCTATCGAAATATCTATCGAATATCGATATTCTATCGAATATCGAAACAGCTTTCTATCGAAATATAGAATATGTACTAAGTTTCAGCTTTCTATCCGGTATGTATGAAATTTGGTATGTCGAAATGTTTGGCGAAAAATAGCTTTCGTGTCAAATTTGAATTCTCTAACTCTAAAAACGCCAAAGTTATACCATTTCCGATCAATCAGTTATATGGCAGCTATAGAATATAGTCGGCCGATCCCGGCCGTTCCGACTTATATACTGGGTGCAAAGAAAAAAAGGGTGCGTGCAAAGTTTTAAGACGATAGCTTTAAAACTGAGAGACAAGTTCGCGTAGAAACAGACAGACAGACAGACGGACATGCTCATATCAACTCAGGAGGTGATCCTGATCAAGAATATATATACTTTATAGGGTCGGAGATGTCTCCTTCACTGCGTTCCAATCTTTTGGACAAAATTATAATACCCTCTGCAAGGTTATAAAAATTTGTAAAATTTTTTTTCTTCCTTTCCATGTCTTTAACTAAATGTATGCAAAGTTACAACCCATAAAAATGTTTCAGTCTTCTAGAAGTATTTTAATTCAGAAAATGCCCCTTAGTGGGAGGTCCTCCCTCCCAACAACTCCTTGACCCTCGAAAGCTTTAGAGTTTTACAGGTTATTTATCCCATTTCCGGATTTCCTGAGGGAGTTCTGATTTCGATTTTGGTTTTTTTTTGTAAAATTATAGAATAGTCACGAGTAGGCGGGAAGGGGTTTTTCCATCATGAAATAGACCGCTTGTCACAATAAGCCTGATAAAAACTGGAGGCTCAGCTGGTCCCCAGAGTATGCATATTAGCATCCAAGGGCCCTTCACACACGCATCCTTCGGCGTATGGTGTTGCACCTTGGATTGGGGTAATTTTAGGAAGGGAGTGTTTTTCTCCCCGCCCGACTACTATAAGCCAGCAACCACAGCAGAGACAAGACCGTACCGGGACCTGTTACCAGTCGCCCTCGCGTGGAGAATATAGTCGCAATACCTGAGGTGTACGCAATTGCTACCAACAGTATACGCAGCGGCATGCAATCGTTTGCGCGTAGGTCCCCCGCTTGTACCCGGTGGCTGACAGAGCATCTAGGACCCTATAAATTATATATTTTCTTAATCAGGATAAGCAGAAATCAGGTCATTTCGCGGTAATTCAGAATTGAGGGAATGGTTCGTGGACCAATTAGTGCACCAGCTAGTATTCCTCCATTCATCGCAAAGCTTAGCTGCCCAGACAACCGACGGGCCCTCGAGAAACGAATAATTATACGAATACTCGAATGAAAAAAATGGAAAGATAACTATCAAGAAAGAAAAGCAAACTTCAAGCGGATCCGAAGTTTATATACCCTTGCAGCTAAAACCGGATATATATTGCAAACATCGGATATAGTTGGCCGATCCTTATGAAATTTGGTAGGTTGGATCAACTGACCAAAAATAGAGGTACTGTACTAAATTCCAGTTTTCTATCTTCAAAAACACGAAAGTTGGGTCATTTCCGATCGTTCAGTTATATGGCAGCTATAGGATATAGTCTTCCGATCCTTATGAAATTTGGCATGTCGTATTATTTTGCCAAAAATAGCTCTCATGTCAAATTTGAACTCTCTAACTCTAAAAACACCAAAGTTATACCATTTCCGATCAATCAGTTATATGGCAGCTATAGGCTATAGTCGGCCGATCCCGGCCGTTCCGACTTATATACTGCGTGCAAAGGAAAGAAGGGTGTGTGCAAAGTTTCAAGACGATAGCTTTAAAACTGAGAGACTAGTTTGCGTAGAAACAGACAGACGGACAGACGGACATGCTCATATCAACTCAGGAGGTGATCCTGATCAAGAATATATATACTTTATAGGGTCGGAGATGTCTCCTTCACTGCGTTGCACACTTTTGGACAAAATTATAATACCCTCTGCAAGGGTATAATAAAAATTGAAAATAAAAATTGAATGCGAATAACTTCTGAACCGAGTGGACTATTTAAAAACCGCTTACATTTTTATGATCTGTGGCGCAGTACCTTTCAAATGATGTATCCTTAAAGGACATAATCAAGGATTCCTTAATAATTCCATAAATAACAGTGTTCATTACAAAAGGAAGACTCGATTATGTGAATTATGTGAAGAAAAATTTTTTAATAATGGCATCTGCAATGACAATATTTTTCTTTATTAAAAAAACAGGTCCTAAAAATGTTTTAATCATGGAATCCTCAATTATTTAATTTATTTAGTTATATTTACATTACGACATGCCAAATTTCATAAGGATCGGCCGACTATATCCTATAGCTTTAGCCTATAGCCTATAGCTATAGCAACTTTCGTGTTTTTGAAGATAGAAACTTAATACAGATTATATTTTTGGCCAATTGATCCAACCTACCAAATTCCATTAGGATCGGCCGATTATGTCCTATAGCTGCCATATAACTGAACGATCGGAAATGGTACTTGGTAGAAATATCAACTTTCTTATTTTTGAAGATAGAAGTTTGGGACCTTTTTTGGATTTTACATTTTAGTTAATTGGTTTTATTATGATGTATTCATAAGGATCGGTCAACTATATCTGATGTTTGCGAAATATATCCGGTTTTAACTGCAAGGGTATATAAACTTCGGCTCCGCCCGAAGTTAGCTTTCCTTTCTTGTTTTAAAATAGTGTTGTAATTTTTAAGTGTAATGTTATGCATTTAATTTGTTTATCTATAAGTCGGAGTTCGCAAAGTTTTTCTTATGGATCGTGCGCTATCGACAAGGAATCTCCGACTCCTCTTTTTTAGCAGGTCATGAACAGCTAATTGCATGGAATAGGCGGCACATCTAATCGAATATATAGAGTGAACGCGAATACCTTTCATAAGGTCGTCATCGTCAAACTCGTCACAAAATTCAGAATTCAATTCTTTGTTCATGAAGTCGATCGCTTTAATGACATTCTTGCCATTGTCTGAAGTGACAGTGTAGACTTGCTCCTATCTTATTAAAAACTCGTTCAGCACATTTTCAATTTTCATGCTTCATGGAGCGCAATCACGCCAAGCGTCTTTACTTCAATGCGGTGGTCTCGATAGTATTGGACATTGATTCCCAATATACCCCTGTTGACCCACACTAGAAATATAACTAAATAAATTGAATAATTGAGGAATCTTTGATTATTTTTTAATAAAAATTGAATCATAATTTTTATTTTTATTATTTTATAAAAATTTAAAAATAATTCTTATTCTTAATTATTATTATAAAAATTGAAAAAAAGAGTTATATTTCAATTTTTGTCATAAAAATCAACAAATAATTTTTATATAATAATTTTTATTTTAAAAATTATAACAATTACGGTCCCTGAATTAATTAGAATAAAAAACCTAAAAAAAGCCCCAAGCTTCTATTTTCAAAAATACGTAAGTTAGATGTAGTAACCCGTAAGTTCCCCCTCAACAAGGACAGTTTATTTATACTTTTCACTGACAGTTTAATTGATTTATTTTAGTAATAATTGCCACGCATCTGCTCTGCACACTCGGTCAATTACAACTATCTCTTATACTTATCCGTCATTCCGCTCACGCCTTCCTTGCAAGTATCGCTGCTCTCCTGCACGACATCGCCGCTCATTGCCGGTTCCCACATCCCCCCTTTATTGACAAGTTTTAGCTTCAAGGGTGGGCAGCCAAAGGATTCAAACCTTCTGTCAAAACTTTTCCTTCTTCGACTCCTTGGTGATCCTGAGTAGATGTCATCTTCGGTTGAGAGCTGCTTAACGATGAGTCTCCAGATGTCTCCAGGTAGCTTGCGTTGATTGCAATTTTCCTGAGGTGCGATCTTGTGAGAGTCCGACCCCCTGCCCTAACTGTTTCTATGTTTTTGTCTTTTTCAACAACCTTGATTTCGTTATCCTTAAAATTCGGAGTCAACTTACTGAAAAACTACATTTTTCAAGAGTATTTATCCCCTACGTTTATCACGGCTTCCCGTGCTCCCCTTTTTTTTATCTGTCTCTTCCTTTCCTTTTTGTTTTAACATACAATCCCTGTACTTTTCGGCCGAGTCTGGTACCTGTTTATCAATATCACCCATACATGGAACTTTGTCGCGGATAACTCTGTTAAACATCATTTGGGTGGGGGCTACTCCTGTTGTGCCATGTGGAGTAATGCTATTAATGAGTAAAAACTTCTGGATTTCTTCCTTATAGCTTTTTTAATTAGAGTGTGCTATCCTCAACCGTTTGACCAAAGACCTATTCATGTTTTCAAATTCCCCATTAGCCTGGGGCCAATAGGGTGGAGTTTTCACCTGTTGTATACTGCAAGGATAATCAATCTACAGAATATTTCCTTCATTACTTCAATTAAACTTTTTGTCGAAATCGAGCGTAAGAATTTGAACTCCATTTTTCCGGAGTAATAGTCAATAAACACTACAACAAACTTGTTGTTTGGTAGGGGCCCCAATGTGTCCGATGCTACCCAAATCCATGGGCCTGTTGGAAATGGGTTCCTATCCATTGGTGCTGGCCTAGGGCATTGGGAGACCAGAAGACAAACTTTGTAGTGTTTGACATAGTTCTCTGCATCACGATCAATTAGAGGCCACCATATCTAAGATCGCAGGCGCCTTTTCATAGCTGACTCTCCCGGATGCTGGCCCAGCAGTCTTCAGTGAGGAAAGATAGTTAAGCCTGCGCTTTTCGACAGGCTAAGCATGCATTCGATTGATTGTGAATTCTATGATGGATAGCAGGGATCTTGCGGGAGAGAGGAGTTTCAAGGGAACCCACCCACTAGCCGACGAGGTCAAGGGCGGCAATCGCGTGCGCCTCATCTCTCATCCAGTGTTTTCGAAAGCAAGATTTCCGTGGCATATCTGTTCGTTACAGAGGGAAAAGTGCAGTTACCAAAGATGACTTAAAAAGTATGTGTAAAGTTTTGCACAGAGCCCCGGCAAAATATTTAAACCCACTGCATCCATCGTACTCCTGGCAAATAAAATCGATTGACCTTAAAAGAGATGATAATAAGCTATTCTCGGAGAAAAACGGACACAAAATAAGATTTGCTGATTGAATGTTGTATGCGTATGGCTGATCTGTCATTTAAGGCGGAGAGTAAGCTGTTTGAAAACATTTTGGGAATAGATCGGCAATGGCCTGAGTAGAGGTCGCAGATTAATGTTCAAACGTAAGCAGAGGAGGAAAATATACTTGTTTACGTTAGCGCTTACAAAGTTATAAGACTGTTTCGGATCCTGGGCAAATTGAATCTAGCAGTAGTATAATTCCTGTAACATTCAGTGTTATTCTCTGTGGTTGAAAGGGGCAAAGCTCTGGAAAGAGTAGTACCATTAGGATCAGATATTTAACGTTCGACCTTTTATTAAACACTTTATACATATACTTAAAACTAGAAAATGATAAAGAAGTGAAAGTGGCTAAGACGAAGCTGGAGCTGCGGACGTAGCTGTCTTAGCTGTTAGGCTAATGTGTATATGTAAAGAAGACTCCCCGCAGTCTCGATATTCGCGTGAGTTATCGAGTTTGATTAAGCTATCAAAAGATAATTAGTAACCCTCTCCTAGAGTTCCAGTTGGAAAAGATACTTTTCAGGGAATTTAACTCGCCGTCCTGATCTTGATAACTGCTTGGTTGTCTGGGCAGTTGGCGCTGAGGTTTGCTCCTGTGTGGGAGGCTTTAAAGATGTTGTATGCTGGTTGAAGTCGATCGTACGTGGGTACAATGGTTAAGATCCAGGTTCAATCCACTGCTTAGTGGTTGGCAGCTGAAATATGGGTTTTTGAAGAGCCTCGGCAAATGCCGACTCGGTGTTTTTGTTTGCTCGGGGTAAAATATCTTCCAGGAACCCGTAGTCCGGTGCCATAAAAAATTTCAGTTGGGCTCAACCCGATGTCGCTTTTGATTGTTGTACCTACGCCTAGTAGGATTAAATTCAGGTAACTGCTCCAGTTGATTGGATCGGTGCATTTTAAGGCAGCTTTTAACGTTCTGTACCAGCGTTTGATCATACCGTTGGTTTGTCGAACCAGCCTGAAATTAGTGCGTTGGCTACAGATTGTACGTTGATGTCGACTAAGGTAACTGCTACGGGCTATTTTGAAAATCGTTCCGTTCGATCCGTTCGATGAAGGCAGTGGTTCAACGATGTCGATATTGATAAAGTTTCTGCGCTTCAGTGCGGACTTGAAGTAAAAAATGGCCTGATAGATAGCTGTTAGCTATCTATCGTAAGTGCTGTACCTCTTTTGATGATCTGATATACTACGGAACCCATGGCATCGTCAGATGCAACGGTGGTTAGCATAGGCTAAGGCGGTAAATGCGTGATCAGCTTCTGAAGACCAGAGTATCGGGGCTTTATCGTTCTTTTTATTGCCTTGGATCAGCGTCTGGAGTATGTGTTAGTAGTATGTGTTTCTCGGCTTCTCGTGGGATAAACGGGAGATTATTTGTTGATCATACCCAGAAACTTCTTCAGGTCTTAAGCAATTAGCATTTTTTTAGAGTGCCGAACGGCTTCTACCTTGGCTTCGGATGGTGTCAAGCCGTTCTGGTTATGTCATGTCCCAGGAATATGAGTTGTGATTTAACAAATTGGCACTTTTCGAAGTTCATGTTAAGATGTGCTTTTTGAAGGCGGTCGAGGTTCATGCTGAGGTGCGTCTCGTGCTGCAGATTCTAAAGCGATCACAATGTCGTCGATGTATGCAAAAGTGAAGTCGAGGCCCTGTATGACATCATTTATGTGATGCTGAAAAGTTTTTCCAGCGTTGCGCAAACCTAATGTCATGAAAAAACTTTGAAGAGCCCAAAAAGCGTGACAGTTGATGTTTTAGGAATATCTTGTGGTTCGACAGGGATCTGGAAAACATATCAATTGCAGGTCGACTTTCGAGAATATCTTCTTTGCACTCCATATTATAGCCTTTACAGAAACTTGGTTTAAGCTGGAGATCTTCAGCTCCGAAGTTTTTCCAAGTGAGTACACCACTTTTAGACGGGCTCGACCACCCCTTCAGGGGGGTGGAGTCCTCATTGCGGTAGACTCTCAACTTGCTTCTGAAGAGGTAAAATTACAAGTTTGTGGATTTAGAATTTAGATGCGTTAAAATCATTCTGTCTGCTAAATCTTTATACATTACCTTTTCATATAAACCTCTTTTGTCTGAACCGCTCACATACAAGCATCGTTTGTCGGCTATTCAATCCGTTTTTAATCTTATGTCCGATTGTGACCAGTTTGTTGCTCTGGGTGAGTTAAGTATCCCAGAAGTAAAGTGGCCTAATGTCGAATACCAACCATCTTTATTACGCACCATGACTTCACCGCGGACATGTTTGTCATGTCTCAAATTAACCATTTTATAAATTCGTTTAGTCGGCTATTAGACTTATGTTATGTATCTTCGGTAACGCTCATCAACTTTCGATATCATGACCAAACTCACTTTATTCACGCGAGAAACGCTGCTTACAATGGCAAACAACAACACCACACAAGACGACGCCGATGTCTTTCACGATACCGTAACTTGCGGTTTCGACGCAGTTATTATAGCTACGCAGTATTAAAATACCACCGTTTTGGCCCAAGCTTCTAGAGTTATGGCTATCGCACATCGACGTCCAATTCGTTCTGGCGGGAATAACCTCAAACGAAGCGAAGTTTAACCTGATCCTAGCGTCAATTGAAGCACCGGTGTGGGCCCGAACTTAAAATCGTGCACTTTGAATTGCGAAAGAGAACAGAAGAAAATCCAGAAGCTAATATCAAAGACGGACCTTGGTGAGAAGCACCCCACACAGCTACTTAACGAGGTAAACGCACTAGACCCCGTCGAAAAACAGATTAACGCTCTGTTGAAAAACCGTTCTCGCAAGAACAGTTCGTCCACATTAGCGGATCACAACGGAGTCACGACTTCAGAAATGTGTTGGTAGCACAAATTTGCAAATTTGACAACGCCGCCAGAAAATGTCGCCAACCATGCTCTTTTTCATTCGAACCAAACTAAAACAGTCTTCGGATTCGGCAGACAAATTCGAAGAAGACAAAACACAATTGCACCCTCGCCATCAATGACAATTTCTCCAAAACTCAGTTTCTCATCGACACCGACGCCGACACTTTATTGATGCCACCCTGCCAAAACGCAAAAACTATGCTAAGCTTTTTTTAACCGCCAATGGCACGAAAATACAAACCTATGGAGAAACACGCATAGCCTTGACACTGAGATAAGACGAAACTTCGTTTGGACCTTTGTGATAGCTGACGGTATCTGCGCTATCATTGGACCCGATTTCCTTCAATATTTCGACTATCCTGTCGATATGAAACGACGCAAACTCATTCAGCTACGCTGCTCGAATCAACATATCACGCGCCTCCACGTTAAATCAACGAGACTTTATCCGACAGCACGAAAAAATAATACGCTAGGTTGCTTCACGAATATCGCGATCTCGTCTGAAGTCGTTGTGATCCGCTAATGTGGACGAACTGTTCCGAGAACGGTTTTTCAACAGAGCGTTAATCTGTTTTTCGACGGGGTCTAGTGCGTTTACCTCGTTAAGTAGCTGTGTGGGGTGCTTCTCACCAAGGTCCGTCTTTGATATTAGCTTCTGGATTTTCTTCTGTTCTCTTTCGCAATTCAAAGTGCACAATTTTAAGTTCGGGCCCACACCGGTGCTTCAATTGACGCTAGGATCAGGTTAAACTTCGCTTCGTTTGAGGTTATTCCCGCCAGAACGAATTGGACGTCGATGCGCGATAGCCATAACTCTAGAAGCTTGGGCCAAAACGGCGGTATTTTAATACTGCGTAGCTATAATAACTGCGTCGAAACCGCAAGTTACGGTATCGTGAAAGACATCGGCGTCGTCTTGTGTGGTGTTGTTGTTTGCCATTGTAAGCAGCGTTTCTCGCGTGAATAAAGTGAGTTTGGTCATGATATCGAAAGTTGATGAGCGTTACCGAAGATACATAACATAAGTCTAATAGCCGACTAAACGAATTTATAAAATGGTTAATTTGAGACATGACAAACATGTCCGCGGTGAAGTCATAGTGCGTAATAAAGATGGTTGGTATTCGACATTAGGCCACTTTACTTCTGGGATACTTAACTCACCCAGAGCAACAAACTGGTCACAATCGGACATAAGATTAAAAACGGATTGAATAGCCGACAAACGATGCTTGTATGTGAGCGGTTCAGACAAAAGAGGTTTATATGAAAAGGTAATGTATAAAGATTTAGCAGACAGAATGATTTTAACGCATCTAAATTCTAAATCCACAAACTTGTAATTTTACCTCTTCAGAAGCAAGTTGAGAGTCTACCGGAATGAGGACTCCACCCCCCTGAGGGGGTGGTCGAGCCCGTCTAAAAGTGGTGTACTCACTTGGAAAAACTTCGGAGCTGAAGATCTCCAGCTTAAACCAAGTTTCTGTAAAGGCTATAATATGGAGTGCAAAGAAAGATTCATCAGAATATAGTTTGGGGAGTTTGCTACGTACCCAACACACCCAGTTCCCACAAAGAGAAATTGCCAAATGGCAGGCCCTATCCGGTGGCCAACACGCGCAGTAAAGAAACTGTCGAATTCACGCTCTGGAAACAATCGCCCGAATAGACCAACTTTAACCTTTACCTTACAGGTTACCGAACAGGTTTAAAGGAATTACGGTAATAATAAAATAGTTCAATCGGTTTCTTATTTAACTCTTGCCTAAACAGTCTTAAAGAAAGTAATTAAACAAATATAATAGCTCATGCTTATTAAAAACTGGCGCCCAATCGTGGTTAAAAAACCTTTATACACGGTTCAATAAATTTGCAAGGTAATTGCAAATTCGGAATTCGAAATACTCGTACGAAATAGTGCGGTGCATTTACGAAAAAAATTGCAAACAATAAAATAATTTAAAAACTGCAATTTTATCGCGCTTGCAGTTTGTTTCAACAAAAAAAAAAACAAAGGGAGCTATAAAGTTACCCCTGCTTCGCACCGAGACAGCAGTGACGACGGTGGCAGTAACAGCGACGTCAGCAGTAGCAGCGACGGCAACCGCAGAAGCAACGACATAATAATCATAATAATAATTATATAGAATGCTTCTTGTCTAAATTCTTCGCCAATAAATAAAAATAAATAAATAAGAAATTCAGACCATAAATTTTGGCCAGTATCTAACAAAGGGAACATTATTAAATCCCTTATACAAAACTTTCATCAATTTCAAATATTTTAATATTCAATTTTTAATGAAGAATATTCATCAAGCTCATAATTATATTTTGTAACACTCATAAAAAAAAAATTCAAAGTTAGCATTGGGAAAAATACCGGGATTATAATTGGGAAACATAGTTAATACTGAAATCAATTCCGCCACACCCATGCACAGAGTTAACGAAGAGCTTTCGTCGGAAGAAGAGGTTCTGACGAATTATAGGGAGCTTTTGCAAACAAAAGTAGAAAAGCAATAAACATCTCAGCAAACTGAGGCAGATTGTCACCCGTCTACCAGTAGGGCAGCACATTCGAGACAGCGCTCAACAACGTCACAAGTCAAGAATCCCACCAGTGGACACAAAAAATGAAGGAAGAACGAATTGCGAGTATAGAAGCCGCCATAACTGGTGCGCTCCAAAAGCAACAGGAACTATTTGATAACAAATTAGCCGCAGTCATAAAGGAGTTAAACTCACTTAAATGTAGAGATACCACCCTTTACATTTAGACATTTCAAGAAATTGAACTAAAAACAGAGATGCAGTGTAATGAACCCCTTGACATGCAGGCAAGCAGGAAAATTATGTTTCTTGGAGGCAAGCCACCACCGCAGCTTATAAGGTTTTTAAACCTTATGATGGCGGTAGCCGACATTATCAGGCTGTAGGAATACTAAAAAATAAAGTTAGAGGACCAGCGGCTGCTGTTTTATCCTCTTTTAACACAGTATTTAATTTTCATGCCATACTGGCACGCCTAGATTTTACGTACGCGGACAAAACTCCGACGCACGTTATTAAACAAGAATTAAGCTTGTGTCGACAAGGAGAACTGCCTTTGCTTAAGTACTACGACGAAGTAGAACGAAAGCTAACGCCTAACTAACAAGACAATTATGACTCATGACGCAGCGGCCATCTTAAATGAACAACACAGAAACGACGCTTTGCTTGCGTTCGTATCTAGCTTAAAAAATCCCTAAAAATAGCCGTTCTTCCGGCACAGCCACGAGACTTTCCAACAGCATTAGCACTGGCTAGATGCAAGTAACGAAAGAAGAGCCTTTGCGGCCACTTTCGCCCGACACAATGAGGAGAAAACATATAAGCCAAACATCCAACGGCAAGAAGTTTGGAAAAACTCCCAAACCCACTACGAACAGATCCAAAACTCAAGGGCAATACAAAAAAACCCCTCACTTCATTAGGACTCAAAAAGGAACCAACAACCAAAATGGTTCTTTTAAACAACACTCAGGTTCAGCCAGCTCCGGAGCCAATGGAGGTTGACACCTCTTCCAGGTTCATTCAGACCACAACATGGCAAAAGGGGCAGTCAGAATGATTCCAACAAAAAATAAACTTCATGCCGGATGAAAAAACCGACGACGAAGACTATGACTCTGCAGCACAAGCATGTGCTACTGAAATAGAAGATGAGCTGGACACAGAAGACTCCTGTAATTTTTAGGGAAATCCCTGCACCCGTCACACGTACGGTAGCAGGAAAGGAAATAAAACTACTTTTAGACACAGGTACTTCAAAAAATGACATAACTCCAATCCCAGGACTGAAAGGCATCGTGGCAACCCTTCACGGTGAAGTCAATCCATGGCTCCACCAAAATAGACTATAAATGTTTAGTTTCTATTTTTAACGTAAAATCACCCTTTTTCATACTAAATACCTCAAAGACTTTGACGACATTATCGGGCTCGATTTCCTTAAACAAGTGAATGAGAAACTCGATTTTACCGGCAATACTCTGCACACAAACAATTAAAATGAAAATATCAGGTTCATTAAATCAGAAAACGTAAATTTCATTAAAATCGATAATGAAAACGTTCCCCTGGCAATAAAAGCCATCTTTGACAAAATGATTGTAAAAAATCATAAACCCTTCGCCGATCCGGACGAAGCGCTTCCATTTAATAAAAGCAATATAGCAACAATTAAAAGTGATGGGGAACCGGTGTACTCCAGGTCGTACCCGCACCCCATGGGTGTAACCGAATTCGTCAATGCAGAGGCTAAACAACTTCTTGCGGACGGCGTAATAAGGCCATCCAAGTCCCCATATAATAACCCCACCTGGGTTTTAGATAAAAAGGGAACAGACCATAATGGGGCTAAGAAGAAGCGTTTGGCTATAGACTTCAGGAAGCTAAGCCAAATAACCGATGATGCTAGATATCCTATCCCCACAATTTCGACAATACTGTCGAACATGGGCGAGGCACAATTTTTCACGGTGCTCGACTTCAAATCAGGCTTTCACCAGATAGAGCTGGCGGAAAAAGACGGAAAAAACTACCTTTTCTATAAACAATGGCAAATGCGAGTTTTGTAGAATGCCATTCGGACTTAAAAATGCCCTGAGCATCTTTCAAAGGGCTATCGATGATGTCCTAAGAAAGGGAATCTCTAAGTTATGCTACGTTTATGTAGATGACTTCATAATTTTCTCAAAAACAAAAGAAGACCACGTAAAAGATGTGGATTGGGTCTTAACAAAACTCTTAGAAGCTGGCATTAGAGTATTCCAAGAAAAGTCAATGTTTTTTAAAAAGAGCGTTGAATACTTGGAGTTCATAGTGTCGCAGGGGGGACTCCAAACTTTACCCGAAAAAGTAGAAGCCATTAAGCATTTTCCCCTACCAAAAACACTTGGACTTAGATCATTTCTGGGGCTAGCAAGCTACTTAAGGTGTTTCATTAAAAACTTCGCGACAATCGAAAAGCCTCTAACAAATATTCTAAAGGTTGAATATGGCAAAGTCAGAAAATATCAATCAAGAAAGATTGACATCAATATGAACAAAGAACAGAGAGAAGGGTTTGTCAAGCTAAGGGAAATGACGAAACATTGACAAGAACATCTGAAAACGACCACAGGATACCAGTCATAATGACAGACCTTGCACACATTCGCAATTTAGTACCAACCCTTCACAAAGTTCACTAGTAACAAAGTTAGTAAAAAAAAATGCATCATGCAGGCACACCCGACTTTAATGACTGGGAGCAAAAAAAAATTCAACCAAGAGCGACTAATGAGAGCAGATGAAGGACAAACTTAATTGAATATAAAATTTCAAGAACGTTTAAACGAACTTGTAAATTCAATGAACCAAATCCAAAAATTCCAAACAAACTCACCTTTTGGAAATTATTTTGGCTAAAAACAGAATCATAATCACGAATTTGGAAAATATCCTAATGGGCCTAACCCTAGCAAAACTAAACATTGTAAGTCCGGAAATTCTAGATAGCTCTGACATTGGAGAATTTAAAGACAAGCAGCCCTTAACATTAGTTTAATAGAAATATTAGAAGTATCTAGTATAAATTTTTTCCAAAATTCCGATATTATTCAATGTATGTATTATTCTCGTATGTAAGAATATAACGGTCTATCCGGTTCAGCATCACGACAAGATCCTAGACTTCGAAAGTGGAAACTTGGTCGCTGAGTGCCCAACACGAAACATCAACATCGGGTACTGCATCGGGTCGGCGCCACCTTCTGCAGGGAGCTCCAAAATGGCACTCGTTCCCAGCGAATAGTTTCTGGAGCTATTGAGCAATGCTCACGCTCCCGGGTCATCTGGATCCCGTTATAGTTGTAGATCACGGCACCCTCATAGTAAACCCACATGACCATAACCGACGAACAGGGACGGGACCAAAAAATATCTGGAACCTACTTGGTAACCTATTCTGACAGGATAGGCCTCAACGGAACTTGGTTCGTAAATCAGCTGGGAAGTTCGATGAAAAAGCCCGCTGTGTCGGCCATGACCGTGGTCAACATCACGATACACCAAAACCGGCTAAGTCACCCATTTCTTCATGAGCTGAGTCCTAACAACCTCCACCACATCGGGACCCTTAAAGAAGAACTTACCTACCTTGGGTTCGTTCCTCAGCTACTCCATCACTCTACTCGCCTTCGCCCTACTATGCTCCACCGTTTGGCTCGGATACCATCATCTAAAGACCAGAGGTCATCCCGAATCAGGAGCTAATGAAGACGTGGAACGTCACCGGGACGGCAACCACTTAAAGGGAGAAGAAGTTAACACACCCAGTTCCCACAAAGAGAAATTGTCGAATTGCAGGCCCTATCCGGTGGCCAACACGCGCAGTAAAGAAACTGCCGAATCCTCACTGTAGGGGCAACCGCCCGGAGCCCGGCCAGAACACTCGTGCAACGAGTGATCGTCACCGGATACCAACTACTGACCCGGCACTTTTAGCGACAGCGCTGCGCCCAGGCAAAGGCCTCAAGCTGCAGCCGGATTAGACCCTTAAATTACTCTAAAATCTTTACTCCACAACCATAGTTGTGCTCTAATTAACAACTTAATAATTTGCAACCCAACTTTAACCTTTACCTTAACAGGTTTAAGGGAAATAAAGTAATAATAAAATAACTTAATCGGTTTCTTATTTAACTCTTGTCTAAACAGGCTTAAGGAAAGTAATTAAACAAATATAATAGCTCACGCTTATGAATTACTTATATTACTTAAATTCTATGTATAGTATATATTACCTAATTACTATATATAGGTAAATGTTAGTGACGAGATTAGTTTTTTGCATTTGTGGGCAAAAAAGAGGTGGAAGGTTAGTCAGTGGTTCCAAATAGCTGAGTGATACAGCGGTAGCTCACAATGAGTGCTTATGAAGCCGAATAATAATTGATTCATTCTGTCGCTTAGAGAGGCATGAAAGCTCCAAGGACAAGTAGACTAAGATAGTAAGGGGATAGGTTAGGCTATCTGATCGGTGCCAAATAATAAAGCTTAGGCCTGTGTTTAGGCCAGGCAGCAGGATAAAGTGCATTGGATTCATGTAGGAATATTTTAAAAAATATGCTTCGCCTCGGTTTAAAGATACACTTAAAAACACATATTCCATTAGGGGCTACCTTAAAATGACTTAACAGATGACTGTTGAAAGTATCAACAAAATATGAGAAATAAATATTGCTTTACGGGGAGAAACTTTTGAAAGCGTAAGTCCTGAAATTATTTGGGGCGACAAAAGAGATGGCTAAGGTTCTTGACCTTGCCGCCACTTTAGTTTTACCTTACGCTAAGCTGTTTACATTAATTATGTTGCACTCTATGTCTAAAATAACTGATAAAAATCGCGTGGTACATTATTTTCTAAAATGCTCTGCTCTATATATGACTGTCAAACAGGGCATTAACCGCACAGTTAATGCAAAAAAAAATAATATTAGCAGGACCATAAGATGAAATTATTTATAAAGTTTACTACTTGGACGTCGCTTAAATAAAATTTAAATGTTGCTCCTGACTCATTTTAGAATTCATAATAGGTTAGGTTAAGTTGAAACATACTAAATTTCGATATACTTAGAGCGTATTCGGTCCCTTGTGATGCCGTATTAGGATCTTTTCTGCCCATGTTCTTGAGACTCGGTTAGCAGTTCGCTCACCCTGAGGCTTTAGTGAATTTCTGTTAGGATTAAGGAAACATCTGTTTCTTAGATGTTTTTGATTGAGAGATTGAAAGGTCGAGCACAAACGAAGGAGGTGTTCCACTGGGTCTACTTTTTTCTTGTCCCTGAAGCTACGGCAGTAGTCATTGTGGGGTGCATTCACTCGCCTTCTTAGCCAGTGCTCCATAATGACTATGACAGCAGTGCTGATGCGGGTCCTGTTCATCCTTAAAAGCTGGGGCGTTATATACCTCCCTGGTAATGGGCCATGCTCCCTTTTAAGTTGTCAAAACTACATCCCCCATTTGTCGGTCATTGTGGCTTGACTTCGTACGGCACTCGAGGTTTCCGGTTTGAATTGCGACCTCGACGTGCCAGCTTGGAAGTGTTTTGAACACATACCTCAATATGTTTAAGAGTATTTGGCATTCCACACAAAAAATCTCCTATTTGATATGCAACCTTAATACGTACGATAATTTAAACCCAAAAGAAAAAGTGCTTCTCTGCGTGCCTCATCTTTGGATTGCTTCATTTCTAGAATACAGATATTTTCCCAAATTTTCAGATTACGCGTTTAAAACGGGTGCTTCGAGTGTACCATTGAGATCTCTTGACATCAGCTTATGGCTTTATACCTTATGACAAATCTCTCTCAAGTCGCCCACTGTTTGGATATCGAGATTTAAAATCTCATGTCTTATTTAGAACGAAGATTATTCTTTATATCCCTCACTAGCTTCTGCTGTGCCCATAGGTGATCTAACTGATCGACTTAACCTGACTCTGCCTCATAAAATGAATCAAGCGATTCGTTTGGTTTTTGCTTAATATCTCTAATTATCTCCTCAATTTCAGCTTCTGAAACTGAAGTCGCAAAGCTAAATAGAAACTATTCCATCTAACTTCGCTATTTGCCTTATGATATCGCCAATAGAATTCGTTGACTTTAACCTCAAAATAGACGCTTGCATTTCTGCAAAGTACCGTGAAGTTATTGGCTTATGTCTCTGTAGTCAGTGCTTCAACTCTTTATATAAAAATATCTACTCCTTTTCCGGAATATTTAATTTTCAAGCCTTTTAAAATATGCACTACTTTATCGGGGCGGATCAGCAAACTGGACATTTTGTTTCATATGACATATGTGCGTTCTCTAACAGGTATTCTGGAATTTTCTGTTTCTATCCTATTTTAAAAACTTTCCTCTGATGGTGGTACGTCTGAATCACTCCAAAGCTGTTAAAGTCCTAGTTAGAACGTTGGTTACCGAGTTAAGGATTAATTCTGACATCTTTTCTTAAAGTGGATCCAACAATCTTCGCTTAAAAGCTGGTAAAGATATGACATTAGCCAAAATATTGCTTTTGTTGTTGCTAATCGAACTAGACCCTAAATTAGTGCCTATATCATTTAAAGTTTGCATTTCGGCATTATCGGAGATGGGCCAATTTCTGGATTGGCTTCGGGTTCGTTTTTAGGCACTAAAAGCTCGGGTTCGAGCTATCCATTACAGGTTCTACAGGCCTGCAAGCATCCTTGCACACCGGACATTAAAAACCCTTCTTCCAGTGAGGTTCTTTACATTTCCTATGAAGTTTTATGACATACATCTGACTCAGAAAAATCTTTGCATTAAAAAAAAAATATATTAAAAAACAAGAAAGGAAAGCTAACTTCGGTTGGGGCCGAAGCTGATATACCCTTGCAGTTAAAACCGGATATATATCGCAAACATCGAATACAGTTGGCCGATCCTTATGATAACATCAAAATAAAACCAATTAATTACAATAAAATATCTAAAAAAAAAGTCCCAAGCTTCTATCTTCAAAAATACCATAGTTGGTATATCTACCAAATACCATTTCCGATCGTTTATTAAGATCGTATATGGCAGCTATAGGATATAGACGGCCGATCCCGGTGGATCCGACTTACGTACTGCGTACAAAGTAAAGAAGAGTGTGTGCAAAGTTACAAGTCGATAGCTTTAAAACTGAGAGACTAGTTTAGAAACAGACAGATGGACGGACGGACAGACGGGCATGCTTATATCAACTCAGGAGGTGAAAGGAAAACTTGTGCGTGAATCGTTTTGAAGGGAAACTTGACAAGGTTGAACAGTTGTTTCGTTATGAAAGTCGCTTCGGACCCTGAGTCTATCAGTGCTCGTGCCTGGACGGTGCACCCCAAATGGCACACGGTGATAAGGGCCGTGCCCAGTAGGACGGCTCCTGACCCGGAAGCGAAACACACCTGCACATTCGACTGATCCTCTGAGCCGTTTGCTGGCGTAGGCGGTCTTGGAGCGGTGGCGAACGGATTGCCGCAGTGCAGGAGGGTGTGGTGTCGGCTGTGGCATGAGAAGCAGGTATGGGCGCTCGTGCAGTCTCGCTGCTGGTGCCCTCGGCCAAAACAGTTTAAACATAACTGCTTCCTCCTTATGTAGTCAGAGCACCCATTTACATCCATTTCTAGGAAACGCGGACATAAGCAAATGGGGTGGTCCTCCCTCGAACAGAGATCGCAGCGCTTTTGGCCCGGAACCACTCGAGTCTCGTATGAAGTGAGCCTCCGAGCAGGGGCAGTAGGAAGTCCCGAACTTGGCGGAAATTGCACGGAGCCACTAGGCCTGACGTCGTCGATGGCCTCCAGAGTGCGATGGCGCTCTGTCAGGAAGTTATATAATTCCTTCCATGTTGGAATCTCGGCCTTATTATGTACGGATTGCTCCCACATAAAAGGGTGACTTTGGGGAGCTTTGACGAAATCATAAATACCAGGAGACAGTCCCAAGCCCCAAGCCTGGCTTGCAGCTCCTTCAGCGCGACCCCGGACTCTTGAGAAATAGCCTGGATGTTGAAAAGGATCTTCAATTGACTATTAACGAATAGCCGCCGGTTCTCAAAGCGGGTCTGTGAGGCTTTGCCACGCTGCGACAAACACCTCTTGGGTAAGCGGAGCCTTAGAAACAATGGCGTGGGCGTCACCACTTGTTTTGGACAGTAAGTGGAACAACTTCTCTACCGGGGTGGGCCACCGAAGACGGAAGCCTGAGTAGATTGGGAAGCAATTTTCTCCCGAAGCTTGGCAATACACCTCGAATAGACGGAGTAACAGTAGCTGTTCTTCGATTCCAGCACTGTCGAGGTGGCCGCATTGTCGTCTGACACGGCTAGCAAATCGGAGCAGCAGTTTCATAGATCTTTACCACCTTCTCCCACAGTGCCCGAATTTGTTCCCGATGGACTTCGCACATGTATTGGGAGTCTATTTCTGTTTCTGGGGCGCCCGGAGTATTTATGTTAGCCTCAAATTGGCTAATTCGATCTGTTGTAGCGATGAACTTTTTCAGCGGGAGTTCGACCGCACTTGGAGCCATTTGCGCAACGGAGCGAGTCTGCCTTTGTGAAGGACCGGGGATTGTATCGGCGGATTCGTCACTCTTTGCCCTTGGAATGGCGCTAGTCGCCTTAGGCTTCAACAGAGGCGTCCGCGGAGATGCGGATTGAGATCTGTCCAAACGGATGGTTGGGATCGGACACGGCTTTTTGTCGTTTCTCGTGGGCATTCTCAGAATCCAATTCGCTGGTCAGCGCTTGTCGACTGACTTGCGCAGTAGGTGCCTCGTATAAAGCGGTTGCCGGTCACACTAATGTGATGAGAACGGTGAGATCGCGGATGAAATGCGTTTACACGGCACAAGTTGGAATTAGTCGAATGTGGAAGAAAACTTCAGGAGCCGAAAAAAACCAAAGGGGACGAGGTTTGTTGAGATTTTAGGGGGATGTTGCCTGATGCGGAGTAGAAGCAGCTTTAGAGGGACGGAAAATGGACAAGTACCGGAAAATTCGTGCTCGTTCGGAAAAAAATTGATGACGGTCTATTTATGTATATTTCGACTAGTGTGGCTCATACGTAGATATTGAATTCTTAACTATTTTTGATTTTTTTGGAGCCGGAAAGGTGGACTTGACCTTGGCTTGGATTTTACACGAAAAAAAAGAAAATAAATAATTAATAGTAATTAATTTTTGACTTATTGTCGGATTTAACTATTATGGCGCCGGAAGGGTAGAGTTGAAACCTTAATCTTTAATTAATTGGATTTAATTACCCCGAAGCCGGAAAGGTGGAATTGAAACCGCGGCTCTATTCGGACAGAAGGTTAATAATTAAATTATTAAAAATTTTTAATTATTAATTTTATTAATAATTTTAATTGCCGAGTGGCCGGAAAGAAGACTTCAAATAAAACTAACTTATTAAATATTAATATTAATTAAATAAATTGTGGTGGTTATAATTACAAATATATAAATTTATAATAAATTTTTTTTTTGGTTGAAGTGAGTTGTTACGCAGCCGGTTATGCCGTCGGGTACGTACCCCAAAGGTAAAAAAACAGCACCAAAAAACACAACACGGCTAGGTCGCGAATTTAAGCGACACAATCACGGATTTTTAGTAAAATGGCGTTTTATAATTGGTGTAACGTCGGCGTTACATCGGTGTAGGTGGCAACCCCGGGGAGGGGAGATGGCAACCGATCTGGGAACCTTTTGCCGTAGTAGGACCATAGCAAGGCGATAGGCGTTGCCGGAGTCTGGGGTCCGGCTAACGGATTGAATCGGTTATTGGAAGCTGGAAGCTAGACGTAGAAATCCGCGCGGGTACAGCACTTTCTTTTTCGTTTGTGGCGTGACCCAAGGAAGTTCATCCAATTAAAGAAGCAGAAAGATTTACGTGGGAAGCGCGCAAGCAAGGTGGAGAACAAGCCCATTCGGAAATCGCCAGGTTTCAGCGACAGGGAACAACAGCGAAACCGAAGCGCAGCTTGTTGGCAGACGCGCCAAAGGTTCGGCGCTAAAGTGAGGCAGATCACGAATCGTAGTGGCGGTGAGTGTGTTAGGTTAGGTCAGGGTCAATCGGGTCTGATATATCCTTTTGGCATTTTAGAACAAAGGGCCTGGTACAAGGAGTGCAGGGCGTTCGGAAGGAGAGACGTTGGAGTCAAGCGAGGTTCCCAGTGGAGCGGTCGACGGCGCAAATCGAGACGGTGCGCGGCGCGAAACCGCCCACGAGGCGCGGCCGCGAGAGGATAGGGTTCCTACCGGAGAGCCTGGCCGGAGCAGTCGCCGGAGGAGCTAGAGCTGGTTGTGGTCCGAGGCGAGCAAGCTCGGGAGCTCGGAGCGTTTGCGGCGCTTTTAAAGAACGCTCCGCCGCAGAAAAATGGAGCGAAATCCGTCCATCTGGTGGCCTCGTGGTGCCACGAAGAAACGGGTGGAGTTGGTGAGCGGAGGGTTCCGTTCCGAATTAAGGCTTCGATTGGCTAGCTGAGTGAATATTTTGTTGTGTGAACAGGCTAGCAAAAGCTTTCCGAAATATTATTCCTTTCCAGCTTCGAGCACGTGGAAGCGCTTCAACCAGCTCATCGCAAATGAAAGGGGTGAGTGAGTACTAGTAGTTTTTTATAAAGCCAATAGAAGCGACACGGAACATTCTGGTCGTTTAACTACCGCATCGTCAGAATTCCCGGCCGAAGGGGGTCCACCAAGTGAACGATTGCCTTCACCTAAAAACCGGGAGCGATCCGATAGAGCAAAAGCCCGATCCTGAAATGAAATAAGGGCATCGCCGAAACGTGCTTATGTAATGCTAGCTTGCGGAAAAATTCGGCCGAGTTGTAGAAAAACGCGCAGATACGCAGCGATACTGCGTACGCCAGGCGCAGTCAGCCTTTCACCACGGAGCGGTGTAAAAGAGCTTAGGGTGTAATTTTTATTTTATTATTTGGAGAGCAAAGAAAGAGATACATGAAATGAAATAATATTCGTTAATTCCCTAATTTAAGCTAACTTTAAGATTTACTACATTGGAATTCATTGCGCCCGCGCTACTATCTTAAGTTTTTTCATTTTCATTCATTTAACCTAGAATCTAGTTAGTAGATACGTAAGCCAAGAAGGAAAACTGAATTTTTAGCGAAATAAGGGGAAAAAGGGATGGGGATGTAGTAAACACATAAAATTGCTTTAGTCTAATAAACATGAACATTATAATGAGATAAAAGAAAAATAATTCGCCTCGCTTAATTCGCCACCGCCTTGCCGCTGAACCACCCCCAACTTTTGCGTTCTCGGGGATCTTAAGAATTCCGATAACATCTGTTCTGAGGGGACTATGTTAGGCCTTCGCAGTTCGAGAGGCCGCGCACGCATTCTATTCATGATATAATTTATGATTTTGGAGGTAAGCATCAGGGGGAGAGAGAGGGCCCTATGTGACCCACCCATTAGCCGACGAGACCTAGCTGGCAATCGCGAGCAGCCCTCTTTTCTCAGCCGTTGATCCAAAGATGCCGCCTCACCAGGTTGACTGTTCGTTACATTGGCCGTTTTAATAAAATTTTATTTTTATGTAATTTTATCAGTTATATATTTCCTGAAATTGAAGTCAGAAAATATATGGAAATATACATATGGACATGCATGCAGGTACGGATATGTGTAAGGGCATGTGGGGCATATGTTGGCACAGTGGAATGTTGATAAGTGGACTGTATATGACTGTAAATATTAAATTTTGTCGGCGAATTTTTCGCGGATTATCTGCATCAAAAAAATATGTATGTACACATATGCCTCGACCGTTGGCAAGCGAATGGATAACGGAGAGGCCAAAAACGGCAATGAATATGGCAGCACACAAAACGGAGACGGATGGAAAAATTTGCAGAATTTGAAGACGAAGAAGAGTAAAAAAACCTCAAACTGCCGTTGTGTCGGAAAACTCGGGCTTGGAGTTTACACGGAGGAAAAAACAATCTTGCAGCAGTGTAAACGAAATTTAAAGTTCGGACCACTGCTGACGGAGACGGAAAAATGTACTTATCTTTTGGCGGAACAATGCCGAGAACTGACCAAAGTGTTGTAGGGGGCGTTGCTACCGCAAAAGATTCAAGAAGTAGTAAAAAAGAAAGAAGTCGGGGGCGTCGTCGTTGATCTCAAAAAACGCGTTCAGCTTTATTCCGCTGCTTACAAGAGATTAAACTTAAATTAGAAACTTAAACGGACGATCGGTGACGACCGACGAGAGAGCGAGAGTGCATAGAGGGGCGAGTGCGGATGCGCTCTTCAGCGCGGATGAGCTCTTCAGCGCGGATGCGCTCTTCAGCGCGGATGCGCTCTTAAGTTCAGCTGAGCGGCGGCCAAACGGCCTCTCACATAAACAACCAGCATTAATTAACAGAAAAATTCCCGACAACTTTATTCCGACCACCATCTTAGGCAAATCGAGCAAAAAGAAATTATAATATTAGGTGCGCAACGATTGTTTGGCACAAAATTAGTTTTTTTTACGTAACCAGAAGTATATAATGCAAAAACGAAATCACTCAGGTGTCGCAGTAGTTTGTTAACTACTATGCTTTTGTTACGTTTGTGACGTTTTTTGACTAACTGTTGACCAAAATCGACCAACTCTTACTGCTAGAGCCGTTAAAACAAACAGCGAGAACTAAGTTGCGCTTCTTATAATTATTATTATAAGTATTATTTATTATTAAAATTGAACTGTTATTTTAGATTATTATAATTGAAAATAAGGATAAATTAATCTAATAGGGATTCCATAACTTTAGATTCAATTGTATCTAGGGATAGTTAAGGGGATAATAAATGGGGAAAAAAGTTGTAATTTTTACAAATACAGTAGCGGACAATGAAATCCGGACAGGCTGAAAATACTACTTTTTTAGCTTTTTTTCAGCCAGCGTTTATTTTATGGAGTAAATTTGTTTCAAATCAATGAAATTAATATAAATGGTAATTCAAAACGAGTTCTCTTAAATGTCATTTTGTTTTATTTGGAAATAAAACGTATACTTCAATATTTGATGGAATTAACAAAAATGTAGGCAAACAAAATACAAATTTGTTTTAACTTTTTCTAGGTAACAAAAAATTTTTGAAAATTATTTTTTAAGGGGTTGTATACCTTCTTTTTCGAAGAAAAAGAGAAAGTTCATATTTTTTTCGGTATGTAGCAATTATTTAATTACACGGATGTTTTAATTTTTTGATAGTACACTTTATTAACAATGTTTGTGCAAAATTTGGTGGAAAAATATTAAACAGTTCAAACTTTTTTATAGAGTCTTGCGGTGATACTTCCCCAGGTCGAACAGGTCAACTTAAACCATAAAAGTAACAAAATTTAATTAGTTTAGTGTAATTTCTTGTGCTTGAACGATCGTTTTTAGGAATTTTTGTTTGTATGCATATGGGAACGTTTTAGCCTAAAACAAGAAAGTAAAGCTAACTTCGGGCGGAGCCGAAGTTGATATACCCTTGCAGTTCAAACCGGATATATATCGCAAACATCGGATATAGTTGGCCGATCCTTATGAAATTTGATAGGTTGGATGAACTGAACCAAAAATAGAATCTGTACCAAGTTCCAGCTTTCTATCTTCAAAAACACAAAAGTTGGGTCAATTCCGACCTTTCAGTTATATGGCAGCTCTAAAAACACCAAAGTTATACCATTTCCGATCAATCAGTTATATGGCAGCTATAGGATATAGTCAAACGATCCCGGTCGTTCCGACTTATATACTGCATGCAAAGGAAAGAAGGGTGTGTGCAAAGTTTCAAGTCGATAGCTTTAAAACTGAGAGACTAGTTCGCGTAGAAACAGACAGACAGACAGACGGACAGACGGACATGCTCATATCAACTCAGGAGGTGATCCTGAACAAGAATATATACACTTTATAGGGTCGGAGATGTCTCCTTCACTGCGTTGCACACTTTTGGACAAAAAATCTAATATCCTCTGCAAGGGTATAAAAACACGAAAGTTGGGTTATTTCCGATCGTTCAGTTATATGGCAGCTATGGGATATAGTCGGCCGATCCTTATGAAATTTGGCATGTCGTATTATTTTGCAAAAAGTAGCTCTCATGTGAAATTTGAACTCTCTAACTTTAAAAACACTAAAGTTATACCATTTCTGATCAATCAGTTATATGGCAGCTATAGGATATAGTCGGCCGATCCGAGCCGTTCCGACTTATATACTGCGTGCAAAGGAAAGAAGGGTGTGTGCAAAGTTTCAAGTCGATAGCTTTAAAACTGAGAGACTAGTTCGCTTAGAAACAGACAGACAGACGGACAGACAGACGGACAGACGGACATGCTCATATCAACTCAGGAGGTGATCGTGATCATGAATATATATACTTTGTTGGGTCGGAGATGTCTCCTTCACTGCGTTGCACACTTTTGGAAAAAATTATAATACCCTCTGCAAGGGTATAAAAAGAACTTTTTGGTCTCTAGAAATTTCACTAAAAAATTGATTTCGGCGAAAAAAAGAAAGAAAGAGAAAGCACAAAAGAATTTCATTACGAAAATTAAAAAAAAATTTGAAGTAAATCGGTTCAGTAGTTTTCCGCCAATCCATATCACCGCAATGTCATTTTTCATGAGACACCATTTCGAGATATTCGCGTTTAAAGTTTTAAGTTCAGTTCACGGCCGCGACGAGGCGCGCGGTTAAGAGCGCTGTATTTTTTTTTCTACTGCTCGAATCTCTATGAAAATTTGAGAAAATGTTCTCAAGGAGTTGTTCTTTAAGATAAAGCAATAAAAAAATTTTCGATTTTTTGAAAATAAAAAAGGTATACAACCCCTTAACAGCTTAGTATTTAACATATTCAAAATTAATGTTTAATGTTGACATTTTAATGTTGACACACGATTTTTCTGCCAATAATTTATTTCCTAAACTAAAAAAAAAATACTAAAAATTTAAAACTTTTATTCAGAACACCTTGGAACTTTTCAGCATTCACAGTTCCTTCAATTAGTGCCAGATCACCAACCGAAGGGAGTCCACCGAAATGAGGACTTCACCACTTCATTCTCTTATAGTCTTCGTGATCCACGCGTTCAAAATTTTAAACCGTTTGTATGGGAAATGGAATAAATATGAGTGGGATGGCATGGCATGGCGTGGCATAATTTTGACACGGATTTGAGCTGCGTGGGTATTGTAGGAGTCTCCATGCCAAATCCTATAGCTCTACCTCTTATTGTCCCTGAGATCCACGCGTTCATATGCAGGACATGGCTATATCGACTGGACCGTGAAGCTGATCAAGAATATATATTCTTAAGGGATCGAAGATGATTTCTTCTCTATGTCTACATTCACACGACTACAATATACCCTTGTACTTTACGATTACCGAGTATAATTATGTGGATTCGAAACTGCAACGCTGCCCTTACACAACTATTTTGCAGAGAAATTCCTTACACAACCTGGAATCGCACCAGTCATCATAAGCAACTAACAATCATTGACGATGGCGTTAGCATTTTCAATAACGGAGCAGCTACATTCAATGGACAACTTGCTACTGTAAGGTTACTCGTTACATTTTACAAGAAGGTAAAAGTAACCGCTACCTAAAAAGCTACGTAAAAATCACCGCCCCCGTTGAAACAACGGTCCTCAACGAGGCTACAAAACGTGAAGCTGCGATCGCCCACTTGGTCATCTGCTTCACCATTTACAAGCTTTATCAGAGCAACGTTATTTAAGGGGACCTTCACCTGAATTTGGCCGAAAATGAAGCAAAATTTGAGAATGGATTGCGGGAAAATTAAAAGACATACGAACTTGAGCTTTTGAACTTTGATTCGTTGTTTATTTACGATAAAAAAATATTCAATATTCACGAAATTCAAAATGGCGGCTTCAAAATGGCGGATCTCGTAGACCTCTATTTTTCCGCTTTGTCAAGTGTCGGGCCTCTGGTAGTGAACGGAAATTAGAAATGTATATAAATTATTAAAATTTATGAAATTTCCTACGGCTTATACCTAACGACAATGAATTTTGGTGAAAATAAACCAATTTTATGGGCGTTTGAAAAAAAAATTGACATTTTTTCTCTTTTTTTATACCCTTGCAGAGGGTATTATAATTTTGTCCAAAAGTGTGCAACGCAGCGAAGGAGACATCTCCGACCCAACAAAGTATATATATTCATGATCACGATCACCTCCTGAGTTGATATGAGCATGTCCGTCTGTCCGTCTGTCCGTCTGTCTGTCCGTCTGTCTGTCTGTTTCTACGCGAACTAGTCTCTCAGTTTAAAAGCTATCTACTTGAAACTTTGCACACACCCTTCTTTCCCTTGCACGCAGTATATAAGTCGGAACGGCTCGGATCGGCCGACTATATCCTATAGCTGCCATATAACTGATTGATCAGAAATGGTATAACTTTAGTGTTTTTAAAGTTAGAGAGTTCAAATTTCACATGAGAGCTACTTTTTGCAAAATAATACGACATGCCAAATTTCATAAGGATCGGCCGACTATATCCCATAGCTGCCATATAACTGAACGATCGGAAATAACCCAACTTTCGTGTTTTTATACCCTTGCAGAGGATATTATAATTTTGTCCAAAAGTGTGCAACGCAGTGAAGGAGACATCTCCGACACTATAAAGTATATATATTCTTGTTCAGGATTACCTCCTGCGTTGATATGAGCATGTCCGTCTGTCTGTCTGTCTGTTTCTACGCGAACTAGTCTCTCAGTTTTAAAGCTATCGACTTGAAACTTTGCACACACCCTTCTTTCCTTTGCACGCAGTATATAAGTCGGAACGACCGGGATCGGTTGACTATATCCTATAGCTGCCATATAACTGATTCATCGGAAATGGTATAACTTTGGTGTTTTTAGAGTTAGAGAGTTCAAATTTGACATGAAAGCTATTTTTTGTCGTAAATAATACGACATGCCAAATTTCATAAGGATCGGCCTACTATATTCTATAGCTGCCATATAACTGAACGATCGGAAATGACCCAACTTTCGTGTTTTTAAAAATAGAAAGCTGGAATTTAATATAGATTCTATTTTTGGTCAGTTGATCCAACCGGTTGGTTGGAAGGTTGCAACCTTCCAAATTTCATAAGGATCGGCCGACTATATCCTATAGCTGCCATATAACTGAACGATCGGAATTGACCCAACTTTTGTGTTTTTGAAGATAGAAAGCTGGAACTTGGTACAGATTCTATTTTTGGTTCAGTTCATCCAACCTACCAAATTTCATAAGGATCGGCCAACTATATCCGATGTTTGCGATATATATCCGGTTTGAACTGCAAGGGTATATCAACTTCGGCTCCGCCCGAAGTTAGCTTTACTTTCTTGTTTTACTTTGATCTCGTTTAAAAATTATAAACAAACAATTTTTTATACCAATTTTAGGTATAAGCCATACAAAAAAGTATATACTTTCAAACGCTTTTTGAATGAAGGAAATCGGATCAATAGAACGAGCCCTGTGCTTGACAAGAGTTCAGAAAACATGGTTTCAAGAAAAGCGCGTTTAAAGTTTTTAGAAACTTTGCCTTTCGATAGCTTTCTTGTTATCATGGGTATGTTTGAAACGCTCTAGCTCATGAACTATGCGTCGTATCGAAATATCCTTTGGTATATATATTCTAGACATATAGAACTTTCATTTTATGTAAAAAAAAAATCGATTTTTTCAAAAAAATTCAGGTGAAGGTCCCCTTAAACGTTTATGGTCGTTGCAAGCCTTAATGTCTTAATGTCATTCGTGCAATAACGTGCATCTTAAATAAATCTTAAAAATAATATAACTTATATATATGTATATATAACAAATATATGTCAAGTCCTATTTCGAGCTTCCATTTATCTTCTTTTTAGGAGTGGAATGATATGAACCTTCGTTGGAATTCCAGCGAGTTTGGTGGAGTGCGAGACCTAAGAATTCCGCCTCATCGATTATGGAAACCGGATGTGCTTATGTATAACAGGTTAGTATTGTAACTGTGAAAGATTATGCCGGACGAATCTGGTTGACAAAAGATTTGGTCGTAACGAATTCAATATTTCCATTCAAGTGTTTTACCAAAGCACTATTGGCAAAAAGTCCCAAATTGTGGTATTTTTACCATTTTCGAAGATTTAACTGATTGATCGGAAATGTCCCAACTTTCGTGCTTTTAAAGATAGAAAGTTGGAAGTATGTACAGATTATATTTTTTGGTTAGTTGATACGACCAACCAAATTTCATAACGATCGGTCGACTATATGCTATAGCTGCCATATAACTGAACGATCGGAAATGGTATTTGGTAAAAATTCCAACTTTGGTATTTTTGAAGATAGAAGCTTGGGACTTTTTTGTAGCATAAGGATCGAGCAACTATATCCGATGTTTCCGGTTTTAACTGCAAGGGTATATCAACTTTGGCCTCGCCCGAAGTTAGCATTCCTTTGCACGCAGAATATAAGTTCAGTTGTTTCCCTAATAAATTCCATTTAAAGGCCGAATCTGACCGATTGAGGAGAAAGATTTATCTAAATAACTTTTTGGATTTTTGGAATCTATTAATTTCAAGGGAATTATTGTGGCTACAAACAGTAACGGATCTAATCCAACAGGCTTCTCCGTGTGAAATCAATGTTTTTATATACTTTGTACTGTTGAGCCATCAAACCCGTAGCTGACGATTAATTTGCAATGCGTTGCTTAATGCGAATGATATGCAATGCGATTGAGCAATTACGCCTTCCTGCAATACAAATATGCTGTCAGCAGAACGATTTAATGAATTCTGCAGCGATACTTCAACTTTAGATTCAGAATAAGTTATTTTATATTTTTGTTGTCTGCATTTAAATTTTGTTTTTGTGACTTTCGAATAAGGAGAATAAATATTGCATCAATGGAGCTTACCCATTGCTTTTATATTAATATATTGTCGTTTTGTTAAATTGTTTGCAATTAAAAAGGCATTTAATTATGCGGCCAAATTAAGATTTTTATAACGTTTCTAAATTAACTACATCCAAACTTTTTATTTATCGTCATTGAAAAATATCAATGACCAAACATACCAATTTTGGAATTTTTGAAGATAGAAGCTTGGGACTTTTTTTTAGATTTTGTTTTGTAATAAATTGGTTATATAATGATATTCTCATAGGGATCGGCCAACGATATCCGATGGCGTTACGATAAACGAAACCTTCCTAAGTCGAAAGGTCAGGGAAATTAGTTTGGTTCGCCCTAGTTTGGTTCGTCAGATCCAGAAGTAGTCCGTCTCACAAGTCAACCACTACGTGGTTATCACTTCTTCGTTAAATCGAGACAACACGTCGTACCATATTAAGGGATCAACGATAAAGCCCATGGAGCCAAGCACGTACTCAAATCCTGATTTCAAATCAACCATTTTAACGAGGCATGATCCGTGATTACTTTAAAGTTCTGACCTTTGACATGCCACTATTGCAGCCAAGCATTCTTGTTCCGTTACTCTATAATTGCGTTCTGCCGTATTAAATTTCTTAGAAATAAAGCAAATAGGTCATTCATCTTCTTCCCCAGTTACCTGTACTAACACTACTCCTACCCCTGTCTAGCGTCAGGCGTCAGTGTATCTCGAACGGTTTTTCGAAATCGGGGCTACACAAAACGGGCGCTTCGCAAAGTGATCGCTTTAAATTTTCGAAGGCTTTCAGAGCTTCTTCGGTCAAACTGAACATGCTCTTGGTCGTCATTAAGTCAGTTAGAAGAATGGCAAGAGTCGCAAAATTCGGAACAAATTAGCGATACCAGCCACATAGACCCATAAAGCTCCTTAAATTTCGCAAACTCTTTAGTACAGGATAATTGGTGATTGCTGCCACCAAATATCGCACCCGGAGCATACAAAAATGACTCTTCCCAATGTTAATAGTTAACCCTGCCCGTCTTATTTGCAAAGCTATTTCCCTCAAGACCTCAAGATACCTATCCAAGTTGGAAGAAACTATCAACAAATCGTCGAGATAGACGAACACTTCGTTTCTGAGGTGTGCTGGTATTACGTTATCAATGAGTCGAGACATTGTGCTTGTAGCATTACAAGGCCCGAATGGCATTACCTTAAATTGGTAGAGAGTTTTTCCCGGTACCGTAAACGCTGTTTTGTCCCGAGAAGGGACATCTAAAGGCGTCTTTCAAGTCGAGGCTCGATTAAATTAAACCGACTTAAAATACCACTTATCTAAGGATGAGGATATGCATCCATTTGTGTAAAGCTGTTGACTCATATGCAGTCAAGACAAATTCTGACTTTTCCTGGTTTTGTAACCATGTCGATAGGGGACGACCAAGAGCTTTCCGACTTTTCTATAACGCCAAACTGTAACATTCTATCAATTTTTTATTTATTTATTTATTAACAATTATCTGTTATTCAAAATTATTATGACTGAAAGTAAGGATAATTAAGCTAAACGAGGTTCCATAATTTTTTATTTAATTACATCTAGGGATAATTCCGGGAATAATAAATGGGACAATGAGTTGTAATTTTTACAAATAACGCGAAATGGATCGTGTTCAGCAAAACTAGACCTAGAAATTGGTAACCAAAGGGGTCGGAACGATGTATTTAATCTATTAGGTACAGAAAACATTAATTTTTCAAAAAGTATTTTTAAGTCCACCTCTCCAAGAATAAGCACATGAAGTAGCACACCCCCGGAACAAGTACGGCGCTCTTTTAATGCAGGTAGGTTTAATAGTTTTAACCGGAAACAATACGACGGAAGGCAAGTGACAGTATCCCAGTTTAAACTTTTTAATGCAAGTAACAGAAACTGCTTTGGGACAGATTCAATCTTTCCTTGATGAACCAAGTATTGTGGACTCCAAACGCACGAACAATATTCCAAGATAGAATGAACCAAAGATACATATGGAGTTTCAGTTGTGAAAAAATCATCAAATTCGTTTTACCAACGTTTGATAAAAGCTAGCACACCCCTGGCTTTATTGACTGTCAATGATATATGTTCATTGAACAACATCTTATTGCCAAAAAAGACTCCAAGATCATTAATAGGGAAACACGATCTAAGACGTTATTCTCATGTGAGTACGAGACAATGTGAGGCACACTGCGACTGAACGTCATAACCTTACACCAAAGAATATAAAGTACATAGATGGGACATCAGGGCCCAAAACGGTCAAGTTTTTGCGTTGAGCTTGTTGGTGAGGGGGAAACGCACATGCATACGATTATATTTTTTAAAACTCTTTACATGTATCCGTCAACAAAAATGGGAACCTATGTGTGTATGCGTGACTGCTCGCACGACGGAGTAAAAATGTTTTAGCTTCCAAATTTCAATTTCAATTTCTCGTTTCTGTTTTCGATGCGCCGATGTGGTAGAACAAATAGTATTTTTGATCGCCGCAAATCGAGACAGGATGGTAGCGTAATGCATAGAGTAGTTACTCTATGTGTAATTTTTCTGTGTTCAAATCCTCGTAAGGACTTTGAACTTTTTCTTTCTTTTAAAATTATTTTTTTTTTATTTTTCTTTAATTGTAATATTTTTCTTTAATTTTACAATTGGTAAATTGTCTTATTCTTCATTATGTCCCGTTTATAAAATGCTAATAAAATTTCAAGGAAGTCCTTCCGGCATTTTGTCATCCGACACGTCCGTCACTTATTTTTACAACAATTGTAATAGAATGCAATTAAAAATAATAATAATAACAAAAAAATTAAAAGTAATAAAAAAAAAAAATTAATAAAAAAATATAAGTAAATATAAAAAGAATCATAAAACTAAAACTTTATCCAAATTGAAACAACCAACCGCTAATGAAATCGAACCCAGGATCCGATGAATAAGGACCGCGCACTATCCATCTAGGCCACCATCGAAGTTGATTTTATGGTACTTAAAATTAGTGTTAAAGGAGGCGCTAAATTCCATACCAAAAACAGAGCTGACGAGTAAGGATAGTAAAATATATTTCTGATCTCTTTACTCTTACATTGGTTCGATTACAACGTTTCAAACTTTCATCGTTCCAAAGATGTTACGATCTAAAAATAGAATTCTCTCTCTCCCTATCTCATCTGCCAGCCGTTTGTCGTGGAACCCGCTCTCAAATGTTTTCATTATTACAGCGGGTTCCACGACGGAAAAAATTAAAACATTTGAGAGCGGGTTCCATGACGCGGCCTACCAAAATGCCGTAGAACCCGCACTTATAGACATTTTTACAGCGGGTTCCACTACGAACTGAGACAATGTTAAGGTTGTTTTACAATTTTGTATTTTTTTTTATTGGATTATAAATTTAGGAAAACACATTAAAATAATAAAACAATAATATAAGTAGATTTAAACTTAAAAAAAAAAATGGACTTCCCGAGCCTGGTTTGAACTCGTTTTACTTTGCACACCAGCCAAGCACTCTACCACTCGGCTATTCCTCATTTATTGTCGCGCGAAAAATTTCTCAAACTTAACTTGTCGCGCAATGGAACCCGCTCGTTCCAGCGGGTTCCACTGCTGGAACCCGCCATAGAAAATTTTTCTTTGTATCAGTTATATGGCAGCTATAGGATATAGTCGCCCGATCCTTAAAAAATTTGGTGTGACGTATTATTTTGCCCTCAATTAAAAAAAAATCTCATGTAAAATTTGAACTTTCCAATTCTAAAAACACAAAAGTAATAGCATTCCCGATCAATCAGTTAAATGGCAGCTATAGGATATAGTCGGCCGATCCTAATAAATTTTGGCGTATCGTTTTTTTTTTGCCCTCAATTAAAAATAGCTCTCATGTAAAATTTGAACCTTCCAATTCTAAAAACACAAAAGTAATAGCATTCCCAATCAATCAGTTATATGGCAGCTATAGGATATAGTCGGCCGATCCCGGCCGTTCCGACTTATATACGGCGTGCAAAGGAACGAAGGGTGTGTGCAAAGTTTCAAGTCGATAGCTTTAAAATTGAGAGACTAGTTCGCGTAGAAACAGACAGACAGACAGACGGACATATCAACTCAGGAGGTGATCCTGATCAAGAATATATATACTTTATAGGGTCGAAGATGTCTCCTTCACTGCGTTGCACACTTATAGACAAAATTATAATACCCAAGGGGTATTGAAAATTGAAAATAAAAATTGAATGCGAATAACTTCTGAACCGAGTGGACTATTTAAAAACAGCTTACATTTTTATGATCTGTGGCGCAGTAACTTTCAAATGATGTATCGAATGTCTTTGAAGGATATAATCAAGGATTCCTCAATTATTCAATTTATTTAGTTATATTTCTAGTGTGGGTCAACAGGGGTAAATTGGGAATCAATGTCCAATACTATCGAGACCACCGCATTGAAGTAAAGACGCTTGGCGTGATTGAGCTGCATGAAGCATGAAAATTGAAAATGTGCTGAACAAGTTTTTAATAAGATAGGAGCAAGTCTACACTGTCACTTCAGACAATGGCAAGAATGTCATTAAAGCGATCGACTTCATGAACAAAGAATTGAATTCTGAATTTTGTGACGAGTTTGACGATGACGACCTTATGAAAGATATTCGCGTTCAATCGATACATTCGATTAGATGTGCCGCCCATTCCATGCAATTAGCTGTTCATGACCTGCTAAAAGAGAGCGCACGATCCATAATAAAAACTTTGCGAACTCCGACTTATAGGTAAATATATTAAATGCATAACATTACACATAAAAATTACAATACTATTTTAAAATTATGGATACATCCCCATCCTCTTGGATGTGCCAACAAGGTGGATCTCAACGTACACTATGTTGAAAAACGTATGCGTATACAAGGAGTTTTCAAAAGAAAACCTAAGTGAAACATTGCAGTTAACGGAATTAAATTGGGAGGAAATTAACCTGCTGTTGGCGGCACTAGAACCGATTTTTATAGCCACTCAAAAATTGCAAAGCGAACAATTATATTTCGGCGATTTTTATAAGCTTTGGCTTGAAACGAAGTAAATACAACAAATATTTCAATATAATCGAAATAATTTTAAGAAACTCGGTGTGTACTTTTACATGGTTGGCCCATACTTGAAAATTTCTAGTAGAAATATAACTAAATAAATTGAATAATTGAGGAATCCTTGATTAAAACATTTTGCATTGCAGATGCCATTATCAAAAAATGTTTCTTTACATAATTCACATAATCGAGTCTTACTTTTTTAATGAACACTGTTATTTATGGAATTATTAAGGAATCCTTGATTATGTCCTTTAAGGACGCCAAACTGTAACATTCTATCAATTTTTTATTTATTTATTTATTAACAATTATCTGTTATTCAAAATTATTATGACTGAAAGTAAGGATGATTAAGCTAAACGAGGTTCCATAATTTTTTATTTAATTACATCTAGGGATAATTCCGGGAATAATAAATGGGACAATGAGTTGTAATTTTTACAAATAACGCGAAATGGATCGTGTTCAGCAAAACTAGACCTAGAAATTGGTAACCAAAGGGGTCGGAACGATGTATTTAATCTATTAGGTACAGAAAACATTAATTTTTCAAAAAGTATTTTTTAAGTCCACCTCTCCAAGAATAAGCACATGAAGTAGCACACCCCCGGAACAAGTACGGCGCTCTTTTAATGCAGGTAGGTTTAATAGTTTTAACCGGAAACAATACGACGGAAGGCAAGTGACAGTATCCCAGTTTAAACTTTTTAATGCAAGTAACAGAAACTGCTTTGGGACAGATTCAATCTTTCCTTGATGAACCAAGTATTGTGGACTCCAAACGCACGAACAATATTCCAAGATAGAATGAACCAAAGATACATATGGAGTTTCAGTTGTGAAAAAATCATCAAATTCGTTTTACCAACGTTTGATAAAAGCTAGCACACCCCTGGCTTTATTGACTGTCAATGATATATGTTCATTGAACAACATCTTATTGCCAAAAAAAGACTCCAAGATCATTAATAGGGAAACACGATCTAAGACGTTATTCTCATGTGAGTACGAGACAATGTGAGGCACACTGCGACTGAACGTCATAACCTTACACCAAAGAATATAAAGTACATAGATGGGACATCAGGGCCCAAAACGGTCAAGTTTTTGCGTTGAGCTTGTTGGTGAGGGGGAAACGCACATGCATACGATTATATTTTTAAAACTCTTTACATGTATCCGTCAACAAAAATGGGAACCTATGTGTGTATGTGTGACTGCTCGCACGACGGAGTAAAAATGTTTTGGCTTCCAAATTTCAATTTCAATTTCTCGTTTCTGTTTTCGATGCGCCGATGTGGTAGAACAAATAGTATTTTTGATCGCCGCAAATCGAGACAGGATGGTAGCGTAATGCATAGAGTAGTTACTCTATGTGTAATTTTTCTGTGTTCAAATCCTCGTAAGGACTTTGAACTTTTTCTTTCTTTTAAAATTATTTTTTTTTTATTTTTCTTTAATTGTAATATTTTTCTTTAATTTTACAATTGGTAAATTGTCTTATTCTTCATTATGTCCCGTTAATAAAATGCTAATAAAATTTCAAGGAAGTCCTTCCGGCATTTTGTCATCCGACACGTCCGTCACTTATTTTTACAACAATTGTAATAGAATGCAATTAAAAATAATAATAATAACGAAAAAATTAAAAGTAATAAAAAAAAAATTAATAAAAAAAATATAAGTAAATATAAAAAGAATCATAAAACTAAAACTTTATCCAAATTGAAACAACCAACCGCTAATGAAATCGAACCAAGGATCCGATGAATAAGGACCGCGCACTATCCATCTAGGCCACCATCGAAGTTGATTTTATGGTACTTAAAATTAGTGTTAAAGGAGGCGCTAAATTCCATACCAAAAACAGAGCTGACGAGTAAGGATAGTAAAATATATTTCTGATCTCTTTACTCTTACATTGGTTCGATTACAACGTTTCAAACTTTCATCGTTCCAAAGATGTTACGATCTAAAAATAGAATTCTCTCTCTCCCTATCTCATCTGCCAGCCGTTTGTCGTGGAACCCGCTCTCAAATGTAAAACATTTGAGAGCGGGTTCCATGACGCGGCCTACCAAAATGCCATAGAACCCGCACTTATAGACATTTTTACAGCGGGTTCCACTACGAACTGAGACAATGTTAAGGTTGTTTTACAATTTTGTATTTTTTTTTATTGGATTATAAATTTAGGAAAACACATTAAAATAATAAAACAATAATATAAGTAGATTTAAACTTAAAAAAAAAAATGGACTTCCCGAGCCTGGTTTGAACTCGTTTTACTTTGCACACCAGCCAAGCACTCTACCACTCGGCTATTCCTCATTTATTGTCGCGCGAAAAATTTCTCAAACTTAACTTGTCGCGCAATGGAACCCGCTCGTTCCAGCGGGTTCCACTGCTGGAACCCGCCATAGAAAATTTTTCTTTGTATGGGATGTCCCATCTATGTACTTTATAATCTTTGCTTATAACAAAGTTATAAGTTATAAGTTAAAAACACCAAAGTTCTACCATTTCCGACCAATCGGTCGGTTGTATGGCAGCTCGGTTGTATGGCAGCTATGGGATATAGTCGGCCGATCCTTATAAAATTTGGCATACCGTAGTATTTTGCCAAAAATAGCATTCTTACGAAATCTGAAGTCTCTAGCTATAAAACACCTAGTAATAGCATTCCCGATTAATCAGTTATATGACAGTTATAGGATATAGTCGGCCGATCATTATAAAATTTGGCGTTTCGTATTATTTTGCCCTCAATTAAAAATAGCTCTCATGTAAAATTTGAACTTTCCAACTCTAAAAACACAAAAGTAATAGCCTTCTCGATCAATCAGTTATATGGCAGCTATAGGATATAGTCGGCCGATCCTAATAATTTTTGGCGTATCGTTTTTTTTTTTGCCCTCAATTAAAAATAGCTCTCATGTAAAATTTGAACCTTCCAATTCTAAAAACACAAAAGTAATAGCATTCCCAATCAATCAGTTATATGGCAGCTATAGGATATAGTCGGCCGATCCCGGCCGTTCCGACTTATATACGGCGTGCAAAGGAACGAAGGGTGTGTGCAAAGTTTCAAGTCGATAGCTTTAAAATTGAGAGACTAGTTCGCGTAGAAACAGACAGACAGACAGACGGACATATCAACTCAGGAGGTGATCCTGATCAAGAATATATATACTTTATAGGGTCGAAGATATCTCCTTCACTGCGTTGCACACTTATAGACAAAATTATAATACCCAAGGGGTATTGAAAATTGAAAATAAAAATTGAATGCGAATAACTTCTGAACCGAGTGGACTATTTAAAAACCGCTTACATTTTTATGATCTGTGGCGCAGTAACTTTCAAATGATGTATCGAATGTTTTTGAAGGATATAATCAAGGATTCCTCAATTATTCAATTTATTTAGTTATATTTCTAGTGTGGGTCAACAGGGGTAAATTGGGAATCAATGTCCAATACTATCGAGACCACCGCATTGAAGTAAAGACGCTTGGCGTGATTGAGCTGCATGAAGCATGAAAATTGAAAATGTGCTGAACAAGTTTTTAATAAGATAGGAGCAAGTCTACACTGTCACTTCAGACAATGGCAAGAATTTCATTAAAGCGATCGACTTCATGAACAAAGAATTGAATTCTGAATTTTGTGACGAGTTTGACGATGACGACCTTATGAAAGATATTCGCGTTCAATCGATACATTCGATTAGATGTGCCGCCCATTCCATGCAATTAGCTGTTCATGACCTGCTAAAAAGAGAGCGCACGATCCATAATAAAAACTTTGCGAACTCCGACTTATAGGTAAATATATTAAATGCATAACATTACACATAAAAATTACAATACTATTTTAAAATTATGGATACATCCCCATCCTCTTGGATGTGCCAACAAGGTGGATCTCAACGTACACTATGTTGAAAAACGTATGCGTATACAAGGAGTTTTCAAAAGAAAACCTAAGTGAAACATTGCAGTTAACGGAATTAAATTGGGAGGAAATTAACCTGCTGTTGGCGGCACTAGAACCGATTTTTATAGCCACTCAAAAATTGCAAAGCGAACAATTATATTTCGGCGATTTTTATAAGCTTTGGCTTGAAACGAAGTAAATACAACAAATATTTCAATATAATCGAAATAATTTTAAGAAACTCGGTGTGTACTTTTACATGGTTGGCCCACACTTGAAAATTTCTAGTAGAAATATAACTAAATAAATTGAATAATTGAGGAATCCTTGATTAAAACATTTTGCATTGCAGATGCCATTATCAAAAAATGTTTCTTTACATAATTCACATAATCGAGCCTTACTTTTTTAATGAACACTGTTATTTATGGAATTATTAAGGAATCCTTGATTATGTCCTTTAAGGACATTCGATACATCATTTGAAAGGTACTGCGCCACAGATTATAAAAATGTAAGCGGTTTTAAAATAGTCCACTCGGTTCAGAATTTATTCGATTTAAATTTTTATTTTCAATTTTTATAATAACAAGAAAGGAAAGCTAACTTCGGGCGGAGCCAAAGTTGATATACCCTTGCAGTTAAAAGCGGATATATATCGCAAACACCGTATATAGTTGGCGATCCTTTTGAGAATATAATAATATAACCCAATTTATTATAATTTAAAGTCTAAAAAAAAGTCCCAAACTTCTATCTTTAAAAATACCAAAGTTGGTATTTTTACCAAAAAACATTTCCGATCGTTCAGTTATATGGCAGCTGTAAGATATAGTCGGGCGATCGTTATGAAATTTGGTAGGCCGGATTAACTGACCAAAAATATAATCTGTACCAAGTTCCAGCTTTCTATCTTCAAAAACACGAAAGTTGGGTCATTATAATTATAGGGTATTATAATATTATAATATTATTATAATTTTGTCCAAAAGTGTGCAACGCAGTGAAGGAGACATCTCCGACCCTACAAAGTATATATATTTATGATCAGGATCACCTCCTGAGTTGATATGAGCATGTCCGTCTGTCTGTCCGTCTGTCTCTCTGTTTCTACGCAAACTAGTCTCTCAGTTTTAAAGCTATCGGTCTGAAACTTTGCACACGTCCTTTTTTCCTTTGCACGCAGTATATAAGTCGGAACGGCTCGGATCGGCCGACTATATCCTATAGCTGCCATATAACTGATTGATCGGAAATGGTTTTTGGTAGAAATACCAACTTTGCTATTTTTGAAGATAGAAGTTTGGGACTTTTTTTAGATTTTGTATAATAATAACTTGAGTTATATTATCATATTCTCATAAGGATCGGCCAACTATATCCGATGTTTGTCGATATATATCCGGTTTTTACTGCAGGAGTATATCAACTTCGGCTCTGCCCGAAGTTAGCTTTTCTATCTTGTTTTTATAAAAATTGAAGTTAAAAATTGAAAAAATAAAAGTTTATTTTGTTTCTGGATTCACCGTTAAAAAATGGTATATGTGTCCTTTTCCCACTCCCCACAATGGCTTTTTTGTCGTTCAATTTTTTGAACTCATAAGTCTTATATGCAGTCCCTGGATGAAACAATGTTCCTGACTTAAGAAAGTTTTTGTAAGCACTAGATTTCCTGTTCTTAAGGCGGGAAAGGTGTTTAATAAACCAAGGTGGTTTTGTAGACAATGATGATGGTACTTCAGGAAAAAATTCATTCAACTCATCATGAATTATTTCGTTAAACGAATCCGTAGTGGCTTCCATTGTGTTTATAAATTATAGAAAATTCCAAGCCGTAAGCACTAGATTTCCTGTTCTTAAGGCGAGAAAGGTGTTTGTTAAACCAAGGTGGTTTTGTAGACAATGATGATGGTACTTCAGGAAAAAATTCATTCAACGCATCATGAATTATTTCGTTAAACGAATCCGTAGCGGCTTCCATTGTGTTTATAAATGATAGAAAATTCCAATCAATTTCAGCCAATTGATTGCGAAGGGCTATAAAATCTGTCTTTCTAAACATTTAAAACGAGATTGAACATTAAAGCCAGCATCATTATGAGGTACGTCAATTAACACCGATGCTAATAGTGTAGGATGGTGAAGGTCTTCAGGAGGCGATAGCGGCGAGGATCGAATGACTTTCACAGACGATGGCACATTGGAAAATATAAGGTACAGAAATCCGCCATGACTGTTATGAATTGGATTAAGTTGGAATAGGGCAAAATCAGTTAAGCCATCGATAAAGTCGTTATGACAACTGGGAAGCAGGAAATTGTCTTCCTCAGACGGGACCCAGGAAATGAGGGGAAGGTTGAAATCTCCCATGATTAGGATAAAATCAGAGTCCTTGACCGATGAAGAAACAGACTTAATGGCCTCTAGGTGGTGAAAATATACAATATCTTCAATCAAGTGAGGAATGTAGGAACAGGCCAGGAAAATATGAGACGAGCCAGTTAAAATTTTCACTGCAATAAACTCAATTCCGAACTCATTCCAGAAAGGAATAAGTTCAGCAGGATACTCATTATTAAAATCTATGACGACACTACCTGCAAAAGATGGACGATCCAATCGAATCACAGTGAACTTAGGAACAAAAAGTTGATAATCAGAGACAGAGGAATTAAGCCAAGTTGATAGCAACAGGAAAATACTTGACTATTCAGTTTTTTGAACCAGTTTCCGCAGGGCTAGGATTCTGAGTGTCTTTTGCTAGGAATTCATGAATGACACTGTGCTCAGGCCAGGCTGCCGGATCAAGTGCTTTTTCGAGGTGGGAATCAGGTAGGACTATTTTAAAAGAAGATATAGAACGCTTATGTTTAAAGTTAAACCTAAAAACAGTTATTTCATTAGGAGCTACCTTAAGATGGTTTAACAGGTAACTCCTGACATCATCAACAGTAGCGTCCGGCGAGAAACAAATATGGCATTATGGGGAGCAACAGCGCTCAGCGTAAGTCCAGAAGACCTAACCTCAGGCGCCACACCAGTCAGAGGTCTTGGATACAGTACAGCAGGAGCAGAAAGTAGGTTGTCCAACAATGGAGGCTTCAAGATGATAGGAGACTCAAGGTTTTTGCTCCATGCTGGAAGGCTCATCATGTCCCTTGGTACAATAACAGCTCAATAGGTAGACAAGTCGGCGACGGTAAAATATTTAGCATTGAAAATGCATCAGCTTATGATCCTTATGAGAATATAATAATATAACCCAATTAATTATAATTTGAAGTCTAAAAAAAAGTCCCAAACTTCTATCTTCAAAAATACCCAAGTTGGTATTTTTACCAAAAAACATTTCCGATCGTTCAGTTATATGGCAGCTGTAAGATATAGTCGGCCGATCGTTATGATCGTTATAATTTGGTAGGTCGGATTAACTGACCAAAAATATAATCTGTACCAAGTTCCAGCTTTCTATCTTCAAAAACACGAAAGTTGGGTCATTATAATTATAGGGTATTATAATTTTGTCCAAAAGTGTGCAACACAGTGTAGGAGACATCTCCGACCCTACAAAGTATATATATTCATGTTCAGGATCACCTCCTGAGTTGATATGAGCATGTCCGTCTGTCCGTCTGTTCGCGGGTCCGTCTGTCCGTCTGTCTGTCCGTCTGTCTCTCTGTTTCTACGCAAACTAGTCTCTCAGTTTTAAAGCTATCGTCTTGAAACTTTGCACACGTCCTTTTTTCCTTTGCACGCAGTATATAAGTCGGAACGGCTCGGATCGGCCGACTATATCCTATAGCTGCCATATAACTGATTGATCGGAAATGGTTTTTGGTAGATATACCAACTTTGCTATTTTTGAAGATAGAAGTTTGGGACTTTTTTTTAGATTTTGTATAATAATAACTTGAGTTATATTATCATATTCTCATAAGGATCTGCCAACTATATCCGATGTTTGTCGATATATATCCGGTTTTAACTGCAGGGGTATATCAACTTCGGCTCTGCCCGAAGTTAGCTTTTCTATCTTGTTTTTATAAAAATTGAAGTTAAAAATTGAAAAAATAAAAGTTTATTTTGTTTCTGGATTCACCGTTAAAAAATGGTATATGTGTCCTTTTCCCACTCCCCACAATGGCTTTTTTGTCGTTCAATTTTTTTGAACTCATAAGTCTTATTTGCAGTCCCTGGATGAAACAATGTTCCTGACTTAAGAAAGTTTTTGTAAGCACTAGATTTCCTGTTCTTAAGGCGATAAAGGTGTTTGTTAAACCAAGGTGGTTTTGTAGACAATGATGATGGTACTTCAGGAAAAAATTCATTCAACGCATCATGAATTATTTCGTTAAACGAATCCGTAGCGGCTTCCATTGTGTTTATAAATGATAGAAAATTCCAATCAATTTCAGCCAATTGATTGCGAAGGGCTATAAAATCTGTCTTTCTAAACATTTAAAACGAGATTGAACATTAAAGCCAGCATCATTATGAGGTACGTCAATTAACACCGATGCTAATAGTGTAGGATGGTGAAGGTCTTCAGGAGGCGATAGCGGCGAGGATCGAATGACTTTCACAGACGATGGCACATTGGAAAATATAAGGTACAGAAATCTGCCATGACTGTTATGAATTGGATTAAGTTGGAATAGGGCAAAATCAGTTAAGCCATCGATAAAGTCGTTATGACAACTGGGAAGCAGGAAATTGTCTTCCTCAGACGGGACCCAGGAAATGAGGGGAAGGTTGAAATCTCCCATGATTAGGATAAAATCAGAGTCCTTGACAATGAAGAAACAGACTTAATGGCCTCTAGGTGGTGAAAATATACAATATCTCCAACCAAGTGAGGAATGTAGGAACAGGCCAGGAAAATATGAGACGAGCCAGTTAAAATTTTCACTGCAATAAACTCAATTCCGAACTCATTCCAGAAAGGAATAAGTTCAGCAGGATACTCATTATTAAAATCTATGACGACACTACCTGCAAAAGATGGACGATCCAATCGAATCACAGTGAACTAAGGAACAAAAAGTTGATAATCAGAGACAGAGGAATTAAGCCAAGTTGATAGCAACAGGAAAATACTTGACTATTCAGTTTTTTGAACCAGTTTCCGCAGGGCTAGGATTCTGAGTGTCTTTTGCTAGGAATTCATGAATGACACTGTGCTCAGGCCAGGCTGACGGATCAAGTGCTTTTTCGAGGTAGGAATCAGGTAGGACTATTTTAAAAGAAGATATAGAACGCTTATGTTTAAAGTTAAACTTAAAAACAGTTATTTCATTAGGAGCTACCTTAAGATGGTTTAACAGGTAACTCCTGACATCATCAACAGTAGCGTCCGGCGAGAAACAAATATGGCATTATGGGGAGCAACAGCGCTCAGCGTAAGTCCAGAAGACCTAACCTCAGGCGCCAGGAGGAGAAAGTAGGTTGTCCAACAATGGAGGCTTCAAGATGATAGGAGACTCAAGGTTTTTGCTCCATGCTGGAAGGCTCATCATGTCCCTTGGTACAATAACAGCTCAATAGGTAGACAAGTCGGTGACGGTAAAATATTTAGCATTGAAAATGCATCAACTTGTAAAAAATGGGATGGTAGAGGCACCCCATAAATTGGCAGACAGCAGGTTGGTGTTCGGAATTTTTCTTCCTGGAGATTCGCTTAACAACTTTAGACCAAGGAATTGGGCTTAAAGTGCAAGGAACTGCTCATTAAGGGCCGAGAATTGCTTGCGAAAATCAAGGAAACCATTTCTAGTCTGTTTCATTTAAGTCCGCATCTCTGACTCGATTTCTCCGCAAACGATGCAAGACCAAGTCAGGCCAATCTTCTTATTGTTCAGATGATTTATTCGTCCATTGTGTCCTCTTCCAGCACATTTAATATGTGAGCAGTTGTTGCAAAGCCAGCAAGACAGGTATGAGTCACCCGTGATAGTTCCACCAAATTCACATTTTTTGGCTGTGCAAATTAGACTCATTGTTGACGGACTGCAAACCACTGTAGCAAAGTGTAAAGAATTTCAATATTCACTCTGTAGCCAAGGGTAGTAGATCAGATCAGATGTAAGAGACGTCGTTACAAAAGAGATGTGCAACGAAGGCTAGGCGTCATGCAGAACAACAAACTCCACAGTAGCTATGATGTAACGGGTTACGTCCAGAGAGTGCAGCTCGGAGAGACTTTAGTATGTTGGAGAATGTAGTTAAAGCGCAACAAAAATAACTATAAACGATTAAATTTTACATATATTCGTTAAATTTCCACTTGTCTTGCCAGAAGATAAATGCAATCTGGCGAGAACGATCGAAGAAACACGTCCGGATACGGCAAAGTGAGGCCAGAGAATGAATTTCAGTGTACATGGCCTGCTCCACCGCGGGTGAAAGTGAAAGGGTCGTAGCTTAATGGGTTTTGCCGTACCCACCTCGATGGTAGGAGTTATTAAATTTAATCTTAATCTGTTTCGCTCTTCCATCTGATGTCGAGCCACTACCTACTAATACTTTATATTTAATACTTTATATTAATTTTATATTTATATTTAATACACCGACACAACCAATAGATGCCCCTGAGTTTAATCACCCATAAACATAACGATTTAGAAAATTAAGAAAAAAGGATCGCTTAACCCTGCTGGCAAGGAATTAATGTGCTGAAGGCCCTGTTTAAATACCTTTACGCTCCACAAAAACTGACTTACCCGGCTTGAACTTTGGGGTCGGCGCATTTTAAAGTTTTGCTTGTTATAAATTCCTGAAATATCCTCCTTTTGTAACCTCGGTATTTTGCTCGGTATTGACACTGTTTGTCAATAGAAGGGGTCACTGCCACTGCCCAAGTTTTTTAAACATTTGCCACAGTTTGGTTTGTAAGTATTCGGTGCTCTACAACCGTAACAATCCTGGTATCTATGACCTTCCTTAAGGCAATTCCAGCACAAAAGGGAGAAAACTTCTAAGCCTGCCTCATCTTCGGATTGCTCCGTTTCCGGAATCTCGTAACCTTCACTAAATTCTCAGATTTCTCGTTTAAAAGGCGTGCTTCAAGAGCATCTTTGAGATCTCTTGACATCAGTCATAAAAGCTTCGCGCCTGCGATTTAAAATCTTATTCCTTATCTTGGGATGAAGATTATTCTTGATAACCCTCACTAAACTCGCCGTGACTCACGACTCGTGTCGTAAAATGAATCAAACGATTTGTTGGATTTTTCCTTGGTATTTCTTATTATCTCTTCAATGTCGGCGTCATTCGCAAAGCTGAACAGGAGCTATCCCATCGGACTTTGCCATTGGCTCTATTATTTCGTCAATAGAATTCATTGGCCTTAATTGACTTCTATTGGGTTCTATTAAAAAGGACGCTTGCATTTCTGCAAAGTACCGTGAAGTTATTTGCTAAAGTCTCTCTAGTCAGTGCTTCAACGCTATATATGAAGTTGTCCACGTGTCAATCAGTGTGTGCTAGAAAAGAACCGTTTGTGATGTACCATTACTTTGCATATTCTGTTTTGTTATTTTTTCGCCCATTTCTGTGCAATTTTTTGGTTCAACTGAATAGGTTCAGCTGAAAGATTTTTAGCTTGCAGTTAAACTTGGCGGCTTAGTTGATGCAAATTTTCTTAAAATTCATTCAAAAATGGGACGCGGAGAACAATTATCCGAGTATGAAGGAGACCAAATTGAAGCTTATAGTGAAAGTGGTCTTAGCCATCGCAAAAAATTGGACGAAGCCAAAATGTTGTGACTAATTTTTTTAGAAACAAATCAAAATATGGCAAAAACATGAAAGGTGGAGTAAAACACGCCACCTCTTCGGCAAACAGGAGGCATATTGTGCAAGCTGTATCCAATTCATATTTCTCAACGCCCAAAATTAAAGAAATTTGAGGTGTTAAAGCCAGTGTGTCAACAGTTAAAAGAGTGATTTTGTCGGCTGATCATCTAAAACGTATGAAATTTAAAAAAAAACACCGTTAAATGATTCAATTAAAGCTTCACGACTGCTTTTTGCGCGAAGTTTATATGATCGTTTATATGAAGTTATATCGAAAAAGGGCGAATTCACTCATTATTTAACTTATAAAAATTAACTTAGACATTTAATTTAGTATAAGCCAAGTGCCAAAAATTGCAAGTGCAAGTGCATCAGGTCATACTCTACCTTTTTGGAAAGCTCATTTCACGCGCTAACACGTGTTTGATTGATTGTCTTTTCTTTAAAGTCGTTCGTGAGTTATAGCGTCGCAATCATGGAGCAAAATAAAGAGAAAATACGGCATATTTTACAGTATTACTACAATAAAGGCAAAAATGCATCTCAAGCCGCTAATAAAATTTGTGCAGTTTATGGACCCGATACAGTTTCCATTTCCACAGCACAACGATGGTTTCAACGTTTTCGTTCTAGTGTAGAGGTGTTCAAAGATGCGCCACGCTCCGGAAGGCCTGTCGTCGAAAATTGCGAAAATCGCTGAATTGGTCGAAAAAGACTGGCATAGTAGCAGCCGTAGCATCGGTCAAGAGCTTGGCATGAGTCATAAAACCGTTATAAACCATTTTAAGAAGCTTGGAGTCACTAAGAAGCTCGATGTATGGGTGCCACACGAATTGACGCAAAAAAACATCTTTGACCGTATCGACGCATGCGAATCGGTTCCAAATCGCAACAAAATCGGCACGTTTTTGAAGAGTGACGATGAAAAGTGGGTCACTTACGATAACGTAAGGCGCAAACGGTCGTGGTCGAAAAGCGTTGAAGCGGCGCATACGGTGGCCAAGCCTGGATTGACGGTCAAGAAGGTTCTTCTGTGTGTTTGGTGGGATTGGCAGGGAATAAACCACTATGAGCTGCTCCCCTATGACCAAACGCTCAATTCGGACCGGTACTGCCAACAACTGGACCGCTTGAAGACAGCACTCATGCAGAAGAGGCCATCTTTGATCAACAGAGGCCGAATTGTCTTTCACCAGGACAACGGCAGGCCACACACATCTTTAGTGACGCACCAGAAGCTATGGGAGCTCGGATGGGAGGTTCTTTTGCATCCACCGTATAGTCCGAATCTCGCTCCAAGTGATTACCACCTTTTTCTGTCCATGGCGAACGCGCTTGGTAGTCTGAAGATGGCCACAAGAGTGTCCTGTGAAAATTGGCTCTCCGAGTTTTTTGCTAATAGGGAAGCGAGCTTCTATGAGAGGGGCATTATGAAGTTGGCATCTCGTTGGGAACACGTCATCGAACAAAAACGGCGCATATTTGAATTGAATCGCATTATTGTAACCAATTTTATGAACAATTGAAAATTCAATAAAAATGCCGCAAGACTTTTTTGACAACCTAATATGTAATACGTAAAAAGTGCAGTTAGCTCAAATGTTGTATATTTTGAAAATGATTCGACTTATTTAAACTTTATATCAAAATAAGACAATCCGACGAGAGTGCCATATTTTTATCAAAGTATGATTTAGCAGTGCTTTTTTCAATTTGGCTTATAAATTAACTAAAAAAGCATGACTTAAGCCTTCAAATTAGGTAAGTTAACTTTGAAAGCCATAGAAAATCGATATAGCTTTAACAAGAAAGGAAAGCTAACTTCGGGCGGAGCCGAAGTTGATATACCCTTGCAGTTAAAACCAGATATATATCGCAAACATCGGAAATAGTTGGCCGATCCTTATGATTACATCATAATAAAACCAATTAATTACAATAAAAAATCTAAAAAAAAGTCCCAAGCTTCTATCTTCAAAAATACGAAAATTGATTTTTCTACCATTTCCGATCGTTCAGTTATATGGCAGCTATAGGATATAGTCCACCGATCCTAATGAAATTTAGTAGGTTGGATCAACTGACCAAAAATATAATCTTTAGTAAGTTTCAGCATTCTATCTTCAAATACACGAAAGTTGTAGTGTGTGGATTTCCAATAGGGCATCCATATCACAGAAAACATAGAAATTAAGATATTCTGAAAAGCTTAAAGTGTTGTATCTATTATTCTCCGGTCACCTTGGATAAGTGAACGAAAAATATCACGCGATTCTTATCTATTGGTTTCTGCATATCGAGATAATAGTGCAGCATCAGTTATGTGAAAGCTTTTTAGAGCTTTTTATTCTAGCATAGTTAGGGCTAGATTTGCATAGGGAAGCTTAGACATTAACTTGCATACGCTTAAGAGATAAGGCTGCATTATTAAGCCTAAATTAAGAAAAGTAAACTCGTTTTTATTATAATTAAATATATGGAAAAATTTATTAAGCCCCAACGGAAGTTGCTGTGGATATAAATGAAATAGTGATTTAGTGATTTTAAGCCAGGTATGTTTTGGAGTTAGTACAGTGCAGTTTTCTTTAAAGAGTTATTTTCCCCAGTGCCACGTGCCAGTGGGGCTAGTACCGAGTTATGCAATCGGCTAGTACCGAGTTATGCAATCGGCTAGTACGGAGTTACGGAATTGACTAGTACGACATTATGTAATCGTCTAGTTTAATTAAGGAATTCAGCAAAATTCGACCGGAATCAATTCCGATCAAATCGGATGGAATCATTTTTATCAGTTTTGGAGTCGAAAGGCGGCTGCAGTTTTCCGGTGACATAATGGACACCTTAACACCGGAGAGAAAACTCCTGCGAATTATATATATATGGTTGTATTATTAGCAGTGTAAATTCCGAAACATTGGCCTGCTTAATTATTACAAAGCTTTTCAGTTTATATTTTGCTTATTTTATTATGGAGTTTTTTACGAAAGAAAATCTCTCTCGAACCTTTTTATTTTTGATTATAATTTTTCAATTAATTTAATGTTAAAAATGCAGACAATTAATATGTACATTTTCTTGATTAATTTTAGTATAAATAAACATGCATTTATATATATATAAGTCCCGTCGAATTTAAAAGAAAAACTTTTGTGAATTTAATTAAAGTACTTTGCGATAATATTCGAGCATGGCCAAGCAAATTTATTGTATTATTTATTATTAATTATTATTATAAACAGCTATAGCATTCCTGTCCTTGAGCTCAACGGCGGTGAACCTCGGTAAGTGAAAGATACCACTGAAAGAAATTACTCAGTCTTTTGATTTATACCTTAAATTTATGAGCCATGAATCTTGAATAATTTGAATATATATCCTCGCAAATTTATTAATTTTTAATCTAAAATGTAGCTTAATTTAATTCTTGAATTTATCCTAATAATATTAATTTTTCTTATATATATATATATCTAAATTTAAACATGAATGATAACGAAATGAATTGATATAGATTTTAAGGCGATATTATTTTATTTAAATAGAAAACCCTAATTGGTAAAATGAATCAAGTTTATATGAATATTTATTTGAGAATTTTGAACTTTATGAGGGCTTAAGGCTCAAACCGTTCCGCCGCCGAACCCCTAAATAGCCATGCTGGAACCACAATAAGTATCACTTAGAATTGTGATATGGGGCGAATCAAACGTCGTAGATCTCGCCAAGGTCGGGTGGGTTAAGACTAGGGTATAATGAACATCTAATTACCCTACAACTGATCGAAATCACTCTCTCTCTCTTCTGAAGCTATTTGTATTTTAGGGGATTTGTTTCTTGTTTTCGGATTTGATTATAAAGTAAAATCATCCGGGTTTCTTCTTGAATTTTCGAGCTAGTGCACTTAATTTATTTTGTTGATGTGTAGTATGGATACGTGAAAAAGAACCTCCCCCATCCGTCGAGCTAAGTCTAAGACCACAAGAAGTGCACGCCCTTTCACTACCATCCATACGTCCCTAAGGTATATCCTCTGGACTTTGCAGAACACCTTGCATCTTGGTTCTGTTTTTGAACTCACAGTACCCACACATTACAAAGTTGGGCCATTTTCGATCGTTCAGTTATATGGCAGCTATAAGATATGGTAGGCCGATCCTTATGAAATTTGGCACGTCGTATTATTTTGCCAAAAGTAGCTCTCATATAATTTCAACTCTCTAACTTTAAAAACACCAAAGTTATACCATATCCGATCAATCAGTTATATGGCAGCTATAGGATATAGTCGGCCGATCCGGGCCGTTCCGACTTATAAACTGCGTGCAAAGGAAAGAAGGGTGGGTGCAAAGTTTCACGACGATAGGTTTAAAACTGAGAGACTAGTTAGCGTAGAAACAGACAGACAGACGGACCGACGGACAGACGGACAGACGGACATGCTCATATCAACTCAGGAGGTGATCCTGATCAAGAATATACATACTTTAAACGGTCGGAGATGTCTCCTTCACTGCGTTGCACACTTTTGACCAAAATTATAATACCCTCTGCAAGGGTATAAAAAGTGGTTGACTTTGAATGCAATTGTGCAGTCAAATTTTGCCACAAAACAAAATCTAGAGCCCTACAGTTGAAAACCAAAAATTCTTTTCAAGACCAGAAACTAATGAAAATGGAAACTTTCCACAACTTTCCAGCTCGTGCGGAAGAACACAGATCTTTAAACACTTCCAAAGGAGTCATCTTCTCCAACGATTTGCCGTACTTAGACGAAAACGAAATTTTAGAAGAACTTAAATTCTAAAAAGTCGTTGCTGTCCGTAAAATCTGAAAAAAAACAAACTCGGACGACAACAACAAGGCACAAACAGGTCTAATTATACTCACGTTCGGCGCAGTAACCTTACCAAAAAGATTATGGATAGGCTACAAGAGCGTACAAGTACGACCATTTATCCCAATCGGAGAAATATGGGCCAAAATCAACCGTTTCTGCGGCCTGAAAAACAGACACAACATCCACTGTCTTACCAATCTCATTGACACAAAAAGCATTCTTGACAATAACGAAATAGCCAACACCCTCTGCACACACTGGTCTAATGCATCACTCGACAGCCAGTTCCACGAAAATTTCATTCAACGAAAAACTAACCCAACTTCTAACACACACATTCCGTCACCCACAGCACTTGAGATCAAAAAAGAAATAACGCTTATAGAACTACAGGCTGCACTCAACCAACTCAAGGGAAAAACTCCTGGAAGAGAGCGCATGAGCTATCCAATGCTGAAGTACTTACCCACTAATCTAAAAATTAGACAACAACAACATCCTCCGATAAAATATCCCCCAGCAATTTAAAGTAAGCAGTGTAATTTCCATACTCAAATCAAATAATGACAAAACCAACATTCGACAATGACAACCATCTCGCTTAACCTCTGCATTTCAAAGGTTATCAATAAGATAATAGCAAAACGGCTATGATGGCTAGCTACAAATGCAAGCATCTTGTTAACGGTTAAATGGGATTTAGAAAGGAGAAATCGGTTTCTGGTTTCGGTCATCTCATTAGATTTTGCCAAAGCATTGACAGAATAGGCTACTATCCTAAACTACTACTATCTGACAACTATCCTAAACTACATAATAAACTTCCTCACCAACAGAAAAATCACAGTCCTAGCAAATAAATCGTATTCCAGTCCGAAACCGAAACCAAAGGCTCTCTTTTATCTGTGATACTCTTTGCAATCGCCTTTAACCAACTAAATAAAATAATAGCTAAACATAAAAAAATTGAATTTACTGGATACGCTGACGACTAACTTATAAGCTAGGGAAAATACAAAACAGCATCAACTTGGACCCACTTCTAAATGACATAAATCAATGGTGCAACTACTCTGGCGCATCCCTTTCAACCAGCAAGTGCAAACACTTGCAAATCTGCAGAAAGAAAAACTGCTGCCTCACACTGCAATCCAACAGCTCCCCCCTACAGAATGTCATTTCCCTCAAAAAACTTGGAAGTAACCAAAAACTACAAATGGAACAATCATGTAGAAAACCTCACTCTAGAACTAGCCAAAAGACTCGACTTAATCAAATGTCTATCTAGCAAAAAATTCTGCTGCAACACAACCACAATTTTATACGTGGTCAATCCATCATTATGTCAAAAATCGTACCTACTCCCAAAACCACACTAAGCAAGCTTAAAACAATTAACCAATCAGCAATAAGAATCGCTTTCAACGCCTTCCGTACAACCGTATACACGGCCGAAAAATCGCCAATACTAAAAGCATGCAATTACGCCAGCAAACTTCGAGAAATTTGCAATATGCACGGATTCCCTTTCAGCCTTACACGAGATCGGGAACACCAGAAGACAAAATTTCTACACCACCTCCATTAGGGAAATATTAAAAAAATTAAAAAAATAAAATCCTACTATTATGGTTCCCTGGGCACTGCGGGATCAAAGGAATAAATTCGCAGATACAACGGCAAAAAAAGCACACAATTTCCCACTAATCATTCAATACAACCACAACCAATCGGACATCCTTAAATACATTAAACAAAATACTTATCCTTAACATATCCTTAAGAAAAAAATTTTTAATAATGTAAATAAGTAGCTTAAGGCCTTTAGTTGCTATAGCTGTAAAATGTATAATAATAAATTATAAAATAATAATATAATAATAAAATTAAATAATAATAATAAAATTGTAAATTAAACAAAAATGCTTGGCAATATGAAATTTAATCGTCAAGATATGTTAAAAAAATTATTAGCACTAAATTTGTATACCCTTGCAGAGGGAATTATAATTTTGGTCAAAAGTGTGCAACGCAGTGAAGGAAACATATCCGACCACATAAAGTATATATATTCTTGATCAGGATCACCTCCTAAGTTGATATAAGCAAATTTGTCTGTCTGTCTCACCGTCTGTTTGTTTCTACGAATACTAGTCTCTCAGTTTTAAAGCTATCGTCTTGAAACTTTCCCTTGCACACAGTACAAAAGTCGGAACGGCAGAGATCGGCCGACTATATCCTATAGCTGCCATATAACTGAACGATCGGAAATTAGCCAACTTTCGTGTTTTTAAAGATAAAAAGTTGGAACTTTGTACAGATTATATTTTTTGGTTAGTTGATCCGACCTACCAAATTTCATAACGATCGGCCGACTATATCCTATAGCTGCCAAATAACTGAACGATCGGAAATGGTATTTGGTAAAAATACCAACTTTGGTATTTTTGAAGATAGAAGCTTGGGACTTTTTTGTAGCTTTATTGTAATAAATTGGTTATATTATGATATTCTCATAAGGATCGAGCACCTACATCCGATATTTCCAATTTTAACTGCAAAGGTATATCAACTCTCCCGCAGTTAGTTTCCTTTATTGATAGTACATGTGTTATATTGTCCAATCGTACAATGTGTAGTTGGTATGTAATTTAAATTTTATAAACGTTTAATAAACGTTTAATAAATTATAAATTTAAATAAACGTTAGTTTAAGTTTATCTATTGATAATATACACCTTGATTAGATGCTAATTGATGTTTTCTAAGCTCATCAATAATCTGATGATCAGCTGTGAACTGTCAAAGTCAACATATGTTTCAGCAGTTGATATATACAATTTTGACGCCCTTTTATTTATTGGTTGAATATTTGAATAAATAGTGCAATTTACGATTATTCTATCGTGCTTGTGACGTGTCAGTATATGTGTTACTTATAAATTGTAGTGGATTTCGAGTGTATTAACAATGTGCGGAATAGAGCGTACACCAGTCTTTCGTGATGTAGAACTTAACATATTCACCTGGATTCACTCTGGTTGCAATTGTTTGTTAAAGTGTGAATTATTATCTGTCCGAAATGTCAAAAATGAAGTGCGTAGTCCTGCGTATCTACAAGTTATTTCACTTTTTAGGAAGAATGTCAGTGTCGAAGCGCGCACTTTTCCTAGTATAGCACGGCGAAGCGATCCCCACTAAAAAGTTCTTCGTAATAGAAAGCTTTGCATTAGGAGAAGTTTGTAGCAAATATGATTGTAACGAAAAGGAGCTTTGCCAAATGGGGAAAAAATAGTAGTTTTAATAGTGGGCTTGTCCAGTAGTGGAAGAAATGCGATATAAATAAGGCAGCTTTTGAAAAAAGGAATAAAGAATGAAATGTTGGACGCCCAGAGAAAAGTATTTCAGCGTGATGCAGAATAACTCAAATCAACAAACTATCAGGCATTTCGGAGAAAGTCTCGACGGATGTATTGTTGTTGGCTGCAAGTAGCCGCTTGTATAAGGACGGAAATACATCAAGAATTGTGTCGAAGCTGAATGCTGACGAGGAGCTTACCGGGGATATTATAAGAACTGGAAGTACGGCCGGTACTGGAAGTACTAACAATGGAAACACTGCACGAAAATTTTTTCAAAATTTAGCTGTGCGCATAAAAAAGAGTAACCAAATTTTAATATTCCGATTGTCCTGCGAGCATTTTCCTGTGGACATTACTTAAACACCAATGCATTCGGATCGTACGCTATGGAAACTGCCAAAATTTTTGTTAATACAAATTTTTAATAATTTAATATTAATAATTAATTTAATTTAATTTAATAAAATTTGTAATGTTAATTTTTTAATAGTTTTTGTTTTTAATAATGTAAATACACTTGGTTTGACATGCCATCGTCTGTTCACAGAATTTTAATTTTTTTGTGTATAATGTATATAATATTTTTGTATATAATGTATATGTTACTTATTTGCTTCTTGCATAATATAAGTTATTATTCTATTTCTTACTCTTTTCTTTAGAATACAAAAAATTTAATAAAAGGCTTTTTTTAAATATAAAAAAAAATATTAAAAAAACACTATAAATTTCATTTTTGTCCACATAATGCAAAATTGAGTAACAAACCGAAAATAAAAATTGAACCGATTGAAGATATCTCTAATATTTCAGAAGTTATTAATATAATGCCGCTAGCGAGGCCTAATCGACCACTGTGGGCTGCCTACAAATTTATCTGTGTTTCTGTGGAGTGTAACTGTAAGAGTCTAGGACAGTCGAGGCAATTTTGAAGCTGATGGTTATTAACGAAACTGTTAACAATCAAATAGTGGTTAACATTTTTGCCCGTTTTTGCCCGATTTTCGGCAATACTGAAATGTTGCAGTTACTTTTATACATTCAACGTTGCTTCATGTTTGGAGCGACAACAACTGCTAACAAGCTGCTGTGCAGCAGTTCGTTTTGCAAAATATTAAAAAGGCTGAATTAAGTGATGCCCAGTAAAATAAAAGATAAACTTAGGGTTTTCTTTGGATTCATTAACACTTATTTGCCAAAATGGAACAGAATGCTCGACCGTTTCAAAGAAAAGCATGCGTAATGGCTCGTATCATCTTTAAAAAGACTTTTTTAAGATGATATTCCACGCAAAAAGCCTGGTCACAAACACTTGACTTACACTCAGGCAGGACCGAAATTAAAGCGAAAATTGGCATCTGATCTGGTCGATCAAACTGAAGATTCCATGCCACTGTTGTTGCATGCAACTTCTACAGTAAAATTTTAAAACGGGCGACTCTTCTCTACTGCAAAAAGCATTAAATAGAGAAAATATAGCTGGTATGACGAACCAATTTAGGCAGAACGAGATGACAACAATAAGTTCTGAAAATGCTTTAGCCTTTTTAATTGAAAACAATTTAATAAAACTACAATATATTAATATTACAAATACATATTATGTATATAAAAGCCAATTCAATCCTGCCCATAATGAGGTGTTAAGCTAAATACACTTTTGAAAACGAAAAATTTTGAGTCAATAAACTGATAAAAAATAAATATGTTATTTTTATATATTAAAAAAATAAAGCCAGATATATGGCATAAGTCCTTTGCATGCATGGATACGATTCTTTGAGTTCGTGTTAAAAGTATAATACCGAATGAAGTTAAAGAAATGACGAGTCACAGGCTCAGACAAGGATGTCCGTGCTTTACGGAAAACAAGTATTCAACGTAGATTATGGGATGAAATGGTTCTGAACGTAGACAACCCTAAGCAAAATGGAAGTGGCAATAGTAATGATGGAAATACCTCCAGAAGAGCTTTTGCAGATGTCGAAACATTATCAACAATTTTAAACTTTAGCGAGAACATTTTGAATAATTTTTATATCACTTTAATTGCTGCATCGTGTGAATATAAAGTATGCCCAGAAAAATTTAAAGATTTATGTATGTACGAGAACGTTCAACTTTTGCGTTCAAACTTATGATTGGTATCCAATGTCTCCAACTGTGCATAAAGTATTGGTACATGGGCACCAAATTATGGAAACCTCCGTACCTTCTCTAGGCACCTTCTGTATTGTACAATCGCAATAGGCTTTCACATGAAAGGTAAAACAGTCTCCTGAATACTATATATACAGACGTGTTCAATAGAGCGTTGGATTCCTCTAACCCACTGCATTCAAGTATAAATCTAAAGGTACGCCAAAGATTAAATTATAAAAAAGGCTACCAAGAGATGTTATAGTTTTTTTTAAATCTCCTGATAATGAGCTTCCAACAACAGAGGCACGTGTAGACAATAAAGTTAATCAGGTAGAAAAAGTAGATAATGAATTCGAAATACCCGGACTGGATTCCCTGGAGTTGGAGGAAGAGCTTTGGGAAGAATAAATTATTAACCCCTTCTGGGTATTAAGGTACTATATGGAGTTACAAAACTTAATATTAGACTATACCTTATTTTAAATTTAATTTTTCAGGTATCCAAACTTTATAACTTAACTTTATAATGCAAATTTGCTAAAAAATATATTTATTAAATACATTTAGTTTTTTTTAGTTTTACATTTTTTTAAAAATCCAAAATTCAAACTTTATGGTAATGTGGGTGGGAAGTCCGAAATCCGAAATTCTATCTTTATGTTTTAGGTATATATTCCAAGTTTGCCGCAATTTGGGACTTTTTGCCCACAGTGCAATCCCAAGTTCCAAATCTTTCCTTTTATTTTTTGACATCGTAATAGCGCAGCGCCTTTCGGTTGTGCACGCACCAAATTCTAAACGCAACTGCCTACGTTTCCCCTGCAGACAACTACAGAACACATGGCTGTGCAACCTCAGGCTGGTGCAATATTACCATTAAGATAAAATGAGTCTTCTGGCGAAATTACCGAGGCTGTGTGCCCATAAACTCATACCCACATCCACACACTGCGCCGACATTTATATATGGGTATATCTCCTCAAAAAAAAGGGGCATTTGCATGAAATTTAATTTTCAGATATATATTAACTATAGAAACAAATCCTATCTCTTATAGTCTCTGAGATCCACGCGTTAATACAGACGGACATTGCTTAATCGACTCTGCTGTTAATGCTGATCAAGAATATTTATACTTTATGGAGTCCGAAACGATTCCTTCTGTATGTAACCACCACAATATACGAGTAGCCTTGTACTCAATGAATACCGGATATAAAAATGGTTTTTGGCCAGAAAAGTAGTCAAATTTGTACGCAAAACGTACACACGTTTCACACTTAAGTTTGAGCGTAAGCTGCAAAAAACCCTGAGAGCAGGGCATCCAATGAGCGAAAAAACTTTATTTACTACTTCGTTTTTCGTTAATTCAAAAGTTTCAATGGGTACTCAAATATGCTCATTGCCCAAAGTGCCTTATTAAATTAAACAAAACTTTTCTAGCACCAGTTCTTACACAAATAAAAACTACGAAAAATTTGTTTCAACCAAATTTCTGAGAAAATTTTCTCAAATTTTTTTAAGTTTGGGCTGTCAAGTAAGGCAAAATGAGAGACCTTTTAAAAAAAATGTAAACTCTTTCATTATAATCTTTCATCATTTCTCTTACTGTAGCGGGTAAACAGACATTTCGATCAGTTTATTGGGAGAAGTTTACGCCTGCACCATAAGTAAACTCTGATTGTATCCTCCTAGAACAAGCATCTGTTACAAATGTATCCAATGGTCCCAGAGGGCTGCCTAGTGGAAGAGGAGGCGATAAAGGGACTTGAGATGGAGTATCCAATATGGACTTGGCATGGTCGGTCTGCCAGATATAACTCAAACCAACTTAAGAAAGAGGAATGAACACCTATTTTAAAAAACTTGGTCAGAAGGGTAGCGTGAAAAACTTTGTAAAGGCTTTAGAGGAGTCTGTGTAAATGGCATACACATGAAAAAAAAGGCTTTTACGCAGTGCTTAGAGAGGACCGATAAATTATTTGTAGGGGACTTTCCAGGCAAGAAACCGTGGTGGTTGGGGGATATAAAATTACAGCGACGGCGAGGCGGCGATGCGGGGCCAGTCACTGACACCCCCATCCACTTGAGCCGCTGGGGCTCCTTGTGATACCGCACAGGCAAGAGGTCCCATAGGGGGACCTCCTCCCTCCTATCTACTAATGTGCCCAAGATAATGGTATTTTTCCTGCGGCAGCTCGTGGTCCCATCCAGATTTACGGATGAAGGCTACGAGTCTGCGTGGAGCGATCTCCGCGAGGTCCGTTAGGTCCGTGAGTGCTGCTGCACCCAAGAATTTGAGTCGGCTACGCCCCAGCGCAGGGCAATAACACAGGAGTTGTGCGACTGTCTCCTCCTCTTCTACATCCCCACAGCTCCTGCTGTCCTGCTCCTGCTCCTACTGTCACAGTGTGGCACCGCCAATCTGGCCGCGTGCTCCTATTAACCAGTTTCCCATGATGGCAGTTACCTCCAGACTGCCGTCCTGTCTATTAATGGTAATAAGCATCATTGTTCGTTTCCTAGAGCGGATAGTCCATATCATGCGTGAGTACCTGCAATTTTGGAGATTCCTCCATTTCCTCCGTGCTACGCGGTCAAAGTGATCCCTGCATTTTAGTCTACATGTAGCTAAGGGAATGCCTTCTTCTTTCTCCGGGAGGAGAGGATTAGTAGTACCTGCTAGTTCGTCAGCGGTGCAATTTCCCTCGTGGTCTCTATGTCCGAGCACCCATATGAAGTGGATGTCGGTACTGTTCTGCCATCTCGTTAAAAGATCTGCGACAGTCATTTACTGTCCTGGAGTTGGATGAAAATCCGTCAAGGGCTTTGAGTGCCGCTTGACTGTCTGAGAAGATACAAATAGTTTCTTGATTGCCAGTAAGTGCTGGAGCACTAAGTGCTTCTTCGATAGCTATTACTTCCCGCTGTCTTCCATCAGCTGTTTGAGTGTGAGTGAGGGAGGAGGGCGTTCTGGTCGTGGTCCATATACGATAGGCATAACCTTAGAGAACCCTACCCCCTTTGGGCTCTCTATTGCTGCGGCTACGTGGTCTTCATTACTGAAATTATGTAGCAAAAAGAGGTTAAGGTTCTTTTTAGCGAGCATGCAGGCTCACCTTTTACCTGTTGTATTGGTTTGCAGAGCCTATACTCCGACGCCCTCAACCTAAGAATCCGATCACCAAGGATCCAGGGTTCCTGTATGAGGGCTACATCAGCTCATTCATTCATTCATTATCTGTAAGATTGTCAGGGACATTCTTAAGATTCTCCACCATAGTAACATTTGTCTCCGTCTCGGAGCTCAACAGAGCGTCTTCCTCCATTCCGGTGCCTCTAAGTGCCCCTGCCAAGTCGCTCTCCTCTTAGGTGTACCCTTACAGGATGTCCTCATCTGACATTCCTTCAGGGTGCCCCTCTTCGGTCGGCTCTTCCAAGTCTGGCTCTTGTGCGTCTGCCTCCAGCTCGATACCTCCTGTTTTGCTCTTCGCATCGGATTTGGAGATACGGACCGTCACGTGTTCGTATCCTTACTTAATCTGGTGCTCCGACCACTCCAGGGCTTTCACGGTCTCCTCGTTGAGGACGTGGGGACGACCTGCCTCCGCAGTCCTACCGCCTTCTCAACCTTGGCGACTCTCCAGTCCGCCGTGGGAAGCTTCGGATTGCACATCGTGCGCATCGTCAGGATGGTTTTAGGGTCGACTAGCTTTTCGGTGAGCCATACTCGCGCCCTCGGTTTACTTGGGATCTTCTCCCAGTCAACCGCCACCAGCTTTGCCCCGGAAAACTTTACAAGCTTTCGCTTGTTAGTCATTACAAATCGCGCGTCTTGGCAGGCAATTACCTTAACGCTACCCTGATACCATCCTGCTTCTTCACATTCTGGTGGGGGTCCCCCGCCCTGTAGCATCTCCTCCACGAAGCGCCCATGAAACTCGTTAACCACTCGTCGCCAAAGTTCATTGGGGATGAGCCCATCTTTGGATCCCTTGTCCAGGACTCCAATAAGGGTTCTTCCTCTTTCGGAAGATCTCGGCCTTTTTGCGCTTCGCACGTTCTCCTTGGCAGGATCTAACCCAGCAAGTTTCTTCGGCTCTAGCCTCACACCCGCCTTTTTTCGGTTCCTGATATATTTCGGAATATAACTTTAAAGCTTTCATTGGATTCTATATGCACGACGAGCTTTAGCGGTTCAAACGGAGTAAATTATTGGAATTACAAAAAAATTCAACCGATACTATTAACGCCCGCGGCGTTTGACCATTTTTTGACCAGCCTAGCACAGGCTAAATCACTCGGCTCCACGTTCAGCTTATCTACGACAAGCTTGCACAGTGCATCCGGTTTAGTTGACGTCACGAGAGAACAAGAGAACAAATATTATATTAAGTATTCTTTATTAAAAATCTTATTTAAGCTATATCTCCTTAAGTCTGTGAGCTCCTCGGAAAGACACAATCAGACGGACTTATGGTAGGTGATTTTTGCGATGTACAATTCTGACCAAAGCAACTATGTCCAAATAATTAGATTTGTTAAATTTACTTTTTTTTCAGTGCTGATGAAGGGTTTGACGGAACTTATGCCACGAACGTAGTTGTACGAAGTAATGGAAGCTGCCTTTATGTACCTCCTGGAATATTTAAATCAACTTGCAAAATTGATATCACATGGTTTCCTTTTGACGATCAACGATGCGAAATGAAGTTCGGTTCTTGGACTTACGATGGTTTTCAAGTGAGTGAATAAACATTTTTATATACATCGAGAAAATGCCTAGTAACTACGTTGATGCAAAAATGTATTTATAAAATGTAAGCTAGATAAAAACTTTGGCAATATGCTTAGCAGCATGTAATAATAAAAGAATTTCGAACGTTTATTAAAAACACTGAAAGTTTTCATAACAAATTCTAAAAAAATTAAAGTCATCATTATTTTTTTAGTGAAATTTATGTTAGCCTATATTTTTTTTTGATTTATTAATACTAAGTGCCCTAACGGAAAAAAAAAGAAGAAGGAATGATCGGAAGAAGATGCGTGTCGGAAAAGAAGAGAGAAAAGAAGAGAGAAAAGAAGAGCGAAAGCAAAAAGTGTAGTTTGATTTTTTTCCTTTTTTGTTGGTTGGAGTGAAAGATAAACAAAAGATAGTACAGTGGTATTGATCAGAATTTTGTTCAACAAAAAAAAAAAAATAAATGAAAAAGTTTCTTTCAAAATTTAAAAATTTATAATTTGATGCAATACAGAAAATGGAAAATTTCTAAACAATTTGAAACATAACCCCTAATCCACACCTACAGCCACCAACGCCAAGATGTCGACCTTTTCGCCGAGGAAAAACGTAAGTCAGAAATTTTCCATTGTCGTTGAAGAGACAAGAAGATATTGAATTGAGGTTTAAGTTTAGTTGAATTAAAGAAGTTAATTTACTGTGAATTTATATGTTTAGTTTTCCTTTTATTTTCCCACCGTACGCTCAACCTTAGATAACAAACAAAACTGAGAAAGAAAAATTTGAACAAATTAATTTCCTTAAACTATGTTTAGTGTTTAGTTTTCCTTTTATTTTCCCACCGTACGCTCAACCTTAGATAACAAACAAAGCTGAGAAAGAAAAATTTGAACAAATTAATTTCCCTAAACTATAAACAACCATGCAGCCTAAATTTATTAGAAAATTACGTAGGAATTTATTAGAATACAAAATGCAAATACGTTATTAAAAAAAAAAAAAAAAATACAATATTAATAATTAAACTAACTAAATAAATAAAATAAGAAATTTTCTTAGGATTAGTAATTTTTCTTTAGTACTTTGTAAAATTGATAGGATAAATACTACTTTACTTTAGGATAGGATACTTTGTAAAATTGATAGCTATGTTGTTGAAGGACTTTAAATGAGATTATAATGAATAAAATGTTACTGTAAATTTAACTGAAGAACTTCGCCAATGAATCCTCGGGTGTAGAGGGGGAAAAGGGGCCACAAGAGTGACACTCTTCTGCTGTGGCCAAGGTAGGGTTGGGGAATTTAGAGAAAGGACACACCAACAGCAGTGATCCTTCATGGAATCTCTCGAATCTTATTTCTGTCCTGGTTCCAATTTTTCTTTCGAATTTTATGATCGCGAATACCGGCTTAGATCTCTAGCGGAGATTAAACACGTCTCTCTGTCGCAGCACGCAACCTTTCTTATACGCCAAACTACTATTATCCGACGTTGCAACTTCGGAAGGACCTGTCCCAGCAAGACCACCACCCCCCAAGCCGACGAGCTAGAGCCGGATCCTTTCAGCGTGCCCGCGAGCACAGGTCCTCCTTCTGTCCATACCCCGTTGCACGTTACAGTAATAATATTATTATTATTAGATAATAATAATTTAGGAAATAAGTGGCGCCCAACATGGAGGCCTTCCTAAGGACAAAAATAAGGATAACTTCCACAGAAACTCAACGATCATTAGATTCGAAATCTGTATTACTTTTTTTTTTCAATTTTCAACAAATTTGCTTCTCTTGACTTTGAATTGTTTGAGAATTTTAAATCAGAAGACTCTGGTGTTCTGAGGGTCCGAAATTCATTTCAGGAGCAGAGATTTGCCCATCAGTCATCTGTCATGGAACTCAGTGCAAGGATCACAGAAAACGACAAACTTCGGTTTTGTCTCTGACCTGTTACTGAGGTACCATCCTAATCAATTAGAAGCTTGTCTAGAGGCTCATACGAATAGGAATATAGAGACGTTCTAACAGAGAGATGTCCTAACCACGTGTGACTTCTGGGAGAGTCTAATTTCTCTCCTTTTCTGAGAGGGTAAACATTTTGGTTGTGATGCATCAGGAAAACCACATAGATCGGTTCTACATCGTATTGGGTCCGATGCAACATAAATGAAAGAATTACTGCTCTCCCTAAACAGCTCTAAACAGCCTAGAAACCTTAAGTTTTCAGGGCCTATTTCTAAAAAAAAAAAAACATTTGAGAGATTCGGTTAAAATTAAATTTCACCCGACATTCGAGGATTTCAGAAGCGAAGTTCAGTTAGTTGTACCATTTCGTACTTTTTTCGATTTGACAGAGGTTAGGATAGATCATTAGGGAATAGGAAAAATAAAATTGTTACAAACTATAAACATTACTTAGTCATGATGGGCTTGGATAGATCACCCGACCGTGGCTCTCAAAAAGCGCCAAAACTAGGTCAACTTTGCAAAAACGAAATCAAATCCGCAGCCGAACTTTTTGAAACCACTTGTCATCACGAGTTCCACAAGAAATGCATCAATGCGCATTTTAGAAAAAGCGACAATTGCCCTGTATGCAAGAGTATCTGCAGGCCGGTAGTCGAAGGTCTTCAAACGCGATCTCAATCAAGATCCCGTCAGACAGAGAGTAGCCAGGAAAGGACACCTACTGACGACATCCCTAGCACTTCCCGAAAAACTGAGGCAGCTAACCTGAGGAACAACGATCCAGCCAGCATGGCAAATGCAATTACACTGCTAGCTATGGAGAGGAGACTGCTCACCATATTGACGGAGAAGATGGCCGAACTGGTGCAAACGTCCATGTTAGACAGTATGGAAAGACTGATAGCAACGCCTGCCAACTCCGCCGTGAGCAGGGAAGTTAGATCATCCCCGAGGTTAGAGAACATACAGCAACCGAACGTAGAAGAAACCATGGCTCCCACCACAATACCGACAATGCCAGCGGGATGCGCTATGTCTCCCCAACGAAGCACAATATCCGATCTAAGAATACGACCAGACAAAGTGGGACATATCCTAAATGGGTGGAAGCTCAAGTTCTCCGGAACCGGCGTGCCGATAGACGATTTCATCTACCGTGTGGAGGCACTGACTCATCAAACACTGGATGGGAATTTCGCGGTGTTGTGCCGCAACGTCAGCGTGTTATTTGAAGGTAAGGCTACGGAATTCTATTGGAGATATCACAAGTCCGTAGCTGAGGTCCGATGGGATCGGTTATGTTCAGCGCTCCGCTTACAATTTCGTCAAAACCGGGACGACGTAGATGTAGAAGAATTGATAAGAAACAGGAAACAAAAGCCAAACGAATCTTTTGACGCATTCTACGACAGTATAAACGTAATGATTGATCAATTACAAACGCCTTGGTCCACTCGCAAGTTAGTTCGCATACTTAAGAACAATTTGCGACCAGAAATACGTCATGAAATTCTGAATGTCGAGGCGGTAACGGTTCAGGAGCTCAGAGAGATTTGTCGACGGCGAGAAGCATTCCTGGAAGATGTCAACCGATCTCATGGCTATAACAGAGTAACTCCATTCCGGCGGGAAGTCGCGGAACTAGTCGACGAACCTGTTGCGGAAAACAGCTCTGAGGTTGGAATTGAAGCAGATATCGAAGCACTCAGCCTGGTATGCTGGAATTGCCACCACGAAGGACACCGATATCAAGACTGTCTGGAGGAAAAACGAGTGTTTTGCTACGGCTGTGGTGCAGCCAACACCTACAAACCGAACTGTACGAGGTGTTCAAAAAACGTAAAGCTCGGTAGTTCGAAGTCGGCGTACAGACCGAGGACCTCGAATGCCGCACACAACCAGACAACAATGACAGAGTAAATAGGAACGAGCCAAGAGGCATTCCCGGACCCACACCGGACGTCACACAAAGTAATGAAAGTTTATTACTACACCAGAAAAGACAAACTTTACCTAAGAGGACAAAACTAGAAAAATTACCTGAGCCTCCCATTAGTTTGCGAAAGGACCGCAGATCGAGAAGGATTAAAACATATTGGAAGTATATCGAAAAGTGTAAGAACGGATTGAGACACATATGCTCTGTTCCTTCTAGTAAAAGAGATTTTCGTCCGTTTTTGCCAGTTTAACTTTTAGATCGCACCGTTTATGGACTTCTTGATTCAGGAGCTTCGATAAGTTGTATCGGGGATAAGCTAGCAGCGGAAGTAATGGAGATGAAGAACACTTACAAGTCGGTGAACATCAATGCCAGTACCGCAGATGGAAAAGCACAACGGATAACTGCAAACTTACAACCAACGTGGTATACAACAACATCAGCAAGCCGGTAGAGTTATACATAGTACCGTCTCTCAAGCAAGATCTATACCTAGGGATCGATTTTTGGAGGGCATACGATCTTTTGCCTAGAAGCTTACAGGTAGGCGAGGTAGACGTTAAAGAGGGCAACGTTAGCAAAAGTGTCAAGCTGAGAGAGGATCACCACGACCTGACTGAAGAACAGAATCTAAAACTCAATATCGCTATTAACTGTTTCCCCTCATTTACACAAGAAGGCTTAGGAAAGACTCACCTGATAAAGCACACAATTGATGTAGGGGATGCCAAACCTATCAAGCAAAGGCACTTCCCTGTTTCTCCGGCTGTGGAGAAAAATATGTATGTAGAGATTGATCGCATGCTACAGCTAGGAGTGATTGAAGAGTCAGAAAGCGCCTGGTCTTCGCCAATTGTGATGGTTACAAAGCCAGGTAAAGTGAGACTTTGTTTAGACTGTCGTAAGGTTAACAGTCACACTATAAAGGACGCTTACCCACTTCCTCAAATCAGTGGGATATTGAGTAGGCTACCAAAAGCCGAATACATCACAAGTCTGGATTTAAAGGATGCATATTGGCAGGTCCCGCTCGATGTCGAGTCCCGTGACAAGACTGCTTTCACAGTCCCGGGACGACCATTGTATCAATTTACGGTTATGTCGTTCGGATTATGCAATGCAACAAGCACCATGTCCCGTCTTATGGACAAGGTTGTCCCAGCGCATCTGAAGGATAGAGTATTCATTTACTTGGATGATCTGTTGGTGGTCTCACCGAGTTTTGAGAGTCACTTAGAAGTATTAAAGGAGATAGCACATCATTTAAAACGAGCCGGGTTGACAATCAATGTATCAAAGAGCCATTTTTGCAAGAAAAGAGTCAAATACTTGGGGCACATCATTGGGGATGGGGGAATACGAACAGATCCCGAGAAAGTCAAAGCCATTACAGACTTTTCTATACCTAAAACCTTGCGCGCATTGCGTAGTTTCATGGGCCTATGTGGCTGGTACAGCAAGTTGTGGCAAACTTTGCAGCGCTGTCCGCTCCACTAACTGATCTAATGACGACGAAGCGAAGATTCAGTATGACTCCGGAAGCGCTGAAAGCTTTCGAAGTGCCTAAAAGCCGATTTTGCGAAGCGCCTGTGTTATGCAATCCGGATTTCAACAAGCCGTTCGCCATTCATTGCGACGCTAGCAAGACTGGCGTTGGAGCTGTGCTAGTTCAGGAGACTGACGATGGGGACGAGAGACCAGTGGCATTTGTTTCTAAAAAGTTAAATAAAGCCCAACGAAACTATACGGTGACCGAACAGGAATGCCTGGCCGCTATTGTAGCTCTCAAACAGTACAGAGCCTATGTCGAGGGGCATCCCTTCAAAATAGTCACCGACCACGCTTCCCTTAAGTGGTTAATGTCGAATAGGGACTTAAGTTCAAGTCTGGGGAGATGGGCAATAGCTTTACAAAGATTCCAATTTAGCATCGAACATAGGAAAGGGTCGCTGCACATCGTGCCAGACTCCCTGTCACGCGTGAATGAGGATGAGGTCGCAGTTATAGATTTGCAAGAAGGTTTGCTAGTTGATCTGAAATCAGAACATTTTTCGTCAACAGAGTACAAGGATCTTGTAGCCAGGGTGTCGGCGAACAAAATAAACTTTCCAGATCTTAAGGTAGAAGATGGTTTCGTGTATAGAAAGATGTGTCATCTGACGGGAGAACAGGTTCACGATACCTACGCTTGGAAGCTGTGGATACCTCGAGAAATGATACCAGAAGTTCTTTCCCAAGCACATGACAGTCCGCTAGCTTCCCACTGCGGAATACATAAGACGTTGGAGCGTTTGAGAAGATATTACTTCTGGCCTCATTTAGTATCCGATGTAAAAGCCTATATCAATGCATGCGAGACGTGCAAAGCGATTAAAGCTGCCAACCATGTGATGAGGCCACCACTAGGAAAAGCTGTTGAAACAACAAGGTTCTTTCAGCGACTTTTCATCGATTTTCTGGGTCCGTATTCCCGCTCGAGAAGTGGAAACATCGGGATATTTATCGTCTTAGATCATTATTCTAAATTCGTCTTCTTAAAACCCGTGAAAAAGATAAACGCAGACATCGTGATTAAATATTTAGAAGGTGAACTCTTTATGACCTTTGGCGTCCCCGAAACTATTGTGTCGGACAACGGTTCCCAATTCCGATCGGTAGCGTTCCAGAAACTCCTTCGCCAATTCGGAATTTCTCACACCTTAACAGCCGTTCATTCACCCCAAGCCAATGCCTCCGAGCGAGTGAATCGATCCATCATCGTGGGAATAAGGGCTTACGTATGTCCCGATCAAAGGAACTGGGATGAGGGTTTGAGCAAAATTTGTTGTGCTCTGCGCTCTTCTATTCATTCTAGTATTGGAACCACCCCATATTATATGGCATTCGGGCAACAGATGGTGACTTCCGGCAATACGTATTCCCTGTTGAGGAAGCTAAACATGCTAGACGATCGGTCTGTGATGTATAACCGACAGGATTCGTTCGAGTTAATCCGAGAAGAAGCCACCAAACAGCTGCAGAAGGCGCACGAGCGCAACGAAAATCGTTACAATTTGCGCTCACGAGTAGTAACTTTCAGCGAAGGGCAGGAAGTCTTTCGTCGCAACTTTAAACAAAGCTGTTTCAAAGCAGGGTTCAACTCAAAGTTAGGTCCGGCGTTTATCAAAGCACGCGTAAGGAAGAAGATCGGTAAGTCCTACTACGAGCTAGAGGATTTGCAAGGCCAAAGGATAGGAGTCTACCATGCCAAGGATATACGTCAATAGCGTCCCTTCAGGCGGTATCAGCCTAGGGTCTACATTGGAATACCCTAGTCTGATTGTGGGCGGGGGAGTTTGTAACGGCGCCTGAAGCGACCTATACATAAAGAAATCGAAGAGTCGTATTTGAATTTAACCGTCGATAAATAAAAAAAAAATATCCCATTTATCGAGGGATGCCACGTAGGCGAATCATCGGCCAGCTGATCGAGAATTGATCTGGACTGGTCAGTCTAAGAGAGGGTAAGAAATGGCGTGGGAGAAGGCAGCCGGTCTTTTCAATTTGGAACTCACGACAAGTCGGACGTGCAAAGAGAAAAAATAAAACTCTTCCTTTTCTTTTGTCCGTTTCCACGCGGGTTAAATCTGGCACGCGGTCGCACAATTGCGGCATCGGGCTCGGAAAAGCCGAAAAAGAAAACTGCCAATCGGAGCCGCGGGATCGTTGACGAGTGCAAGTGGCTAACCGGCGAGTGCAAGAGGCTAACCTGCAGCAGCCACAAAAGTGGCCCAGGAACACGCGGTCACGCGGTGCCGGACCAGAGCGACCAATCCCGTTAATCCAATTCCGACCAGAGCTACGCTGAAAACTTGGCCAGGAGAACGAGAAACCTGACGCACGGGGCCCACGTTTTCCCGCAACCCCGAAGAGATCCTCTCGGGGAAAAACCTCTTGGGAAAGCGGGCCTCGTCACTGAAAAGCTACCCGGAGTCCCGCACGTGTAGAGCGGGAGAGCGAGAGAAATCCACGTGGGACCGCTGAGCCCAGAGATAAAAGGAGGAACATCGGAGAGAAGCGAATTGGAAAAACCGATGAGAAGCTCGGACTAAGAAGGACGGCAAAATCCACACGTGTTCCGCGAAGAGGAGAAGCAGAAAAAGATGAAAACGAATAAAGATTAGTGGACTCGAATAAAGTCAAATAAAGTTTAGTGGACGAAGGAAGTGGCCGATAAGTGAAAAGCGGCAGAAAAAGCGAAAAGAGACCACGTGGTGAATAGGAAAAGAAGCCAAGATCATGGAGAATTAGCAAAGAGTTTAAGTTAGAAAGAAATATCATCATTAAAGGAAATGTGGAAAAGAAAAGAGTGAATTAAGAAATAGTTAAATGAAGCCTAAGTTGACGCTAGTGTTAAGTGAAAAAAATAAAAATGAAGAAATATGAAGTTTAAAGAAAAAAAAATAAACAAGAAAGGAAAGCTAACTTCGGGCGGAGCCGAAGTTTATATACCCTTGCAGTTAAAACCGGATATATATCGCAAACATCGGATATAGTTGGCCGATCCTTATGAAAATATGATAATATAACCCAATTTAATATAATACAAAAACCAAACCTAAAAATATCCCAAACTTCTATCTTCAAAAACACAAAACTTGGGTAATTTCCGATCGTTCAGTTATATAGCAGCTATAGGATATAGTCGGCCGATCCTTATGAAATTTAGTAGGTTGGATCAACTGACCAAAAATAGAATCTGTACTAAATTCCACCTTTCTATCTTCAAAAACACGAAAGTTGGGTCATTTCCGATCGTTCAGTTATATGGCAGCTATAGGATATAGTCGGCCGATCCTTATGAAATTTAGCATGTCGTAATGTTTTGCCAAAAAATGCTCTCATGTCAAATTTGAACTCTCTAACTTTAAAAACGTCAAAGTTATACCATTTCCGATCAATCAGTTATATGGCAGCTATAGGATACAGTCGGCAGATCCGGGCCGTTCCGACTTATATACTGCGTGCAAAAGAAAAAAGGGTGTGTGCAAAGTTTCAAGACGATAGCTTCAAAACTGAGAGACTAGTTCGCGTAGAAACGGACAGACAGACGGACAGACAGAGAAGGGTATAATAATGATGACTTACATTTTTTATTAAATAATTTTGCTTAAATTTTTTCTAAATTTTTATACCCTTGCAGAGGGTATTATAATTTTGTCCAAAAGTGTGCAACGCAGTGAAGGAGACATCTCCGACCCTATAAAGTATATATATTCTTGATCAGGATCACCTCCTGAGTTGATATGAGCATGTCCGTCTGTCCGTCTGTCTGTTTGTCTGTCTGTCCGTTTCTACGCGAACTAGTCTCTCAGTTTTGAAGCTATCGTCTTGAAACTTTGCACACACCCTTCTTTCCTTTGCACGCAGTATATAAGTCGGAACGGCCCGGATCAGCCGACTATATCCTATAGCTGCCATATAACTGATTGATCGGAAATGGTATAACTTTGGTGTTTTTAGAGTTAGAGAGTTCAAATTTGACAAGAGAGCTGTTTTTAGCAAACCATTACGACCTACCGAATTTCATAAGAATCGGCCGACTATATTTTATAGCTGCCATATAACTGAACCATCGGAAATGACCCAACTTTCGTTTTTTTGAAGATAGAAAGCTGGAACTTGGTACAGATTATATTTTTGGTCATTTAATCCAACCGACGAAATTTCATTAGGATCGGCCGACTATATCCTATAGCTGCCATTTAACTGAACGATCGGAAATGGTATTTGGTAGAAATGTCAACATTCGTATTTTTAAAGATAGAAGCTTGGGACTTTTTTTTTTAGATTTTTTATTGTAATTAATTGGTTTTATTATGATGTAATCATAAGGATCGGCCAACTATATCCGATGTTTGCGATATATATCCAGTTTTAACTGCAAGGGTATATCAACTTCGGCTCCGCCCGAAGTTAGCTTTGCTTTCTTGTTTTTTTAGTGAAATTTATGTTAGCCTATATTTTTTTTTGATTTATTAATACTAAGTGCCCTAACGGAAAAAAAAAGAAGAAGGAATGATCGGAAGAAGATGCGTGTCGGAAAAGAAGAGAGAAAAGAAGAGCGAAAGCAAAAAGTGTAGTTTGATTTTTTTTCTTTTTTTATTGGTTGGAGTGAAAGATAAACAAAAGATAGTACAGTGGTATTGATCAGAACTTTGTTCAACAAAAAAAAAAAAAATAAATGAAAAAGTTTCTTTCAAAATTTAAAAATTTATAATTTGATGCAATACAGAAAATGGAAAATGTCTAAACAATTTGAAACATAACCCCTAATCCACACCTACAGCCACCAACGCCAAGAGGTCGACCTTTTCGCCGAGGAAAAACGTAAGTCAGAAATTTTCCATTGTCGTTGAAGAGACAAGAAGATATTGAATTGAGGTTTAAGTTTAGTTGAATTAAAGAAGTTAATTTACTGTGAATTTATATGTTTAGTTTTCCTTTTATTTTCCCACCGTACGCTCAACCTTAGATAACAAACAAAACTGAGAAAGAAAAATTTGAACAAATTAATTTCCCTAAACTATGAACACCCATGCAGCCTAAATTTATTAGAAAATTACGTAGGAATTTATTAGAATACAAAAATGCAAATACGTTATTAGAAAAAAAAAATACAATATTAATAATTAAACTAACTAAATAAATAAAATAAGAAATTTTCTTAGGATTAGTAAATTTTGCTTTAGCACTTTGTAAAATTGATAGGATAAATACTACTTTACTTTAGGATAGGATACTTTGTAAAATTGATAGTTATGTTGTTTAAGGACTTTAAATGAGATTATAATGAATAAAATGTTACTGTAAATTTAACTGAAGAACTTCGCCAATGAATCCTCGGGTGTAGAGGGGGAAAAGGGGCCACAAGAGTGACACTCTTCTGCTGTGGCCAAGGTAGGGTTGGGGAATTTAGAGAAAGGACACACCAACAGCAGTGATCCTTCATGGAATCTCTCGAATCTTATTTCTGTCCTGGTTCCAATTTTTCTTTCGAATTTTATGATCGCGAATACCGGCTTAGATCTCTAGCGGAGATTAAACACGTCTCTCTGTCGCAGCACGCAACCTTTCTTATACGCCAAATTACTATTATCCGACGTTGCAACTTCGGAAGGACCTGTCCCAGCAAGACCACCACCCCCCAAGCCGACGAGCTAGAGCCGGATCCTTTCAGCGTGCCCGCGAGCACAGGTCCTCCTTCTGTCCATACCCCGTTGCACGTTACATTATTTCAATTGTATTGATGTCTAGATTGGGTACTAGTGCATTTATATTAAAGGCACCGATTAAAGTCAAAGGCAAGAGACAAAACGTCAATAGAAGGTATGTAAAGGTGTATTTTACAGAGATTTGCAAAGATTTCAGTTCAGTCCCATTGTTTAGACTTCAGGTCTCTCAAAAAATGCAGTCTTGTCATTCCTTTCTCTTCCATGCAATGAATGGAATCGTTAAAGCTCCCCTTTATATACGTAAGCAAATATGTTAAGTTTTTCAAAAGATAAGCTCAGTTCGAGCTGCTTACTAAAAAACTACGATTTTCCCTTGCCAAAACAACCATGTTTTAATCCTAAGTAAATTTATTGTTTGCATTGGTTGGTTTGCATTCCCACGCAGAAAATACGCAATGGTCCCTAAGACCTTTCATAAAGAGGTAGAGAGCGCGAGAGCCATTTGGATTGCTCCATCCATGGTTTTTAGCTTCCAGTCCAGTTTCCTGTCTAATGTAATTGCTATGTACTTGGCGTTAACACTAAGGGTAAGAGTTTCTCCTGATAGCTTTGGAAGCCTTAAACTTTAAAGCTTGTAATTCGTAGTGAATTTTGTTTTGGATGATTTTACTCCTAGCCCTTTTTTATCTGCCCATGCTAAGTTAATCCGTCATGCGGTCGCACAGAGTCTGCAGAGAATTTTTCAGTGAAGGCAATTGCTACATCATTCGCATAGGCAAAACCTTTGCAGCTAACACCCTCTAAGGATCGTATAACTATAGTTGGTTGTTTGCCGTCACATTCAACAGTAGAGGGAGTTCAACACCTCCTGGCGGAGTGCCTCTCCTAACGAATCTCTGAATAGGATCTTCTCATAGTATCGCCCCAACACTCCTGTTGACAAGGATCTGCCTTATCAAGTGCATGAATTGATCGTCTACCCCTAGTACGCGCTGACGTTGGTTATTGAACTTTGCAGGAGGTTGTTGAAAGTACCTTCGATGTCTAAAAAAGCAATAAGGATATTCGTTGTGATCCCGAGGAAAACCGTTACGAAATCCCGAAATGTCGTTTGAGTTGTATGTAAGATAGATATGGAGTCTATTGAGCCTTTCCATCGGCTTGAGGACATACATTGTTTTATGCCGCCGGACACACCGCTGTTAGCGTCCCCACCTTCCCCCACCTGTAAGCATCTGCACCTGTTAGCGTGCAGATCTTCCATTTTGTTAACTTTCCTTGTTGGAGGTTTCCCAGGGGATCTTACCAGTTTTATCGGCTTTACAGAGCCGATAATCCGAAGCCCCCAAAACCAAGAATCCTTGATTCCTGAATGAGGGCCACATCAGCTCCACTCTTAGCGAGATGGAGTAGGAGGGCAGCTGATGCCGCCTTTCTGTGGTGGAGGCATATCTGCAAGATTGCCAGAGACGTTCTGGGATTCTCTTACACAAAACCTCTGCTTCCATCTCGGAGCTCAGAAGAGGGTTGTTTATTTTTGTTCGCCTGGCGCACTTTGCGATATCTCCTTTTTAGAGGTGTCTACTCCAGCCGGCTTCTTCGGCTCGAATAAAACTTTGACGCTGAATTCTAAACGCTGCACAGTGGTCGAGCTTGTATGGAACCACTGTGCGCTGTCAAGAAAACTTGGCAACATGAATATCCACTGAAAAAGATACTACAATAAGCTGCACTATATGCAATGATACCAATTTGCAATATCAATAACGTAATAATAATTCACATCTACATTTTTACCAATGTAGTTAAGAAATCGTGTAGTGATTCATCGAATAAAACCACAGATGTTAATTCAACTGGCATGTCAATTTACTGGCTATCTGGATTTACTTTGTGCAAGGCTTTTCTCACCTCCTTTTAAGGGAAAGGTCGATATTTTTTTGTGCGCAATGCGTTTTTTTAAATTATTGCCGTAAACCGGTGTTTACATACATATTCGACAATAAAGTTCTGAGAAATATCAGCTCTAACGTAAGCCGTATCGCTTTTCGATTGTTGTGATATATTTGGAGGCGAATTAGGAATTTATTTAACTACAATTCCAAGCATAGCTCATCTCTGCTTCCTGCTCTTCTTTTGTTATTTTCCTTCGTGTGCAATAGAGGTCTTATCTCTATTTCTGCAAATTTTTTTGCTCTCTCCAAAGCTGTCGCTTCAGCTCTTATTTGGCACAGTGGTTCAAGGTATAGTGTTTTTTTAACTTTTTATACATTTTTTTATATTATTATTAATTAATACGGAATTTAAACTGGTCTGTTCGATGAAGTCTTGGAACAAGACAATCTTCTTATTCCACCCTATCACCCATTGCTGGCTATGTGAAAGCGGAGCACACACCAAGTGTAACGGGTTCACTGCCTCAGTTTCGGATGCCATTTTCCGTAGGTCTGGTTTACATTATTTTTGTGATAATTGTCGTGCTGTCCAAGACGAAATGAGGTCTTTCATGAGACAGACTAAGAATGGATTTAAAGAGTTGATCACTGGTTTTTGTAAAATCAATGACCAGCTCTGTGCGCTTGACATGAGTCACCTAAGCGTAAGAAATCCGCTGTTTGTGATCCGCCTCAGCCTCCTCAGCCAACATTAACGGAGCCGTTCTATCCCTGGCCACCCCAAGGGATAGAACTGAGAACAATTTGCCGTACGAATTTCTCGGGGAAAATGAGCAATTGTCCGATATTTCCTCCATGACATCCTCTTAAGTAATATCACAGGTCCTAGTGAATGAAACCTCCGTTAGAGTCACCCAAAAGGGTATTTCACAGTCCGGACCACCGGCACCGACTGATGGTGCAGTTCTCTTACCTGCGACACCAAAACCGTTACAGGTGATTCCTCCATCGAAAAATATATTTGATTCTTGGTTCTTGATTAGTTTAAATATACTTATATGAGGCGCACGTCTTCTTTCAAGATTCGTGTGCCTGCGCTGATGTTCAAGACGATTTGTTTACCAGTTTTTGGCCAGAGAAAATTTTCGTCCAAGAACATCAGTCTAGTACTCTAAAGAAAAAAGTTTTAAAACCAGTGGGAGTGAAGCTTCTCCATATCGAAACTTAGGACCAACCTTCCATCTCTTCTTCGTCTATAAACCCATAAAACTAATATCGTTATTAACACTATTCTATCAGATTACTAGGGCGCTATGTAGCAAACTCCCAAAACTATATTCTGATAGAATATAGAAACTTTACAGAAACGAAGGGGGAAGGTGGAGTCCTCATTTCGGTTGACTCCCAACTTGCTTCTGAAGAGGTGAAATCACAAAAGCTTGAGGACATAGAATTTATTAGACCCTTGCAGAGGGCATTATTATTTTGTTTAAAAGTGTGCAACGCAGTGAAGAAGACATCTTTGCCCCTATAAAGTATATATATTCTTGATCAGGATCACCTCCTGAGTTGATATGAGCATGTCCGTCTGTCTGTTTCTACGCAAGCTAGTCTCTCAGTTTTAAAGCTATCGTCTTGAAACATTGCACACACCCTTCTTTCCTTTGCACGCAGCTTATAAGCCGGAACGGCCCGGATCGGCCGACTATATCCTATAGCTGCCATATAACTGAACGATCGGAAATGACCCAACTTTCATGTATTTTAAGATAGAAAGCTGGAACTTAGTACAGATTATATGTTTGGTCAGATTATCCGACCTACCAAATTTCATAACGATCAGTCGACTATATCTTATAGCTGCCATATAACTGAATGATCGGAAATGGTTTTTGGTAGAAATACAAACTTTGGTATTATTGAAGATAGAAGTTTGGGACTTTTTTTGGGACTCTCATAAGGATCGGCCAACTACATCCGATGTTTGCGATATATATCCGGTTTTAGCTGCAAGGGTATATCAACTTCGGCTCCGCCCGAAGTTAACTTTCCTTTCTTGTTAATTTTATGACTGATTGTGACTGATGACCATGACTTCACCGCGGGCGTGTTTGACATGTCCCTAGGTCAAATTAACCATGTTAGAAATTCGTTAGGTTGGCTTTTAGACTTATGTTTTGTATCTGATCCTGATGGTACCACTCTCTCCAGAGCTTTCCCCCTTTTAACCCCAAAGGATCCATATCACCCCACGCTTGAGGCTTCAATCGTTTCAATTTCTGGTACCGATCACGAGTTTCCATGGATGGCAAATAAAATTGTTTTTACTGTACTTTAAATACGATTTTTGACTTATGTATGCCGCGGAAATATCCGTCCGCTTCAACAAATCCTCCTTGGTTTACAAGGTGACTCACGAAACTCAAAAATACTTAAATATAAAAAAAACTGCAGTAGTATAGATTTTTCTAGATATTTACTAGCTCAGTCAAATTTTTCTGTGCATAACGCTGAATGTTACAGGAATTATATTCGCCTCTGCCGGATACAATTTACTCAGTATCCAAAGCAGTTTTATATCTTTATAAACACTAAACGTAGTCATGTATCTTTTCACCTCTGCTTACGTTTGAAAAATTCATCTGCGACCTCTGATCAGGCTATCGCCGATCTATTCGAAAAATTGTTTCAAACAACTTATTCTTCGCCTAAAATGACTGATCAGCCTTACGCATACAACATTTAATCATCAAATCTTATTTTCTGTCCGTTATTGTCCGAGAATAGCTTATTATCTGATCTTCTAAGGTTCAAACCTGTTTATTCGTCAGGCCCCGATGAAGTACCAGGCTAAGTGCTAAAATACTCTGTGCAAACCTCTGCATAGATTTTTCAACTTATCTTCGAAAACCTAGATTACCTCCTTTAAGTGGAGTGAATCTTTTATAATTCCCTTACATAAAAACGGGAAAACTTCCGATGCTGCCAACGACAGAGGCATCTCTAAATTGTCGGCAATTCCAAAGTTATTTGAAAAATTAATTACTCCCCATTTGCAACACCTTTGCTCTTCGATCATCTCTTCTTGCCAGCATGGTTTATTAAGAGTCGTTCCACCACCACGAATTTATTGGAGTTGACATCCTTTGTCATAGATGGCTTTCGTAAGGGACTTCAGCAAAGCATTTGACTAAGTCAATCACTTCTTCTTGTTGAGTTAACTGAATATGCTGGGATTTTCCACAGACATCTTAACGTAAATCTCTAGCTACTTAGATGGAAGAACACGAAAAGTCTTATATAAAAACATACATTTCCGTTAGGTCCGTGCTACATCTGGTGTCCCTTAAGGAAGTGAACTCGCACCGTTATTATTTACTTTTTTTATTAATGACTTGACCTCTGCTTTAACGATCTCTCTAGTTCTTACGTTTGCAGATGATTTAAAGCTTTGTCTTCATTACAAATTCATCTCTGCCCAATGCAGTCTTCAGTCTGATCCTGAAAATTTTCAAAAATGGTGTTTAGCTAACGATTTAAAACTTAATGGATCAAAATGCAAGCTTATGTCTTTTTATCGGTCTTGCCCTCTGCGAGCTACGTATACTCTGTATGGGATTGCCATAGAAAAATTAAATCAGGCTAATGATCTTGATGAGTAATGAGGCTAAATGAGTCCTTGGTTTCATTAAAAGGTGGTCAAAAGAATCTAACGACCCCTATATTACTAAAACCTTTTTTGTTTCCTTGGTCCTTACGATACTGGAGTACGGTTCATGTGTCTGGAGTCCCCAATATGGAATACATAGAATCCGCATAGAATCCGTACAAAAGAATTTCTTTCCTTTTTTCTTAGAGGTCTTAGCTGGGATGCAAATCTTCACCTTCCATCTTATAATAGTAGACTCTTATTAATAAACTTACCAAGTTTAACCAATCGTAGGACAATGCTGGGTGTATTTTTCCTACATAACGTCATCAATAGGGATGTAGATAGCCAGCATTTAGTACACGCTTAAATTTTAACATTCCCAATAGAAGGACCAGAAACTTTAGTCCTCTATTCCTTAGCCCTACAATGGCTTCGACATATGCACAGCATGACCCTTTTAGGGTCTTATGTTCGAACTACAATGGAACTACAGGAATGCTAGCTGATGCTCTAATTGATGCACAATTTGTTTTTAAAATTCTGAAAGACTGCGAAAAAAAAAGACTTTACTTATAGACATTTTATTGCTTCACATATTGCTTATCATCTCAGAAAAAAATTGAGCAGAAGTTACATACAATGCAAAACCAGAGTTCGTCTTTAATGAACTTTTGCATTAAGATACCTTATTATTGTCAGCGTTGAGACTATAGTGGTACACTATAATACACTCTTATCATGAGGCATTCTTTGGCAATAATAAGTTTAACCAAGGGAATCTACAAGACAATAATTGTATTTGCTTTAACACTTGTCAGGACGAGAATAAGAGAATATCCGAAAACCGAAATATCCGAAATTTTAGGAACGAGCTTTGCGTGTTTTCACAGAGCCATTCTTTGGCAAAGCTTATAAAAGGTATATGCATATAAGAAAGAACTTGGGAGCCAATATAAGAGAATAAGGCCTTTGCGGATCATTTTAGCCTTAGCGGAAATGTTACAAAATTCGACCGACCGAAACCAATTCGAAACCAACCCCCTTCACTGAAGTTTGGTTCATACGAATTTTTAGCAACAGACCAGGTAAAATGAGCACCTTAAAACACATCAATTTTCAAAATATGATTGGTTAAAAAAGGTCTAAAAAACTATATTAAACCAACTTCAAAAATACTTTCCGCCGCAATATCATTAACACTGTTTGGTCATCGAGAGTTTTCGGTGCCGTAAATAAAATATCAAAATTTAATTAATTTCAACGTTATAAACTTTATTCAGGCCGCATATGAAATTAGGATTTATGTACAATATTTGAAATCCAATTTAGGATGCGAGCGCAGTAAGAAGACGAACGAGAGTGGCGCCAACGTTGCAGAATAGGCTGAGCGGATGCTCGCTAACTATAAGCGCCGAAGTAGCGAAGCCGAGCGGCCGAAAGAGAGTCGGCTTGCGACCAGCAAAACATCAGTTACTTATTAATTGTTGTGTTTAAATTAGTTGCTTGCTGCTTGACCCGACATTCTCCCCCAGTTGGGGCTTCTACTCCAACTTCATCCTTAAGGGGCAAAAGGCACAGCTTAGTCACTGCTCGCTTGGTAATTCCAGATGAGGTTTTTATCACCACCACTCGAAAGATACCATCCCGACCAGGGATTAACTCCATTATTCTCGCAAGCGGCCATTTCATCGGAGGTAGATTCTCGTCCTTTACTAGCACCACATCGTTTGGGGCCAAGGCAGGACCGGAGGCGTGCCATTTGGAGCGCTGCTGGAGAAGACTTAGGTACTCCTCTTTCCATCGGGACCAGAAAGACTGCTGCAGGAAAGACATGCGCTGCCAGCTGTCCAACCGGTTGAAGTTCAGCTTTGTGACATCAGGCTCGATAAAGCTGACTGCTCCTACTGACTGTTCGCAGCTCCTCGAATCCCAGAACTGCAGATCCGACAGCTCGGTAAAAATGGTGCTTGGCGGTTTTAACAGCCGCTTCCCACAGACCACCAAAATGCGGAGATCGAGGAGGAATAAAATGCCATTCGATGGACTCCATAGAGCAAAACTCCAGCAGTGACCGTTGATGCTCTTCGCTTAGAAATAATTGGCGCAGCTCCTTTAGCTCGTTTTTGTCTCCAACAAAGTTGGTTGCGTTGTCAGACCAAATATGTTGAGGACTTCGGCGGGTGCATATAAAACGCTTCAAAGCCTGCAAAAAAAGACATTGTGGACAGATCCCTTACAAGCTCCAGGTGGACGGCTTTGGTAGCAAAACAAATGAAAATGCTAATGTAACATTTTACTGGAGCCTTATTACGCACTTCCGGCTTATAATAGAACGGTCCACAAAAATCCACACCAGTGACTCCGAAGACCTGGGAGCGGCTAACTCTTTCCTCCGGAAGATCAGCCATAATGTGCTGCAACAGCCGAGGCTTAGTCCGGAAGCATCGGATGCATTTGTGTAATGCCTTCGTCACGGTTTTTCTCCCCCAATTGGCCAATATTGGGACCGAATAATTGCCAACAGTGCGCGAGGTCCCGTATGTAAATTTCGCTCATGGAGGTCAACAATTATAGCCCGCGTAACTGGATGGCTTCTTGGAAGTATAATTGGATGCTGACTATCAAAATCCAACGACGAATTTTTTAGCCGACCCTCTACGCGCAACAGTCCAAATTTTTCCAAGAAGGGAGAGGATGAGGCAAGGGCACTGGATACCGCTATGTCTTTTCCATTTTGAAGAGCCTTTATTTCCTCCCAAAAATGCACACGCTGAACTAGTCGCAATAACAGCTGTGTTCCAGATTTTATATCGCTAGCCGTAACACCGCTGTGGTGAATTCGTTGAGAAAACTTGTATACGTAAGCGAATACCCTCTGCAGTGCTGGAAACGAATTAGCGTACTTAGAAACCGCTGTTATATCCACGTACGGAGACTGAATGAGCAGGACCCTTGCACGCAACTCCAGGGTTGATCTCTCAGATGGGACCGCGGTTGGCCACGTCTCTTGGGATCCAACGAGAAACGGAGGACCATGAGCCCAAAGCTTATTCCCAACCAATTCATTGGGAAGAGCACCACGCGACAGGATATCTGCTGGGTTCAAAGAAGTGGGAACATACCACCACTCCATTTCTCTAGTTAGCTTCTGAGTGGTCGAAACTCGATTGGCGACGAAAACATTAAACCGAGAGGGTTCTTCTCGAATCCAAGACAGAGCCACAGCAGAATCGCACCAGCAAAAATACTTTCCAACGTAGACCTTCAACTGCTCTACTTCCGACATAAGTCGAGCCAACAACTCGGCTCCCGATAACTCCAGCTTAGGCACCGTAACAGTCTTTAACGGCGCAACTCGGGACTTCGAACAGAGTAAATAGCTTGCAGATCCTGCGCCCTTGGACACGACATAAACGCATGCCCCATACGCCTCAATGCTGGCATCACAGAATCCATGGACCTCCACCTCGGATTTCGATGTTAGCACCCATCTAGGGAATTCGGCGCGCTGCGTACTACCAAAGCTGCTACAAATCATATTCCAGTCGCAGTGAAGAGCTTGAGGAAGACTTTCATCCCAGGACAACTTCTCACGGCACAGCTTCTGAAGAAAGATCTTTGCCTTTGAAATTACAGGACCAACAAGGCCTAAGGGGTCATAAAGCCGAGCGACTGAAGAAAGCACAATGCGCCTAGTGGGCTTTGAGATTGACTGAATCCCTTCAAAAGAAAATAGCAAGCGGTCAGTTCCAGGATCCCAAGCAAGACCCAGTGTCTTTGTGAAGTTGCTACCATCATCAAACTTTAGGAAAGACTCCCGATCTTCTTCAGGCACCTTATCCAGAACGTCAGCAACATTGGAGCACCACTTCCTTAACCGAAAATGGCCTTTGGCAAGGATCGCGGATGTTTGCTGCATTATGCTAATAGCTTCATCTGTAGAGTCGCCTCCGGAAAGCAGATCATCCACATAAAAGTCGCGACGCAGAATTTCGGCCCCCTTTGGAAACATTATTTGCTCATCATCTGCCAACTGATGCATTGTCCGAACTGCTAAAAATGAGGCAGGCTTCGTTCCGTAGGTGACTGTGTCCAGCTTAAAAACCTGTAACTTATCCTGGGTGGAATCCCGCCAAAGAATACACTGAAGATAGCTGTCCTCAGGAAAAACCCTGACGCAACGATACATTTTGCAAATATCTCCAGTAATGGCCACCCGATGGCATCGGAACCTTAACAGAATATGCAGTAACTTTGGCTGAATAACTAGGCCAGACATCAACACGTCATTCAATGAATACCCAGAAGTTGTGACAGCAGATCCATCAAAGACAACCCTAAGCTTGGTTGTTGAACTGTCCTCCTTTAAAACACAGTGGTGTGGAAGAAAGTATTGGCCAGTGACGCTCGCATCAGAAGGGACTGGAGACATGTGACCCAACTCCAGATACTCCTTTATGAAGGCAGCATATTGCTCCTTTAGTTGAGGACGGCGACAGAGCTTCCACTCGAGGGAAAGAAATCGTCGAACGGCTTGGGGGTACGACTCTCCCAGCAGCTTAGAGCCGCATTTTAACGGAAGCCGCACAGCGTAAGCGCCGGAATCCAGCCGAGCAACATGTTGCACGAAATGCGCATCGCAATCTAGCTCTTCCTTCGTCCGCTTCACAATAGGCTCGGAGCAGTCTTCGATTTCCCAAAACCGGCGGAGCAAAGAATCCAGCTGATCATCCAGCATTGTTGCGCTCTCCGGAACATCCTTATGGGCAGTGGAAACGAGTGATCTTCTCTGGACAGGTGAACCGCCTCCACACACGACCCATCCAAGTTGAGTTTTCTGCAGCAATGGCAGGCCGGCTGAGAGCTTAATTTGCCCAACACACAACAGCTCATAAAACAGACTGGCTCCGATAAGAAGGTCGATGCGCTGTGGGCGGAAAAATTCAGGATCAGCCAAAGAAAGATTGCCAGGAATATTCCAGCTGAGACATCCAAACTGAAGCTAGGCTGCAGGTCCGTGATATTGGCGGCGATGACGGCGTTAACCAGGGCCGAGTACTCGGAACAGTGGGAACGTAGGAGAACATCAACAGAGAATCCATCTGTCGCAAAGCCGGTATCTCCAATACCAGACACCGCCATGAATGATTTGTACCTCCGGAGCTGCAGCTGACTTGCCAGCCGGGAAGTGATCACGTGCACCTGAGATCCAGAATCCAACAGAGCTCGGCATAAAACAAGGGATCCAGCGCGACTACGAACAAAAATGCTCGCTGTAGCAAGCAACGATATATCGCCGCTGTGACCTTGAGCAACTAGTGCATTAGCAGTGGACAGCGAAGAGGCTGCAGGGTCGGCGACCTCGGCTATGGCTGACGTGGGAGGACCAACCAAAGGCTGGCCGCTAGATGCCGGCGGCTCCAGGAAATGCAGCAGGCTGTGATGCCTCCTTCCACAACTGCGACAACTAGCAGCGAGGCAATCACGCATGTGATGGCCCGTTTGCAGACACTTCCGACAAAGACCGAGTCGCCTGGCCTCACCAAGGCGAATCTCAGGGGGCATTGATAGAAATCGGGGGCATGCAGACATTATATGGGACCATCCACCGCATAGAGCACAGGTAGAGGGAAGCGAATTAGTAACAATAAAGGATGATCTACCATTAATTGCACCTCGACGCCTTCCCACAGGAGCGCCCGGGGCGTATGCAGCCATGGCCACGTCCATAGCCTCCAGCGTCCTACACCGCTGCTCCAAAAATTCGGCTATCGACTCCCAAGTAGGGATGGCGTCTGAACCTGAGGAGTTTTGACTCTCCTCCCACTTGGCCTGGGTAGCTGGGTCCAATCTTTGAAGCAGAACTTGGACGATGATGCAGCTGGCGATCTGAACTGAAGTACCCAAATTCTTTAAGGCTCGCATATGGGCATTAAATTTATCCGAAAGACTTCGAAGAGCTGCTATTGAGCCACTGTCCAAAAGACTGAGGCCCAGAATCTCCTTCACGTGTGCCTGAAATATTAAACGACGGTTATTAAATCGTTTCTCCAATAAATTCAGCGCAACATCATAGTTCTCGTCGGAGACTTCCAAGGAACGAACTGCTTTGAAAGCGGACTCCCGAAGGCAAGATCGCAACCTTTGCAACTTTTCCACCTTACTAATACGAGGATTGCTGCCGACGATGGTAGAGAAGATCGAGTAAAATTCAGCCCATTCCGAGTATCCACCGCTGAACGTAGGGAGCGGCAAAGGAGGCAGCACTTGAAAACTTTGACCTAACCCTGGGTCAGCCTGCATGGTGGACATTCCGTTGGCAAGGGTGGAGTGGGCAGCCATTCGAGATGAGCGAAGGGTCGTCTCGTGCTCAATTTCCGCCTGCATCGTCGCTACGAGCTCCGAAACAGTCCATCGAAGGTCACTGCTGATCTGCAAAATGTCCAAATCCTCAAGCTCCCCGTGGATGGCCTTGAAGTCGCTGAACATGGTGGCTATCTGACCATGTCGGACGTGTAGCATGGCATCATCCACCTTGGAAATAGGCTGAAGAGCTCCTTGGATCCTCTGTAAGTCCTGGAGAATACCCTGGGCCTTGCACTTTAAAATTGCACTCCGGGTTGGAGTGGGTGCTCCTGTGACGGCGCCGCTGGAGTTCATGATTTAATATATTTAGTTCCGAACAACCGAAATAAATTTTATTTGCTCGCGGCGAACACGACCTGCCCCACTGTGCGCTCAGAACCGTAGCGGAATTGTGGAATGTATATATATATATGAAGCTATGTGGGAGCGAATGCACTTGCGTTGTGGATCGTATGTTTTTATGAAGTCTATGCGCGGGAGAATGCACTTGCGTTGTGGATCGTAAATATGTATGTGTGCTTGTGAACTACCGTTATGTTTATGCCTGTATGTATGTATAATATAATAATATATTATAATTTGTTTATTATTGTAAATAAACTTATTAGACACGTATGATAATTCGATAATGATAATTTCACATAACACTGTTTACAAAATTGTTTTGTTTTTGTTTTAGTAATTTGTTTATGTGTATATAATTATATTAACGATCACGTCGGGGTTCACCAATGTTTGGTCATCGAGAGTTTTCGGTGCCGTAAATAAAATATCAAAATTTAATTAATTTCAACGTTATAAACTTTATTCAGGCCGCATATGAAATTAGGATTTATGTACAATATTTGAAATCCAATTTAGGATGCAAGCGCAGTAAGAAGACGAACGAGAGTGGCGCCAACCTTGCAGAATAGGCTGAGCGGATGCTCGCTAACTATAAGCGCCGAAGTAGCGAAGCCGAGCGGCCGAAAGAGAGTCGGCTTGCGACCAGCAAAACATCAGTTACTTATTAATTGTTGTGTTTAAATTAGTTGCTTGCTGCTTGACCCGACAAACACCATAATGACCCAATGCAGCGATGTAATTGGATGAGAAACCAAATAATTTCTAGAAAAGATTTTTATACGCAAGAAAAGAAGATTGATATAAAAACCAATATACAAAAAATTATTAAAATATTCAAAGTCAAAAAGACTTCAAAAAGAAGTGCAAAAGCTCATAAGCAACAAAATAGCCCACTGTCATTTGATTACCGGCCCATCCGGATTTGATTAAGGTTGGTTAAGGTTCGGCAATGCCACAAGCCTGGAGTCCGCAGAAAAGACTTGGCGCTAATATCGACATAAGCATTTGGACTTTACAGTAAAATTTGAGCTTGTTGTGTGTTGGGAGCGAGAAACTTTTGTCCTGAACGAGTGTTGGACACAAGTAATGTGCTTGTCAAAACAAACGTTATACTCCAAAGTTACACCGATGTTTCTGTTTGCAGGAGAGGCTTTGATTGGATTTTCGTTGAGGCTGATACCAGGGCAGCTGCTTCGGGTATTGGTGAACATTATATTGGGACATTTGTCTGAATTTACTCAAATGTTCCAGTTCATGGCCCACTGTGGCAACCAAGATACTTTTGATTTTTGTCAGGACAATAGTGTCATCGGCATAGGTCGCAATTGGTACGTCTGTGATTGGAGTTTGTGTATGCATATTTGAAGCATAGATAGAGTTTAGAGTATGGCTTCCTTGGGGAAGTCTGGCAGAGGTCGGTTTGGTGGAAGGAAACTGCTGGATGTCAAGGAAGACAGCAACTACAGAAGGCAGAAGTTACATGTTGAAGATGCAGAAATTATCAATTACCAACTGAAATTCCGAAATTGCACTGGTCACATTTTCGTAACAGGCTACTGCCTGTTCAGGATCAGCTTTTCCATGATTCCCAGGGATGGTAGAAGACTAATGGTCCTGTATGAGTCCACGTCACTCGGCGATTTTCTGGTTTTGAGATAATGATTTTATTAAGCGATTTCCAAATATCGGGAAATATCAAACAGTTAATACGCTGTTGAACAACAACACCAGAGATTACAAAGCTTGATCCGGTAAAAGTCGTATCGTTCTGTTGCCCAGACGGTCTTTACCGGGAGTCAGTCACGGAGACAGGGTTAGCACGCAGGTATATTTAAAGTGGAGATTCCAGGAAATTATATATTTCCACAATGGATAATAAGGTTAAAGGCGTCGTTGGTTTTATTACAAGGTGGTCAAAAGAATTTAACGGTCCTTATATTACTGAAAGTTTATTTATTTCCTTGCTTCGTTCGATTCTGGAGTCCCCAATAAGCAGAACATAAAGACCGCACAGAATATACACAAAAGAATTTCTTAACATCTTCACCTTGCTTCGTATCGTAGCAGTCTCATATTAATAAACTTACCCCTTAAACAAACCGTAGAATCGTTTGATGTCATTTGCCTTAACAACGTTATTAATAATAATGTAGATTTAAAACCCCCTTTCACCTTAACGTTCCTAATGGAAGGACCACAGACTTTAGTCCCCTGTTCTTTAACCATTGTAGTTCGACATACAAGGTGTTTTCAAAAAGTACACCTTACTTTTCAAACTACGACATATTAACATATTTTCGATTATCGATTTTTTTTATTTTGTTATGTTGGTACACTCTTCGCTAACATCTGTACCAAGTTTCAATTTAATCCTCTCTTTCGTTTAGCTGTGAGAGGCGTAAAGGTTACAAGTTTTTTTGCGTGCTCGGCGATTTTTTGCTAACCAAAAATAGGGATCAAGGGATTTGCATCAAATTTTGTGTAAAAAATAAAATAAAGTGCTCCGAAACACTTGAAATGTTGACTGTGGCATACAGTGAAACTGTTCTGAGTAAAAAAAAACATTTTCAATTGGTACAAACTATTTCAAGATGGCCGGGAAGATGCCAATGACGAGCCTCGCACTGGATGCCCAAGCACGTCAACAACTGATGCAAACGTATCAGAGAAAAATATGTTTTTTTTTGGAAGAAGAAGGAGTCGTTTTATCAAACGTTTTGGGCATGAGTCGTGTGTCAGTGAAGTTTGTTCCGAAATTGCTAAATCTTAACCAAAAGAATTGTCCCATGAGCATTGCTCAAGAGTTGTTTAATGACGTCAATGACGACCCATATTAACTCAAAAGGGTCATAACTGGTGACGAATCATGGGAATATGGTTATGATATCGAAACCATATCGAAACCGAAAAGTGTATTTGGGAAGTGCTTTGAGGATTGGAAAAACTTTTGGCATAGGTGTATTGTATCTGGGGGGGATTACTTTGAAGGGGACAACATAAATATTTATAAATAAATTACTAGTTTTAGTAAACTAAAACGGTGTTATCAGAGGGTTATATGAGTAAAAAGTGGGTTCATTTGGGCAAATACTTTGTAATGCCCATTTTCCATGATTTCTTGCAACTTTTTATCCGTGATACAGGCTGGTGAGTTTCACCACAATACATGTTTGGCATTAAAGTTATCGCCAGCAATAAATTTGCTTCACAGTCTGGCCAGTCCCATTCCAAAATCCTATGTTTAATTGAAATTAAATTTTAATTAATTAATTTGGTTGAATCATTTCGGCAATCGCGCAATAGGAATCTGAAAAGCCTTGTTGGACACTGCATTTTCCTGCATCAGCTGAAATAAAGTGTTTTAAATGAAGTGAATAAAGTGTTGATATCGCGGTATTGACTTATGGCTGATAATAGGGTCGGAAGGAGAGCTTGCTTTACACTGAAGGGGTTGAGCCAATCCCTGCTTGCATGTTTTTGGGTGGAGCTATATCAACATACGATATATTCGTTTCTAAGGCTGAGTACCAGCTGGGTATAAATTCACGCGAGGCGCGTCATGCATCATTGGTTGTCGAGAGTCTAGGCCTCGGCTTTTCGTTTTTTTTTTTTTTTTTCTCGCTAACTATAAGCGCCGAAGTAGCGAAGCCGAGCGGCCGAAAGAGAGTCGGCTTGCAACCAGAAAAACATCAGTTACTTATTAATTGTTGTGTTTAAATTAGTTGCTTGCTGCTTGACCCGACAAACACCATAATGACCCAATGCAGCGATGTAATTGGATGAGAAACCAAATAATTTCTAGAAAAGATTTTTATACGCAAGAAAAGAAGATTGATATAAAAACCAATATACAAAAAATTATTAAAATATTCAAAGTCAAAAAGACTTCAAAAAGAAGTGCAAAAGCTCATAAGCAACAAAATAGCCCACTGTCATTTGATTACCGGCCCATCCGGATTTGATTAAGGTTGGTTAAGGTTCGGCAATGCCACAAGCCTGGAGTCCGCGGAAAAGACTTGGCGCTAATATCGACATAAGCATTTGGACTTTACAGTAAAATTTGAGCTTGTTGTGTGTTGGGAGCGAGAAACTTTTGTCCTGAACGAGTGTTGGACACAAGTAATGTGCTTGTCAAAACAAACGTTATACTCCAAAGTTACACCGATGTTTCTGTTTGCAGGAGAGGCTTTGATTGGATTTTCGTTGAGGCTGATACCAGGGCAGCTGCTTCGGGTATTGGTGAACATTATATTGGGACATTTGTCTGAATTTACTCAAATGTTCCAGTTCATGGCCCACTGTGGCAACCAAGATACTTTTGATTTTTGTCAGGACAATAGTGTCATCGGCATAGGTCGCAATTGGTACGTCTGTGATTGGAGTTTGTGTATGCATATTTGAAGCATAGATAGAGTTTAGAGTATGGCTTCCTTGGGGAAGTCTGGCAGAGGTCGGTTTGGTGGAAGGAAACTGCTGGATGTCAAGGAAGACAGCAACTACAGAAGGCAGAAGTTACATGTTGAAGATGCAGAAATTATCAATTACCAACTGAAATTCCGAAATTGCACTGGTCACATTTTCGTAACAGGCTACTGCCTGTTCAGGATCAGCTTTTCCATGATTCCCAGGGATGGTAGAAGACTAATGGTCCTGTATGAGTCCACGTCACTCGGCGATTTTCTGGTTTTGAGATAATGATTTTATTAAGCGATTTCCAAATATCGGGAAATATCAAACAGTTAATACGCTGTTGAACAACAACACCAGAGATTACAAAGCTTGATCCGGTAAAAGTCGTATCGTTCTGTTGCCCAGACGGTCTTTACCGGGAGTCAGTCACGGAGACAGGGTTAGCACGCAGGTATATTTAAAGTGGAGATTCCAGGAAATTATATATTTCCACAATGGATAATAAGGTTAAAGGCGTCGTTGGTTTTATTACAAGGTGGTCAAAAGAATTTAACGGTCCTTATATTACTGAAAGTTTATTTATTTCCTTGCTTCGTTCGATTCTGGAGTCCCCAATAAGCAGAACATAAAGACCGCACAGAATATACACAAAAGAATTTCTTAACATCTTCACCTTGCTTCGTATCGTAGCAGTCTCATATTAATAAACTTACCCCTTAAACAAACAGTAGAATCGTTTGATGTCATTTGCCTTAACAACGTTATTAATAATAATGTAGATTTAAAACCCCCTTACACCTTAACGTTCCTAATGGAAGGACCACAGACTTTAGTCCCCTGTTCTTTAACCATTGTAGTTCGACATACAAGGTGTTTTCAAAAAGTACACCTTACTTTTCAAACTACGCGGGTAACATATTTTCGATTATCGATTTTTTTTATTTTGTTATGTTGGTACACTCTTCGCTAACATCTGTACCAAGTTTCAATTTAATCCTCTCTTTCGTTTAGCTGTGAGAGGCGTAAAGGTTACAAGTTTTTTTGCGTGCTCGGCGATTTTTTGCTAACCAAAAATAGGGATCAAGGGATTTGCATCAAATTTTGTGTAAAAATAAAATAAAGTGCTCCGAAACACTTGAAATGTTGACTGTGGCATACAGTGAAACTGTTCTGAGTAAAAAAAAACATTTTCAATTGGTACAAACTATTTCAAGATGGCCGGGAAGATGCCAATGACGAGCCTCGCACTGGATGCCCAAGCACGTCAACAACTGATGCAAACGTTCAAGCAGTGAAGAAAATTGTTTCGGGAATTCGTCGAATCACTATCAGAGAAAAATATGTTTTTTTTTGGAAGAAGAAGGAGTCGTTTTATCAAACGTTTTATGCATGAGTCGTGTGTCAGTGAAGTTTGTTCCGAAATTGCTAAATCTTAACCAAAAGAATTGTCCCATGAGCATTGCTCAAGAGCTGTTTAATGACGTCAATGACGACCCATATTAACTCAAAAGGGTCATAACTGGTGACGAATCATGGGAATATGGTTATGATATCGAAACCATATCGAAACCGCAAAGTGTATTTGGGAAGTGCTTTGAGGATTGGAAAAACTGTTGGCATAGGTGTATTGTATCTGGGGGGGATTACTTTGAAGGGTACAACATAAATATTTATAAATAAATTACTAGTTTTAGTAAACTAAAACGGTGTTATCAGAGGGTTATATGAGTAAAAAGTGGGTTCATTTGGGCAAATACTTTGTAATGCCCATTTTCCATGACTTCTTGCAACTTTTTATCCGTGATACAGGCTGGTGAGTTTCACCACAATACATGTTTGGCATTAAAGTTATCGCCAGCAATAAATTTGCTTCACAGTCTGGCCAGTCCCATTCCAAAATCCTATGTTTAATTGAAATTAAATTTTAATTAATTAATTTGGTTGAATCATTTCGGCAATCGCGCAATAGGAATCTGGAAAGCCTTGTTGGACTCTGCATTTTCCTGCATCAGCTGAAATAAAGTGTTTTAAATGAAGTGAATAAAGTGTTGATATCGCGGTATTGACTTATGGCTGATAATAGGGTCGGAAGGAGAGCTTGCTTTACTCTGAAGGGGTTGAGCCAATCCCTGCTTGCATGTTTTTGGGTGGAGCTATATCAACATACGATATATTCGTTTCTAAGGCTGAGTACCAGCTGGGTATAAATTCACGCGGGGGCATCATTGGTTGTCGAGAGTCTAGGCCTCGGCTTTTCGTTTTTTTTTTTTTTCTATTTTAGCTGAACAGCTTTTATCTGTCGGGATGTGGTTACCACCACAGTTTACGCACAAAAATTTATCGCATAAACACGAGGCCTACTTCATTAACCATAAACAGGATTCAGGACACAGTAGTTTTTAAAGTGCCCAAAATTTAAGCATCTTTGTCCTTGAAGTAATTCTGAACCACAAACTGTAAGCACTCTCGTCAGTGACTGTATGTCCCAAGTAGTGTTATTTTAAGGGAATATGCTTTTTACCCTGCTAAAGGTTGACATAAAATAAATTGTGCCTAAAATAATTTTAAAAATTTATAACTTATTGTAGCTTTTACTTAATCAGCCTCGAAAACCTGAAATATGTGGAAGTGTATGTTAAGGACCTTAAAGACATTGTAAACAAGTCCTGTTCTATCTTTCTGGCCGTGTCTTCTTTTAGCTGATGGTGCCAAAATTGGCAGTAAGGCGTGGGAGGTTTCACATCTAAGAGATTTTTCCAATTAGACCGGATCGCTTACGTTCGTAACACAAGTAGCAGGGATCTTGTTAAATTTTACAGATTGGTCATCTTCACCAAGTACACCTGTACCGCCATTGATAGAGTTACCATCCTCTAGATCTTGTTCTGGGGATGCAAGATCTGAGATCTTGTTCTTTTCTCTTGCAATGCCTTTGCAGAAGAAAAATCCGCCGGCTTGTTGAGCATGGTTGTAACACCAGTAGTAGAGTTATTGCTACTTGTCACAATAGAACTGGTGATCGTTTTATGATCGGGGATACCTGCAAGGTACACAAATAAATTCGAGTGAGCAGATGACTCCTCCATTATATCAATTGCATTTGTACTCATGCGAATAAGGCATGGATATTCCCAGTTCAAAAGTTTGCAAAGCGAGTAAGTGGAGCAGGGAGTAAAACGAGTACAGCTCGTCGTACTTATCGCTGTTGGATTTTGCGTCAATTCCAGCTACCGCTTAGTAGTGGGAAAAAATATACGTCGTGAACATACGATCGGGTACGAGGCCTAAGCAGGATTACTTAAGGTAATTTTCGAACACTCAGCTCTGCCACCATATGAACATTAAGCCTCTCCTTTACACGGTGACACTTCGCCGGCCTCTACCTTTAAATACATTTATGCATAAGCGCTGACCGCCGGCGTCTCTGGCGGCGCAACTAAAATTAGTAATGAACAAGCTTTCAATAAACTGCAACTCTACTAAGGTATACTACTTATTTTATTAGAATATTATATATAAAATTGAAGAACAGTTAAGCTTCTTGCTACCTAGCGCTAGCTTTTTCACTAGTTTGTCTGGGGGTTTCAGCCTTTCGTAGGCCATAATGACATTACCCGGATTGGAGTTGGCTGATACTCCACGGTTGCCGCGTTGTCTGCGATATAGAATTTATGAAGTGAGATTATGCTTAAGTGCTTTTTAAAAAGAATACAGGCTCTAGTTTTACGTTCTAAGCCAGCTGCTAGCAGCTTATAATCCTTGGTCCCCAGCCCAGAGACTCTTCCTCCTACTCACCAGGGTTCCTTGACCAGGGTGATGTCTGATCCATCCTCAGCTAAATATAACAAAAGAGCATCCGCGGTTGAGACTGTTGATCTTACAACGGTTGAGATTTATTTGCAGAATGACATCTGCTTAATTCCCCTTAGCGCAACGAGTTTGGCGCACTGGAAGACCTCACCGGGCTTCTGTTCTGCCGACTTAAGGAGCTTTTCATAGGTCTTTCGGGCACTTTCTGGAAGCGTTCCCGCCTGTGTTACGGTGGATACTTTTTTGCCTCGTTTTGGGCCTGTGGGCTTTGGCTTCGTGCCATATGACGCTTCTTGTTTTATCCACATTTTTGAGAATTCCCTCAGCGCTCTAAGCAGTCTTTGCCCGCTCGTGGCTTAGAATTTTAACCAAAAGAATTTTCCCATGAGCATTGCTCAAGAGCTGTTTAATGACGTCAACGACGACTCATATTAACTCAGATGGGTCATAACTGGTGACGAATCATGGGGATATGGTTATGATATCGAAACCAAATCGAAACCGAAAAGTGTATTTGGGAAGTGCTTTGAGGATTGGAAAAACTGTTGGCATAGGTGTATTGTATCTGAGGGGGATTACTTTGAAGGGGACAACATAAATATTGATAAAAGAAATGAATAGTTTTTCTCTCGTACATAGACGCAAATGGCATGGTTATTTAGCAAACTCACTCCAACTAGGCGACCTAGTTATTATGGTGGACGAGACCCGCAAGAAGGAGTTCTGGAAAAGATGGTCAGGTACGCAGGGCAGTAGTACGAACGGCATCCGAAATACTCACACGTTTTCACAAAGCTGGATGTTCGACATAATTCAGATGTGGCAAACGCCTCGGCGAGCTGAGTAGTTTGCGAAGGGGGGAATATTACGCCGTAAAGCTAATTGGCAACGCCCGACCGATCACCAGCTGACTGCTGACCCTGTGACAACGAAAGCTTCCCGAAAGATTGGCAACGCGTAAGAAATGGAGTGGACGGAGAGTCAAGTCGCAAGCTGAGTAGGAAGGTGTGCAAGTTTTAAGTTGTTTTGCATAGTTTGTCCATTATTGCTTATTATTAAATTCATTTTTATTTACTGCTATTGTTACGCAAATTAATCTTACTCAATAATACTTATTATATCTGTGTAGGGGGGCGTGGTTCCGCAAAAAGATTCCAGAAAAATTAGAAGTCGGGGGCGTCTTCGGTTTCAGTAGAAAAGCGCGTTCAGCTTTATTGGCTGCGTACATGAGATTCATCTTAAAAACTAGTACAAAAAGAGATCGCCGACAACCAGCGAGCGAGAAGAGAGGGCACAGAGGGGCGAGTGTGGACGCGCTCTTCAGCGCGGGTGCGCTCTTTAGCGCGGGTGCGCTCTTTAACGCGGGTGCGCTCTTCAGCGAGTGGCACCACGGCCCCTCACCTAAACATTCCGCCCCCCTTGCAATCGCTCGGGTTGCAATAGCTCCCTCGAAGTTATGGCTGGTGGCAGGCTCCGGACACGACCCATCCAAACACGGTGCTCTGGGCCACTGGGAGTCCGTCTTGGATCTTCAGGAAGCCCGGTTGAATAATCCGTGGGTACATATCTGCGCCCAGGACGACGGAGATTGTCGCTGGCAGATGGAATCGCTCATCCGCCAGGGTCACGCCTCGGAAGTGGGCACGCACCGCCTCGCTCAGCTCCCGGGACGGCGTACGAACTCGCACGTGAGGCTCGATCTTGAACATGACCTCCAGCCGAACGCTGTCATCGGTCGTTGACCCCACGGTGGCGGAACACACCTGTTCGTCCCCCACGCTGGTAGTGGGCAGCCGGAAACACGCAGCGAGCGAGGCGTCGATGCAGCTCGAGGGCGTGCATGGGTCGATGAGGGCCCCCGTATCGAAGCTCCGGGTCCCGGTGTCGATCCGCACTAGTGCAGTCGGCAGCACGTTGACGCTGTTCCGTTGCAACAGCGATGAGAGGGTGGGCGCAGCGACCGCGTCCAGCGGGGGCCCTCGACGAGAGGCGGAACTTTGCCTAGGTGCGGATGACGCGGGCGGATGAGCGGTGGTTGGCAATCGAGGAGTGGCGGAAGAAGGCCGAGGATGCATCGACGAGTGCCGGAACGTCGATGGCCGTGGATCGGGTTGGGATTGCCGGAAAGTGGCGGACCCAGGCCGAGGAGCACCCGAACCGCGCCGGGAGTTGGCGGATGACGGCCGGGCGCCAGACGTGACACTCTGTGTCCTGACTCCCGCGCTCCGTGACCGGTGCTCCTCTTGGCGTGCCTTGCGCCGAGCCCGCGGCTTCTCCACGAGATGCAGCAGCGTGTGGTGATCCTGTCCACACGTCTTACAACCGTCACCCCGACGACAGGATCCGTCGGAGTGCTCGTGGGCCAGGCAGCTCGAGCAATACCGGTTCACAAGAACCGCTCGGAGCCGCTTTTCGGCGCTAAGGCGTAGGAAGCGCCGACACTTCTTTAAGGCGTGAATTCCATTGCAGACTCGGCAACGGTAGGATTGAATACCACGAGTACATCTGCTCTCCAGCGATGCGTGGGTGTTGCGTGGACGTGGCGACATCGTGTTGGCTATGGCTGACGGAATTATGATAAAGGAACAAATAACATGATCAGAATCGGTGTAAATGAAGGTTCGGAACTACGGGCAGAGCTACGGGACAGCACAATGGACAGAAACATTGGAGCGGAAGAAATGTTGATTACTGTGGGTAGGCGGACGCGTCCAACGGAAGAAGCATGACCTTAACAACGGGCCGCTTTACAAACCCTCGCGCGGTGCGGATGTCGATCACGCGGACATGGCCATCAGAGCCGGGATACACCGCGTCAACCCTGCCTAAACGCCACTCATTGGACGGAAGGTTGTCTTCCTTGATGACGACCATATCCCCAACGCGGAGGTCCCTCGTAGGGGCTCGCCTCTTCTTTCTCTTATGGAGCTCCTTGAGATACTCCTCCTTCCACCGGAGCTGAAATTGCTGCTGAAGCGCCTTGAGGTGTTGCCAACGATTGATGATGGAATTGGTGTCCCCCTTTATCTCGGGCTCGACCGTGGCGAGAAGTGGTCCTCCCACAAGAAAGTGCCCGGGTGTAAGAGCTAGCAGGTCAGCAGGGTCTTCGGACATTGGCGCGAGTGGCCGCGAATTCAGGCACGCCTCGATCTTCGCCAGGAGAGTAGCCAGCTCCTCAAAGGTGTATTTTCGCGTGGCGGCGGACTTGTAGAACAAAGTCTTGAAGCTCTTGACCCCTGCTTCCCAAAGGCCCCCCATGTGGGGAGCTCCCGGAGGAATGAAATGCCAGAGAAGCTGCTGGTGACTATAGGCACCGGTCACAGCCCCCTTTAGGCTCTGGAGAAAATCGCGGGATAGTAGAGCCGCTGCTCCCACAAAGGTCTTCCCGTTGTCGGACTGCACTTGATGGGGGCATCCTCTCCGGGACACGAACCGTGCGAAAGCCGCCAGAAATTTCTCGGTCGTAAGGTCCGACGTAGGCTCTAAATGGATGGCCTTAGTGGAGAAACACACAAACACCAACACATAACCCTTTGTGATGAGACAGGCCCTCCCCGTATAGTTTTTTATCTCGAAGGGACCGGCATAATCCACACCGGTGTGCGTGAACGGGCGCGAGAAGGACGTCCGTTCCTTGGGTAGCTCTCCCATGAGTTGCGTCTGCAACTTCTTCTTGTGGATGACACATACCTTACAAGAATGGACAACGGACTTGACCAAATTCCTCACCCTTGGGATGCAGAACTTGGCCCGGATCAGACGGATCATCAGCTGACTGCCACCATGCAGCGTGATGCGATGTGTAAAATGAACCAGGAGTCGAGACAGCTGACAGTCGTACGGAAGGATAATAGGGTGCCGTTCGTCATATTGGAGAAGCTCAGAGGACGTGACCCGGCCGCAGGCTCTCATAAGGCCTTGCGAATCCACGAAGGGGTTCAGATTCTGAATCGGACTGGATGCCGATATTGGACGCTTTTCGCTTAAGCAGCCCATCTCAGAGACGAAGTGTCTGCGCTGAGTGACGGAAACTAGAAGACGTTCAGCGGACGTAATCTCATAAGCGGTCAGGTGCTCTTCAAACGAGGGTCGAATCTTCCGCGCGCGCTGGATGAAGCGATTAACATAGGCAAGGACTCGTAATGCCTTGTCGAGTGTGGAAAAACGCTCAAGGAGATCTTCGGGGGTACTTTCGCGACATGGACCTTGACTGCTCGCTTCTCGAGTTCAGTCACGGGGGTATCATAGCCTTGAGTTGGCCAGTCGCTGCGAGGCCTCTGCAGCCAGTCAGGACCGTGCCACCACAACTGGTTATCTGCAAGATCTTGGAGAGCTACGCCCCGGCTAGCGAGATCCGCAGGGTTATGCTCGGAGCGGACATGTGCCCATTTCTGCACGTCGGTGAACTGGGTGATCTTGGTCACCCGGTTGGCCACGAACGTTGTCCACTGGCACGCTGGCTTATGCAGCCACGCGAGGACAATAGTCGAGTCGGTCCAACAGTATAGGGCAGACGCGGGCCCTGGCATTTGTGGCAGAACGGCGGTGGCCATCTCGGACAACAACAAGGCACCGCACAGTTCTAGTCGAGGGAGCGAAACCGTCTTAACTGGGGCCACTCGATTCTTTGCAGTCAGCAGGGTCACTATTACCGTGGACCCGATTTCGACACGAACGTAAATTGCTGCGCCGTACGCCTTGTGTGAAGCGTCGCAGAACCCGTGGTGTTTGACCTTTAGGTGTGGTCGGAACGCGACCCACCGAGGAACACGAATCTGATCGAGTACCGAGTAACTCTTTAGGAAGTCAACCCATCGCTGACAGAAATCTTGAGGGAGGGCGTCATCCCACCCTAGACCCAGAAGCCAAATGTCTTGCATGAACATTTTTGCCCGAACAATGAAAAGAGCGAGCCAACCTGCTGGATCGAACAAATTGGCAATTTGGGAGAGGACTTGGCGCTTCGTGAAAGCCGAGCCGGAAGTCAATTCTGGCGCGACAAAAAAGAATTCGTCAGTCGTCGCTTTCCACCGCACGCCGAGTGTCTTGGCCGTGCTCACTGCATCGATGTCGAGAAAGTAAGCACGGAGACGGTGATCGATCGGAATGTCGGCCAGAATTGCCTTGTTATTCGATGTCCATTTCTAAGTGGGAACCCTGCTGACTCTAGGGCCCCTTTCAGCTCCCGAATCGAAGCTTGGGCTTCAGTTTTGGAGTCTGCACCCGCTAGAACGTCATCAACGTACATAAACTGCCGGATAATTTGGCTTGCCTGCGAATACTTCGACTCTTCGTCTTCAGCGAGCTGTCGCAGCACACGGATCGCCAGGAACGGGGCACAATTGACACCGAAGGTGACCGTTTTCAACTCGTAGTCGCGGATATCCCCATCGGGATTGCGAAACAAAATACGTTGGAGCGGAGTATGCTTGGGGTCTACCCAAATTTGCCGATACATCTTCTCGATGTCGGCGTTGAAGACAAACCTAAAGTACCGCCACTTTAGGATTTGAATCGTCAGGTCGGATTGTAAGACCGGGCCCGCGTAAAGAATGTCGTTCAGACTGGTCCCGTTTGCGGACGGGCTCGAAGCATTGAAGACCACTCGCACCTTGGTGGTCGTGCTTTCGGGCTTGAAGACTGCATGATGTGGAAGATAGTAGGTAGCGGAATTGCTCGCGGGAGAGACCTCGGTCATGTGGCCTAAGTCGATGTACTCCTGAATTACCGAATCATAGCGGGCCTTAAGGGGCGGGTCCCTCTTCAGGCGCTGCTCGTTACGCAGAAACTGAGCAAGGGCAAAGGACCGTGAAGCCGCTAGCTCGGAACCCTTCTGCCCGGGGTCGCGCAAGGGAGCGTCACAACGTACTTGCCACACTCGTCTCTTTTCGTCGTCTGGACAAAATTGTGCTCGCAAACGGAATCCGATTCCGAACTTATCGGTGTGGGCACATCTTCCACCTCCCAGAATTTGGTGAGGAGCTGATCCAGTGAGTCACCGAGGCTGGGGGCCACTCGTGTGAAAAAACGGACACGCTGCGGGAATTGGCTGGAGATAATGGGCCCGTCAACACCCATCCAAAAATGGTCTCCTGACCGAGAAGCGACCCGCATATGTTAGCCTTGGCATTACCGAGGAGAATGGACGGAAGAATGTCAGCTCCTATTAGTACATCGACTTGGGAGCTCTCAAAGAAGTTGGGGTCCGCCAGGGGAATGTCGGGCAGCCCCTTGAGACAATCTCGCGGAATCGGGTATGATGGCAGATTTCCTGCCAACTGCGGCAGAACGTAGGCCGCAGTCTCTAATTGTAGCCCGGGTCTAGACGGCGACCGAATGGAGAAATGGCACAATTTTGTAGACTGCGCGGAAATGGTCTGATTAAGGCCGGAAACTTGGGCTTGAATCGTCTTGAAGGGTGGTTTGACGAGGTTGAACAGTCGTTCCGTTATGAAGGTCGCTTCGGACCCTGAGTCTATCAGAGCTCGTGCCTGGAAGCTGCACCCCAAATGGCACACGTTGATAAGGGCCGTGCCTAGTAGAACGGCTCCTGACCCGGAAGCGAAACACACCTGCACATCAGACTGCTCCTCTGAGCCGTTTGTGCTTCTGGCAGACTGTGCGGATCGAGCCCTTGCTGTCGTAGGCGGACTTGGAGCGGTGGCGAACGGATTGCCGCGGTGCAGAAGGGTGTGGTGTCGGCTGTGACATGTGAAGCAGGTATGGGCGCTCGTGCAGTCTCGTTGCTGGTGCCCTCGGGCAAAACAGTTCAAACACAGCTGCTTACTTTTGATGTAGTCCGAGCGCCCATTTACGTCCATTTCCAAGAACCGCGGACATAAACGAATGGGGTGGTTCTCCCTCGAACAGAGATCGCAACCCTTGGGGCCCGGAACCACTCGAGTCTCGTATGAGTGGAGCCTTCGAGCAGGGGCAGTAGGAGTTCCCGACCTTGGCGGAAGTTGCCCGGAGCCACTAGGTCTGACGTCGTCGATCGCTTCCAGAGTGCGATGGCGCTCTGTCAGGAAGTTGTCTAATTCCTTCCATGTTGGAATTTCGGCCTTGTTATGAACGGATTGCTCCCACATGGAAAGTGTGACTTTGGGGAGCTTTGACGAAATCATAAACACCAGGAGGCAGTCCCAAGCCTCAACATTGATAGCGGACGTTGCTAGGGCTGTCAGACAACTCTGAATGGTGGCTTGGAGCTCCTTCAGCGTGACCCCGGACTCTTGAGAAATAGCCTGGAGGTTGAAAAGGATTTTCAACTGGCTATTGACCAGTAGCCGCCGGTTCTCAAAGCGGTCTGTGAGGCTTTGCCAAGCGACGACAAACCCCTCATGGGGCCGACAATGGCGTGGGCGTCTCCACTTGTTTTGGACAGTAAGTGGAACAACCTCTCTACCGGGGTGAGCCGCGAGTTTCGGATGTAAATGGCCGTAAACAAGTCTCTGAAGGTGGGCCACCGAAGATAGTCACCCGCGGTATCCACCGGAGGTAACCGGCAGCCTGTAGGCGCGGGCGTGTGGACATTGACGGAAGCCTGAGTGGATTGGGAAGCAATTTTCTCCCGAAGCTGAGCAATACATCTCGAATAGACGGAGTAGCAGTAGTTGTACTTCGATTCGAGCACGGTCGAGGTGGCCGCATTGTCGTCTGACACGGCTAGTAAATCGGAGCAGCTCTCATAGCTTTTCTCCATCTTCTCCCACAGTGCCCGAATTTGGTCCCGATGGACCTCGCAAATGTACTGGGAGCCTCCTTCCGTTTCTCTGGCGCCCGGAGTATTTATGTTAGCCTCAAATTGGCTAATTCGATCCGTTGTGGCGATGAACTTTTTCAGCGCCACGTCGACCGCACTTTTGAGCCATTTTTGCAACGGAACGAGTCTGCCTCTGTGAAGGACCGGGGATTGTATTGACGGATTCGTCACTCTTTGCCCTTGGAATGGCACTGGTAGCCTTAGGCTTTAAAAGAGGCGTCCGCGGAGAAGCGGATTGAGATCTGTCCAGACGGATGGTTGGGATCGGACGTGGCTTTTGGTCGTCTCCCGTGGGCATTCTCAGACACCAATTCGCTGGTCAGAACTTGTCGACTGACGCGCGCAATGGGTGCCTCGTACGAAGCAGTAGCCGGTCACTAATGTGATGAGACCGGTGAGATCGCGGACGAATTGCGATTGCAAGGCCAAGTGGGAATTAGAAGCGCCGATGTCGAGAGGAACGTCGGATGCGGCACAATTCGGATGTGGGAGAAACTTCAGGAAGCCAAAAAGAAAAACCCAGAAGGGCCAAGGTTCGTTGAGATTCTAGGCGGATTTTGCCAGATGCGAAGTAGAAGCAGCGTTAGGGAAATGACGGAACGGAAAATGAACAAGGCCCGGACAATTCGTGATCGTTCGAAAAAATAATTAATGACTGTCTATATAGATATGTCTGTATATTTCGACCAGTATGGCTCGTACGTAAATATTCAATTCCTGACTATTTTCGAAATTGCGGAGCCGGAAAGGTGGACTTGACCTTGGCTTGGATTGAACACAGAGAAAAAAAAATAAATAATTAATTTTTGCCTAATTGGCGGATTTAATTATTATGGAAACAGACGGGTGGAGTAGAAAATTTCAATTCTTAATCAATGGAGGTTAAGGAACCCGAAGCTGGAACGGTGGAATTGAAACCGCGGCTAGGTTCAGAAAGAAGATCGACAATTAAATTATTTAAATATAATTTCTTTTTCGATACTTAAATTTTAGATTTAATTATTGAGTGGCCGGTATGGTAAATTAAAACCCTGGTCCTTTGCTCGGACGGAAAATACGAATTAAATAAATTTTTGTAGTTGTAAATATAAATAAATAAATTTATAATTAATTGATTTTTTTTTTTTTAATTTGTTTGGTTATATATTTCCTGAAATTGGAGGCAGAAAATATTGAGAAATATATGGGCATACATGCAAGTAGGGCAAAGGCATGTGGGACATATGACGGCACAGTGGAACGTCGATAAGTGGACTGTATGGTTAAATTTTATCGGTTATATATTTCCTGAAATCGGAGGCAGAAAATATTTGGAGATATGTGGACATGCATGCAGGTACGGATATATGTATGTAAGGGCATGTGGGCATATTTATGTTGGCACAGTGGAGCGTCGATAATGTGTAACGGCGGAAACGGAAAAGTTATGTGGTGTAAAAAATTGGGGATGAAAAACCAATATTACGACAGCGGCGGACTGTTCGGTGAACTTGGAGATTCCCGGAACCACTTCACACCGGCTGGCCAATATTAATTATGCCCTTTTATTTTTATATATATTTTTTTTCACCACACACTTTCACTGTTCACTTGCCGATTTTTTTTTTTTTTTTTTTGCGGATTAATTGCACCAAACACAATGTATGTGTGTATGCATGTACATATGCCTCGACCGTTGGCGAGCGAACGGATAACGGAAAAGCCAAAAACGGCGAGGAATATGGCGAGGCACACACAACGGAGATGGATGGAAAATTTGGTAATTTTTTTGTCTTAGGAAAGTCTCAAGCTGCCGTGGTGTCGGAAAACTCGGACTTGGAGTTGACACGGAGGGAAAAACAATCTTGCAGCAGTGTGAACGAAATTTTATGTTCGGACCACTGCTGAAGACCGGCAGAGAGACGGAGACGGAAAAATTTCGTACTTATCTTTTGGGCGGAACAATGCGTGAACTGCTGGTGGATCCAAAATATCCTGAATATCCTGGTATCCGGCTCGAAGGACCAAAATGTGTAGAGGGGCGTGGTTCCGCAAAAAGATTCCAGAAAAATTTGAAGTCGGGGGCGTCTTCGGTTTCAGTAGAAAAGCGCGTTCAGCTTTATTGGCTGCGTACATGAGATTCATCTTAAAAACTAGTACAAAAAGAGATCGCCGACAACCAGCGAGCGAGAAGAGAGGGCACAGAGGGGCGAGTGTGGACGCGCTCTTCAGCGCGGGTGCGCTCTTTAGCGCGGGTGCGCTCTTTAACGCGGGTGCGCTCTTCAGCGAGTGGCACCACGGCCCCTCACCTAAACAATATCAATAATATCAATTATTATTATTTACTGCTATTATTACGCAAATTAATCTTACTCAATAATACTTATTATATCAATAATATCAATTATTATTATTTACTTCTATTGTTACGCAAATTAATCCTACACAATTTTACTACATATAGCCATATCTACACTGACACATAAACTGAAATAAACGAAACCAAAATACGAAATATGCATAGAAAAACAAAATACATGCATTCATGCGTTTTGTCCGTAAGCTTAAATGATACTTGAGCTGTTCATCAGAAACGTCGGAGTTTCATTGCATAGCTTCCTAGAGTGAGCAAAAGCAAATGAAATATTTCGTAGAGTGAGCTTACATGAGCAAAGCATTACGTTGTGAAGGCTCACACTCTACACCTAGCTGTTTCGCAGCATCACTAAGTGACTGCGATTGACTTTTGCGTCTGAGCCGACAAAACCAAAAAAGTAGTTTTTCAGTTCTCTGGTACACCCCAAGATTGCACAGCTTTCTGCCTCATTGACATTACCCGTTCATGCCATTTCCCGTAGGTGTGGTCTCCACTTTTGTTTCGGTAGATGTAGTGCTTGATTTTCATTGGTAAAGCAGCCACCAAGGCGAAAGAAATCCGCTTTTAGTGATCCGCTTCAGCCTGATCCATCGACAATTACGAAGTTTCTATATCTCTGGCTAACCCAATATCTCAGCTTTAATGACCATCTTCTATTATATTACATATTATATATTTATACCCTTGCAGAGGGTATTATAATTTTGGTCAAAAGTGTGCAACGCAGTGAAGGAGACATCTCCGACCCTATAAAGTATATATATTCTTGATCAGGATCACCTCCTGAGTTCATATAAGCATGTCCGTCTGTCCGTCTGTCTGTCTGTTTCTACGCGAACTAGTCTCTCAGTTTTAAAGCTATCGTCTTGAAACTTTGCACACACCCTTCTTTCCATTGCACGCAGTATATAAGTCGGAACGGCCCGGATCGGCCGACTATATCCTGTAGCTGCCATATAACTGATTGATCGGAAATGGTATAACTTTGGTGTTTTTAGAGTTTGAGAAATTAAATTTTACATGAGAGCTATTTCTGGCAAAATATTACGACATGCCAAATTTCATAAGGATCGGTCGACTACATCCTATAGCTGCCATATAACTGAACGATCGAAAATGACCCAACTTTCGTGTTTTTGAAGATAGAAAGCTGGAACTTGGTACAGATTCTAAGTTGATCCAACCTACCAAATTTCATTAGGATCGGCCGACTATATCCTATAGCTGCCATATAACTGAACGATCGGAAATGGTTTTTGGTAGAAATACCAACTTTAGTATTGTTTTTTTTTTTTGTAATAGCAGGGTAATGTTTATTTAAAACTGTCCATTAGGGACAACCATTAAATTTTATCACGTAAACTTCACGTATAGATAATTTTAAATATTAATATGGTAGAAAAAAATTAGAGTAGTAAGGGGAGGTCCTGCGGTGTGTCCTTTTAAGTCTTCTGGGTTGCTCGCTGTTGTCCAGCAGGGAGCTGGCCAACCGGTTCGGGTGATTATGAAGCCTCTGCATGTAACGTGCGCTGCTTCTTTGTATCTCGTCCTTGACCCAAGGGAAATTGAGAACCTCGTGGATGGTGCGATTGTCATGATAGACGTGGGCCCCAGTGGCGATTCGAAGGGCTCTATTTTCGAAAGCTTGCATAGTTCGGACATTCGTCTTGCTCGCAGTGCCCCAGAGCTGTATGCCGTACGTCCAGATAGGGCGTATTATTGCCTTGTAAATGAGGAGTTTAGTAGAAGTTCTCAGCTACCCATAAGCCAGTAGAAGGATCGAAGTCTTTGATTAGCCTGTTTCCTCTTCTTAATCAGATGGGGCTTCCAGGTGAGCCTCCTGTCTAGGGTGAATCCCAGGTACCTGGGATTGTCTACCTGTGGGATTGGAGAGCCGTTAAGGTTAACTGGAGGGCAGTTGCCTTTGCAGAGAGAAAATGTGGGGGCAGTGGACTTCTCATTATTGACGGCAATGTTCCATCGCTTTTGCCAGTCGCTGAGCAAGTCAAGCTGCAATTGCATCGTATCGGCTGCCCCCAATGCGCTATCGGCGGTGGTAAGGAAGGCGGTGTCGTCTGCATAGGTTGCTGCGAGCAGGTCAGGCCTCTGAAGAACAGGGAGGTCGGCCGTGTAAGCATTGTACATCAACGGGCCAAGAACGCTGCCTTGGGGTACACCAGCGTGAGCTTCTCTAATACCGGAGATGGCCTCGCCACATCTAACAGCAAATTTACGGTCTTCCAAGAACGACTTTAGGAACTGGAAGTATGGTCGGGGTAGGCCAGTCTTTAATTTATATAGAAGACCGGGATGCCAGACTCGGTCAAACGCCTGCTTCACGTCCAGCATGACGGCCATGCAGTACTTCTTGGTTTCAAACGCGTCCAGGATGCACTGCACTACCCGATGGCACTGCTCTGGCGTACCGTGTCGCCGCCTGAAGCCAAACTGGTGGTCAGGGATCAGTCCAGCCTCGTCAAATACTGGCAGTGCTCTGCTTAAAAACACTCGTTCAAGTATTTTGAGAGCGTTGGTAACAAACTTATTGGTCGGTAGGACGAAAGGTTTGCTTCGGGTTTCCCGGGCTTAGGTATCATAGTTACCTGGGCACGTTTCCATGTGGACGGGAAGTACCCTATCTCCAAGCATCTGTTATAGATCCTCGTAATTAGCTGAATGCTTGGAGGTGGTAACATTTTTAATGCAATTGCATTGATACCATCATCGCCCGGGGCCTTGTTGTTGCTCATGATGGTTATGAGCTCAGCTGTTTCCTCCTCAGTCACTGGTGGTATTGGATCGGCGTCCCTGGAAGGCTCGGCTAGCAGACGGGCAGTTTCAGCAGCATCCTCCGGTGAGCAGCGATCGAAAGGCGTAAAGACACCTTCTCGAGGTGTTCGGCGAAAGCGTTGGCCCTGTCCATCTCCGATCTGCACCAGCTGCCGTCGGTTCTTTGTACAGGTGGGATCCTATTCAGCGGCTGTCTGATAGATTTGGTGACTCGCCATAAGTTATGTTGAGGGTCGCCTGGTTCAAGTTGTTCGACGAACCCGTCAAAGGCCTGCTTCCTTAGTCTTGCCAGAGTTTCTGTCAGACATTTGGTCGCTCTATTAAAGCCGGTTTTGTCCAAAGGATTCCTCGAGAGCATCCACAATCTTCGGAGTCGTCGCTTTTCAAGTTTGAGTTCTTCGACTTCTGGGCTCCAAAATGGATGTCCCTGTCAGTGGCTCTTGGGCAGTTGGAGGGCCTTGGTGCTGCTTCAGAAGCTGCCGCCTGAATATGGGCTGTTAACTCTTCTACAACGGTGTCGATGTCAACCGGGGAGTCAAGTGTCGGGCTGGGGTCGGTAACGTTGTTCAGGTAAGATTGGTACTTGTCAACGTCTGTTGTCTTGTAGATCAGCTTTTGCGGGCTGACCTGAGCAAGGCTGGGGTGAAAAGTGACACGGCAAAGGCGCTGTGGTCCGAGAAGAGGTCTTCTACTTCTCTCGCTTGAATTCCGGCAGAATCCAGTCCTCCGGAGATGGCGAAGTCTACCACATCAGGGATTTTGTGGGGATCCGTAGGCCAGTATGTGGGTGCACCGGTTGCGTGACAGCTCAAGATTCGGGACTGAATCTGCCTGTATAGGGCCGAGCCCTTTGGGTTCGTAATCCTGGAGCCCCACCAGGGGTGTTTAGCATTAAAGTCCCCTCCGATTATGAACTTGGGGCCGAGGCAATGCAGTAGCAAGCCGAATTCCTGTTCGTGGATGTTGTGCCTGGGGGGGCAATATGCTGCGGCGATTGTTATGTCACCGTTGGTAGTGGAGATTTTAATTTGGGCACATTGCACCCAGTCTTCGCACATGGCTGGAAGTGCCTCATACTTGATGCAGCTGCGAATAAGGATGGCCGCGCCCCCGCGACCTCTACCGTTCGGGTGGTTAGCGGCAATGAGGTCGTATCCTCTAATAGTCAAGTATGATCTGTTGGTAAAATGCGTTTCTGATATGAGGAGAACGTCTGCTTGGAGGGTCTTGCAATATAGCTCGACCTCTGGCCTTCTTTTTACCAGGCCGTTAGCATTCCATATGGTTATATTTAATTGCGTATGCATAAGGATTTGCAAGTTTTCAAAAACTTTGCACACACCCTTCTTTCCTTTGCACGCAGTATATAAGTCGGAACGGCCCGGATCAGCCGACTATATCCTATAGCTGCCATATAACTGAACGATCGGAAATGAAACTTGGTAGAAATATCAACTTTCGTATTTTTGAAGATAGAAGTTTGGGACTTTTTTTAGATTTTTTATTTTAGTTAATTAGTTTTATTATGATGTAATCATAAGGATCGGCCAACTATATCCGATGTTTGCGATAAATATACGGTTTTAACTGCAAGGGTATATAAACTTCGGCTCCGCCCGAAGATAGCTTTCTTTTCTTGTTATATATACATATATGTTTTTTGACTTGACTAAAATTAGAAAATTTAAGTAAAAATACACTATGGGCACGTTTTCTTGCCTGTGTTTTGGTTCAATTTATGTTCAATACAATTTTTCACCCAGTTTTCAACCAGAGAAAATTTTCGCCCATGAACCACTGACCAACCTTCAACCTCTTCCCTTCTTCATATTCAAAAACCATTTTCGTTATTAGCTTACGTATCAGAATTCAAAGGCGGCTAAGTACAACATAGCCTTAACAAACCCTTCTCTAACCATGAAGATAAAAATCATCCCACTCTTGAGGTTTCAATCGAAACCAATACTTCTAAAACTCATAAAGTTCGTTTCTTCTGTGAGTCTGACTTTATGAAACTAAATAAGTTAATTTTGGAATTTGATTGGTCCGATCTCTTGGCATGTCAAGATATAAATATAGCCTGACATCAGTTTTATAACACTTTAAATATATTCTTTGACTGCGTGCCATAAAAATCTCCGTCCCTTTCAACAAATCCACCTTGGTATACATACATTCTTTGAATTTAAAGAAAAATATTATAAAACTCTTAAATAAAACGTAAAAAAATGGCTGCACAATTAGTTACCCAAGACACTTAGTAGCTCAGTCAAACACTGAGTAGTTAATTGTTAGTCAATTGCAACTGAGTAGTTACACCAGTTTCGAATGTCAGTAAGTATGTTGCTTAAGTTAATATCGAGGTTTTTAGATTTACCAAGAGGGCGAATGATGTTGAAATCGTCAGCGTAGGAGCAGAACGATATTTCTTTGTGACTTTGGATTATTTCGCATAGTTTATTGTAAGCGATTGTAAAAATAACGACGGATAGTGGTGATCCCTGAGGGATTCCACTATGGAGGTCTAACGTTCTGGAGAAAGCATTTCCTATTTTCACTTTTATTTTCCGGTTTGTCATGAAGTTTTTGATGTAACCTATAATTTTCGAAATTGCGGAGCCGGAAAGGTGGACTTGACCTTGGCTTGGATTGAACACAGAGATAAAAAAAATAAATAATTAATTTTTGCCTAATTGGCGGATTTAATTATTATAGAAACAGACGGGTGGAGTAGAAAATTTCAATTCTTAATCAATGGAGGTTAAGGAACCCGAAGCTGGAACGGTGGAATTGAAACCGCGGCTAGGTTCAGAAAGAAGATCGACAATTAAATTATTTAAATATAATTTCTTTTTCGATACTTAAATTTTAGATTTAATTATTGAGTGGCCGGTATGGTAAATTAAAACCCTGGTCCTTTGCTCGGACGGAAAATACGAATTAAATAAATTTTTGTAGTTGTAAATATAAATAAATAAATTTATAATTAATTGATTTTTTTTTTTTTAATTTGTTTGGTTTATATATTTCCTGAAATTGGAGGCAGAAAATATTGAGAAATATATGGGCATACATGCAAGTAGGGCAAGGGCATGTGGGACATATGACGGCACAGTGGAACGTCGATAAGTGGACTGTATGGTTAAATTTTATCGGTTATATATTTCCTGAAATCGGAGGCAGAAAATATTTGGAGATATGTGGACATGCATGCAGGTACGGATATATGTATGTAAGGGCATGTGGGCATATTTATGTTGGCACAGTGGAGCGTCGATAATGTGTAACGGCGGAAACGGAAAAGTTATGTGGTGTAAAAAATTGGGGATGAAAAACCAATATTACGACAGCGGCGGACTGTTCGGTGAACTTGGAGATTCCCGGAACCACTTCACACCGGCTGGCCAATATTAATTATGCCCTTTTATTTTTATATATATTTTTTTTCACCACACACTTTCACTGTTCACTTGCCGATTTTTTTTTTTTTTTTTGCGGATTAATTGCACCAAACACAATGTATGTGTGTATGCATGTACATATGCCTCGACCGTTGGCGAGCGAACGGATAACGGAAAAGCCAAAAACGGCGAGGAATATGGCGAGGCACACACAACGGAGATGGATGGAAAATTTGGTAATTTTTTTGTCTTAGGAAAGTCTCAAGCTGCCGTGGTGTCGGAAAACTCGGACTTGGAGTTGACACGGAGGGAAAAACAATCTTGCAGCAGTGTGAACGAAATTTTATGTTCGGACCACTGCTGAAGACCGGCAGAGAGACGGAGACGGAAAAAATTTCGTACTTATCTTTTGGGCGGAACAATGCGTGAACTGCTGGTGGATCCAAAATATCCTGAATATCCTGGTATCCGGCTCGAAGGACCAAAATGTGTAGAGGGGCGTGGTTCCGCAAAAAGATTCCAGAAAAATTTGAAGTCGGGGGGCGTCTTCGGTTTCAGTAGAAAAGCGCGTTCAGCTTTATTGGCTGCGTACATGAGATTCATCTTAAAAACTAGTACAAAAAAGAGATCGCCGACAACCAGCGAGCGAGAAGAGAGGGCACCGAGGGGCGAGTGTGGACGCGCTCTTCAGCGCGGGTGCGCTCTTTAGCGCGGGTGCGCTCTTTAACGCGGGTGCGCTCTTCAGCGAGTGGCACCACGGCCCTCACCTAAACAATATCAATAATATCAATTATTATTATTTACTGCTATTATTACGCAAATTAATCTTACTCAATAATACTTATTATATCAATAATATCAATTATTATTATTTACTTCTATTGTTACGCAAATTAATCCTACACAATTTTACTACATATAGCCATATCTACACTGACACATAAACTGAAATAAACGAAACCAAAATACGAAATATGCATAGAAAAACAAAATACATGCATTCATGCGTTTTGTCCGTAAGCTTAAATGATACTTGAGCTGTTCATCAGAAACGTCGGAGTTTCATTGCATAGCTTCCTAGAGTGAGCAAAAGCAAATGAAATATTTCGTAGAGTGAGCTTACATGAGCAAAGCATTACGTTGTGAAGGCTCACACTCTACACCTAGCTGTTTCGCAGCATCACTAAGTGACTGCGATTGACTTTTGCGTCTGAGCCGACAAAACCAAAAAAGTAGTTTTTCAGTTCTCTGGTACACCCCAAGATTGCACAGCTTTCTGCCTCATTGACATTACCCGTTCATGCCATTTCCCGTAGGTGTGGTCTCCACTTTTGTTTCGGTAGATGTAGTGCTTGATTTTCATTGGTAAAGCAGCCACCAAGGCGAAAGAAATCCGCTTTTAGTGATCCGCTTCAGCCTGATCCATCGACAATTACGAAGTTTCTATATCTCTGGCTAACCCAATATCTCAGCTTTAATGACCATCTTCTATTATATTACATATTATATATTTATACCCTTGCAGAGGGTATTATAATTTTGGTCAAAAGTGTGCAACGCAGTGAAGGAGACATCTCCGACCCTATAAAGTATATATATTCTTGATCAGGATCACCTCCTGAGTTGATATAAGCATGTCCGTCTGTCCGTCTGTCTGTCTGTTTCTACGCGAACTAGTCTCTCAGTTTTAAAGCTATCGTCTTGAAACTTTGCACACACCCTTCTTTCCTTTGCACGCAGTATATAAGTCGGAACGGCCCGGATCGGCCGACTATATCCTGTAGCTGCCATATAACTGATTGATCGGAAATGGTATAACTTTGGTGTTTTTAGAGTTTGAGAAATTAAATTTTACATGAGAGCTATTTCTGGCAAAATATTACGACATGCCAAATTTCATAAGGATCGGTCGACTACATCCTATAGCTGCCATATAACTGAACGATCGAAAATGACCCAACTTTCGTGTTTTTGAAGATAGAAAGCTGGAACTTGGTACAGATTCTAAGTTGATCCAACCTACCAAATTTCATTAGGATCGGCCGACTATATCCTATAGCTGCCATATAACTGAACGATCGGAAATGGTTTTTGGTAGAAATACCAACTTTAGTATTGTTTTTTTTTTTTTGTAATAGCAGGGTAATGTTTATTTAAAACTGTCCATTAGGGACAACCATTAAATTTTATCACGTAAACTTCACGTATAGATAATTTTAAATATTAATATGGTAGAAAAAAATTAGAGTAGTAAGGGAGGTCCTGCGGTGTGTCCTTTTTAAGTCTTCTGGGTTGCTCGCTGTTGTCCAGCAGGGAGCTGGCCAACCGGTTCGGGTGATTATGAAGCCTCTGCATGTAACGTGCGCTGCTTCTTTGTATCTCGTCCTTGACCCAAGGGAAATTGAGAACCTCGTGGATGGTGCGATTGTCATGATAGACGTGGGCCCCAGTGGCGATTCGAAGGGCTCTATTTTCGAAAGCTTGCATAGTTCGGACATTCGTCTTGCTCGCAGTGCCCCAGAGCTGTATGCCGTACGTCCAGATAGGGCGTATTATTGCCTTGTAAATGAGGAGTTTAGTGGAAGTTCACAGCTTCGATCTCCTACCCATAAGCCAGTAGAAGGATCGAAGTCTTTGATTAGCCTGTTTCCTCTTCTTAATCAGATGGGGCTTCCAGGTGAGCCTCCTGTCTAGGGTGAATCCCAGGTACCTGGGATTGTCTACCTGTGGGATTGGAGAGCCGTTAAGGTTAACTGGAGGGCAGTTGCCTTTGCAGAGAGAAAATGTGGGGGCAGTGGACTTCTCATTATTGACGGCAATGTTCCATCGCTTTTGCCAGTCGCTGAGCAAGTCAAGCTGCAATTGCATCGTATCGGCTGCCCCCAATGCGCTATCGGCGGTGGTAAGGAAGGCGGTGTCGTCTGCATAGGTTGCTGCGAGCAGGTCAGGCCTCTGAAGAACAGGGAGGTCGGCCGTGTAAGCATTGTACATCAACGGGCCAAGAACGCTGCCTTGGGGTACACCAGCGTGAGCTTCTCTAATACCGGAGATGGCCTCGCCACATCTAACAGCAAATTTACGGTCTTCCAAGAACGACTTTAGGAACTGGAAGTATGGTCGGGGTAGGCCAGTCTTTAATTTATATAGAAGACCGGGATGCCAGACTCGGTCAAACGCCTGCTTCACGTCCAGCATGACGGCCATGCAGTACTTCTTGGTTTCAAACGCGTCCAGGATGCACTGCACTACCCGATGGCACTGCTCTGGCGTACCGTGTCGCCGCCTGAAGCCAAACTGGTGGTCAGGGATCAGTCCAGCCTCGTCAAATACTGGCAGTGCTCTGCTTAAAAACACTCGTTCAAGTATTTTGGAGAGCGTTGGTAACAAACTTATTGGTCGGTAGGACGAAAGGTTTGCTTCGGGTTTCCCGGGCTTAGGTATCATAGTTACCTGGGCACGTTTCCATGTGGACGGAAGTACCCTATCTCCAAGCATCTGTTATAGATCCTCGTAATTAGCTGGATGCTTGGAGGTGGTAACATTTTTAATGCAATTGCATTGATACCATCATCGCCCGGGGCCTTGTTGTTGCTCATGATGGTTATGAGCTCAGCTGTTTCCTCCTCAGTCACTGGTGGTATTGGATCGGCGTCCCTGGAAGGCTCGGCTAGCAGACGGGCAGTTTCAGCAGCATCCTCCGGTGAGCAGCGATCGAAAGGCGTAAAGACACCTTCGAGGTGTTCGGCGAAAGCGTTGGCCCTGTCCATCTCCGATCTGCACCAGCTGCCGTCGGTTCTTTGTACAGGTGGGATCCTATTCAGCGGCTGTCTGATAGATTTGGTGACTCGCCATAAGTTATGTTGAGGGTCGCCTGGTTCAAGTTGTTCGACGAACCCGTCAAAGGCCTGCTTCCTTAGTCTTGCCAGAGTTTCTGTCAGACATTTGGTCGCTCTATTGAAGGCGGTTTTGTCCAAAGGATTCCTCGAGAGCATCCACACTCTTCGGAGTCGTCGCTTTTCAAGTTTGAGTTCTTCGACTTCTGGGCTCCAAAAATGGATGTCCCTGTCAGTGGCTCTTGGGCAGTTGGAGGGCCTTGGTGCTGCTTCAGAAGCTGCCGCCTGAATATGGGCTGTTAACTCTTCTACAACGGTGTCGATGTCAACCGGGGAGTCAAGTGTCGGGCTGGGGTCGGTAACGTTGTTCAGGTAAGATTGGTACTTGTCAACGTCTGTTGTCTTGTAGATCAGCTTTTTGCGGGCTGACCTGAGCAAGGCTGGGGTGAAAAGTGACACGGCAAAGGCGCTGTGGTCCGAGAAGAGGTCTTCTACTTCTCTCGCTTGAATTCCGGCAGAATCCAGTCCTCCGGAGATGGCGAAGTCTAGCACATCAGGGATTTTGTGGGGATCCGTAGGCCAGTATGTGGGTGCACCGGTTGCGTGACAGCTCAAGATTCGGGACTGAATCTGCCTGTATAGGGCCGAGCCCTTTGGGTTCGTAATCCTGGAGCCCCACCAGGGGTGTTTAGCATTAAAGTCCCCTCCGATTATGAACTTGGGGCCGAGGCAATGCAGTAGCAAGCCGAATTCCTGTTCGTGGATGTTGTGCCTGGGGGGCAATATGCTGCGGCGATTGTTATGTCACCGTTGGTAGTGGAGATTTTAATTTGGGCACATTGCACCCAGTCTTCGCACATGGCTGGAAGTGCCTCATACTTGATGCAGCTGCGAATAAGGATGGCCGCGCCCCCGCGACCTCTACCGTTCGGGTGGTTAGCGGCAATGAGGTCGTATCCTCTAATAGTCAAGTATGATCTGTTGGTAAAATGCGTTTCTGATATGAGGAGAACGTCTGCTTGGAGGGTCTTGCAATATAGCTCGACCTCTGGCCTTCTTTTTACCAGGCCGTTAGCATTCCATATGGTTATATTTAATTGCGTATGCATAAGGATTTGCAAGTTTTCAAAAAACTTTGCACACACCCCTTCTTTCCTTTGCACGCAGTATATAAGTCGGAACGGCCCGGATCAGCCGACTATATCCTATAGCTGCCATATAACTGAACGATCGGAAATGAAACTTGGTAGAAATATCAACTTTCGTATTTTTGAAGATAGAAGTTTGGGACTTTTTTAGATTTTTTATTTTAGTTAATTAGTTTTATTATGATGTAATCATAAGGATCGGCCAACTATATCCGATGTTTGCGATAAATATACGGTTTTAACTGCAAGGGTATATAAACTTCGGCTCCGCCCGAAGATAGCTTTCTTTTCTTGTTATATATACATATATGTTTTTTGACTTGACTAAAATTTGAAAAATTTAAGTAAAAATACACTATGGGCACGTTTTCTTGCCTGTGTTTTGGTTCAATTTATGTTCAATACAATTTTTCACCCAGTTTTCAACCAGAGAAAATTTTCGCCCATGAACCACTGACCAACCTTCAACCTCTTCCCTTCTTCATATTCAAAAACCATTTTCGTTATTAGCTTACGTATCAGAATTCAAAGGGGCTAAGTACAACATAGCCTTAACAAACCCTTCTCTAACCATGAAGATAAAAATCATCCCACTCTTGAGGTTTCAATCGAAACCAATACTTCTAAAACTCATAAAGTTCGTTTCTTCTGTGAGTCTGACTTTATGAAACTAAATAAGTTAATTTTGGAATTTGATTGGTCCGATCTCTTGGCATGTCAAGATATAAATATAGCCTGACATCAGTTTTATAACACTTTAAATATATTCTTTGACTGCGTGCCATAAAATCTCCGTCCCTTTCAACAAATCCACCTTGGTATACATACATTCTTTGAATTTAAAGAAAAAATATTATAAAACTCTTAAATAAAACGTAAAAAAATGGCTGCACAATTAGTTACCCAAGACACTTAGTAGCTCAGTCAAACACTGAGTAGTTAATTGTTAGTCAATTGCAACTGAGTAGTTACACCAGTTTCGAATGTCAGTAAGTATGTTGCTTAAGTTAATATCGAGGTTTTTAGATTTACCAAGAGGGCGAATGATGTTGAAATCGTCAGCGTAGGAGCAGAACGATATTTCTTTGTGACTTTGGATTATTTCGCATAGTTTATTGTAAGCGATTGTAAAAATAACGAC